>JAUCEB010000016.1:6000000-6485516 GCA_033557925.1 Phytophthora x cambivora | reverse complement strand
TAGCTCAGCAAATGTGGGTTCTGTTGACGATAGCTTCGCCTTGTTGTAGCTCAGCAAAGATGCAGTTGTGTCGTCGATAGCTACGTCGAGTTGGCTTCAGCAATTTTGAGTCAGGTGTCGACAATGAAAGTCTTGACTTGAGCTGAAGAATTTTACGGTGCTTGCGATGAGAGATATTGATGCCTTGAAATACAGGAACCGTCACTGCTACTTCCGCTCTCTTGTTAACTCAGCGGCATCGTTGGGCTGTGTTCTTGACCACGACGTCACTTTCGTCCGTTCTTACTCAGCATAATTCCCTGCAACACCATGATAGATCAGCCTCGTTATGGTTTGCAAGAAGCCAGCAAAATGTTAGACGCAGCTACTTACCATACCAGGATCCCACCTAACTGCGCCGTCACCGTCCTTGGTTTGCTATACCTCTTTATTTGCCGTTGAAAGACCACTGAGCATGATGGCGCACGCGGCGTGCTGGATCGAGGAAACCTGGCATTTGTCGAGGATATACAGAGTTCTCTTCAGGCTGTGCTCTTCCCGTACGCCTGATACTGCTGAAGACGAAAGCAGCATCACCAATTTACTCTTAGACAATACCACCGCGAGCGCTTGAACTTTACCTGCATCTGCATGAGCAGTTTGTTAGGCAGGACCACCCCCACCAGCATTGAGCTCTGCAACGAGAGCTCAAGTAGCCTTGCAAGGATCTTGGCAACAACTTGTTGAAGTGCTGCCAGTATCCTTGCGAAGGATCTTTGCAACAACTTGTTGATGGAGACGGTGGCACAACAAAGTGCTCACGGCTGCAGACAACCACGAGTGGACCGGGTATTGTTGCGAGGCGAGTAGTAAAGCCTTGGTTGAGCCGACACACAGAAGACTTTGCAAAGATTTTGCAGACTGGAAACCTTGACCTCTCCTCATTGAAGAGTTGTGCATGAGCTGGTGAAGCTGCCTTGAAGGTGTCGGCATTGATCAGGATACACTTGGACGACGTTGCCTTGAAGTAGCTGTAGTGTTGGTTGTTCTTGGATGGTTCTTGTGTAGGTAGGAATTAATTGATTCCACATACTTGACAAGTTGCGGCGATGTTGGAGAAAGCACCGTTGACAGACAAGCAGTGTCTTGCACGACGAGTCTTGGCTGGGTGTTGCTGGCCTTGGATC
The DNA here is from genome assembly GCA_033557925.1 of Phytophthora x cambivora. Taxonomy (NCBI): domain Eukaryota; phylum Oomycota; class Peronosporomycetes; order Peronosporales; family Peronosporaceae; genus Phytophthora; species Phytophthora x cambivora. The sequence goes on along the minus strand of JAUCEB010000016.1, from coordinate 6,484,350 downwards.
TTCACTTTCGGTGTGATATCTGCTACATGTATAAAGTTTCAAAGAGTTTAGTCTAGGTTGGTGAAAGTTTTGACTCAAAACCCTAAGGGTTTGTGCAGATTCAGTGCATACCGGTACTTGTTTACGATAACTCGAAGTAGTAGCCGTGCTCATGGGACTGTCTTCAGGCTTTTACATGTCGAGCAGCAGGTCGGCGAGCTCGAGCAGGCGGTAATCTAACATTGCAAGAGGTAAAACAAAAAGCCCAAACATTTGCTGGTTAGCGATTAGGTACAATGGGAGCATGGAGTATGGAGTGACAAGACTTGCTTTGGTCCGTACTGTACAAGCTTTGACCGCATCGTTCAAAGAGAACGATGGGTGACAGCGCTTCCAGCGCGTTGAAACTTTGGTCGGAATCGAAAAAGGAAGTGACAAGGAAATGAAAGAAGGCGGAGCGCAGCGGGATGGAGCAGCGAGAGCTCTCAGCTCTGGTTGGTCGTCGCGAGCTCTCGCCTGCTGCTTCATGTCGGGGATGGATGTCGGCAGCGACTTTGGCTCGGCGATTCTCAGCGAGAATATGCACCACCCCGTCACGAACTTGACGTTAGTATGCACCATACTCCGTGCAAGTGCCCAATCTGCCCACGCAGTTTGCTTGAACCTGCTTCTCGAGTCTTATCGGCGCCAACTATTGCGCTGAAAAGGGTCGAAAAGCAGGCGGCCATGTGCTCTCGCCCTTGATCGATATGAATTCACGCAGGTCTTGCGTTTTCTCCGGTCTGAGGTATTCACAGCGTTTACGGGGTATTCACGAACCCCATTTCTCAGCCTCGAAATCTCCAAACATTTACTTTCGCAGGTCCGCGCTCGCTACATGTGCTAGTTCCAGTTGGCCACAAACAAGTGCTTGGCGGCTGCTAAGAGTCTTAGCAGCCTTATCCCAAGACTCGGGTGTCGAGCGGAGACGATTAAGTCGCCATGGTGCTCGGAATGGCGACGCGAACTGCGTGACGCAGCACTAGAGTCAACGACTAAACACTGAATTCCATCACCCACTTCTTCGGTCGTGACCGCAAAGTAAAATACACCCAAGGGTCAGTTTGCGGCAGAACACTAAAGTTTGCGGCCTAATCTTGGCACCGAAACGGCGTTGGTGGCTAGGACACCGTCATCTAGTACTTGTTAGCACTCACTCAGCTTCGCTTACGCCTTACATCTTCCATCCTGCGTGTTCTACTTACCATAGACTGAGGAGTACAATTTCCAGTGGTACACTCGCCATGTTACCCTTAGACGTCGCCCCTCCCACATGGTATGTCTTCACATAGCAAATACCTATTTAAAGGAGGGATGACTTCGTGGCGGTCGTAGCACAGGCAATCACAGACTCTATGGGGACGCTCTCTCTATTTGCTATGTTGGTTGTGGCCCGGGGTCCTCCATGCCTATTATCCTATTGCCCTACTCCTGTGTCTTCAAAATGCTATTGTAATGTCCTCGCCACGCCTGCTACATCTTGCCCACCAGCGCCTTGTACGCGGCCTGGATCTTCTTGCGGTCTCCGGTGGCCACCTGCTCCGTGTACGGGCCGGCCAGCTCCGGCGGACAGCCGATCGATGGCAGGAACACGTCCCGCATGAAGGTCAGGTACTCAACGCCCAGCGCGGCCACCAGCACCGCCTGCATGTTGACGATCTCCTTGACGGCCAGCATCGTCTGCATGTCGTCCACGTCGAAGTGGCGCAGCTTCGTCACGGCGAACATGGCCCGCGTGAAGTCCTGCACCGCAATCTGCGTGAAGCGCGACTTGCCCTCGGCCGACAGCTCGGCGTGCAGCTCGGCACGTAGCGCCACGGACGCCGCCGACGTGGCCGCGGTCGCAGCTCCTGACGCTTCGCACGCTGGTGACGGAGCGGCTCCGTTGCTGACCCAGCGCTCCACCAGCATACTCCCGATCGAAAAGCAGGCGCGGTTGATGTTGGCGTCCTGCACCTCGGCGCAGCCTTCCAGCACAAGCCGCAGCATGTTCACCAGCTGCGCCACGTTCCGGTTGCTGATCAGCACTGCGTCCAGGCCGTGCGTCACGAGGTGGAGCAGGAACGTGTATAGATATTTCTGCGTGGCTTCGCGCTCGAGCTGCGGCGCGTCTTTCGTCTCGCCACCCGCCAGCGCACTCCGCTCCGGCATCAGCGCGCACAAGTGCTGCACGAACGGCAGCGTCGTCTCGTCCAGGAAGCCGCCCAGCGCCTGCTTGTGCTTGATAATGAGCTGGTCCACCAGCTGCACGATCTCCACGACTTCCGACTGCTCGCAGCCCATCATCAGCGTCTGCAGAGGCTCCTGCACGTGGCCCAAGAAATGCTCGCGGTCCAGCACAGTCGTCAACCGGTGCAGCGTGAAAATCACCTTCGAGCGCACGCGCTGGCTGCCGGGCACAGCGCGGAGCACGCACGCCGTGGCGGTGAGCACCTGCGTGAACGTCTCCTGGTGGTTCTCCATGCAGTCGGTGCCTTTGAACGCCTTGAGCACGTGGGCGATAGCGTTGAGATGAGAGGCGCAGTGCTCCGTGATGTAGCCCTCGTCAGTCAGCGCACCCGTTGTCATTTCGTTCAGTGTCGTGTTCAAGCCCTGCAGCAACGGGTCCAGCACAGCGATCGTGTAGCGGTACCGCAGCTGCTTGGCTGTCATACCAGTCTCCTCGGCGGGGAGCACGAGCGACGCGATGATCTGACCAGCGAGCTCAAACAGGTACAGCTGGTCGTCGTAGGCCAGATACGTCGGGTTGTGTTGGCTTTCGATCTCTTCCAACTCGGTGGCAATCGCCAGGCGAGGCTGCAACGCAGTCAGGATGCTGGACGCGTGCGGGTTCCCCGAGGCACCAATCGCCTTCACAAGACGAAGGCACAGGTAGCACACGCGGGATCTCACATGCGCAGCCGGGTGGGCAAGTCCATGTGGGCCAAACATCATTTGCAGTATTGCTGGAATGAGCGCCGACTCGTTCTGCAGCACCTTGCTGTACCGCACGGCCAGATCGTAGTATGTGAGAAGAACCTGCGGGTGCAGCGGCGCAGCACTGGAAGACGCTGACAGCATACTGCCGTGGATCTGCACAACCATCAGCGTGAGTGGGCTCGTGGGCTCGTGGAATGGAACAGCCACAGCCTTCAGCGCGGCAAGTCCCTCTTTAAATCGGTACACAAGCGACAAGAAGCTCTCGAGGTCACGAGGGTCGATCTCAGCAAACTGGCCCGGCAGGCTTTGCGCCAAATTGGTAAGAAAGGCAAGAGTGTCATGCGGTCGCTGGCGCACGATGTTGAGGAAAATGGTGTACAGACTGCGTCGGTACTCTTCAAATTCAGCAGCGTCAGAGTCTGAGTCCTCCGGGAACCAAGTCTGACGGTAAATTCCGTGCGGAATGAACTCTGAGTTCGCAAAGCCTTGAATAAATTGGTCATTGCTCTGAGATAGCCTAAGACGCGTAGATCTTCATCAGCTTTCGTGATGCTGAGACGAACGTAGTTGAACGCGAATTCGTGCAGCTTGAGCCCCCCAAACCGCTAACCAGTAGGCGATACGTCCAACATCGCTCTGCCGAGCTTTAAAAATCTTCAAACTCAGTCACTGCATAGTCGAACGAGGTCTTGGACGCGAACTCGCGCATCTTGAGCCGCAAAACTGCAAACCAATCGGCGATTCGTCCGACATCGCTCTGCCGAGCTTTTAGAATCATCAAACTCAGCGATGAACGAGGTCTGGCCGAGGATACGCACATCTTGGCCCGCAAAACCCCCAACAAATCGGCGATACGTCCGACATCGCTCTGCCGAGCTTTAAAAATCTTCAAACTCCAACACTGCAGCGATGAACGAGGACTTGTACGCGGACACGCGCATCTTGAGCAACCAAACTGCAAACCAGTCGGCGATACCTCCGGCGTCGCGCTGACGCGCTTAAAAATCACCAAACCCGGGTACTGCAACGACGATAGAGGTGTTGATCGCGAACGTGCAAAACCTGGATCGTCAAGCGCTAACCAATCGGCGATTCGTCCACCATCGCGCTGCCGCGCTTTAAAAATCATCAGCACGGGGTCTTCAACATCCGAATGGGGCCGTCGTCTTGGTCTTGTACATGTACGTCTTGAACAGCTAAAACCTGGATCTAGTTGGCGAGCATTTAGATATTGCGCTGCCGCGCTTTGGGAATCATCAGCAGGGTCCGGAACGACGAACTTGATCTTCGACAGCGACTTGTGCACTTGAGCCGCCAAAAGCTGGAATGGAGTGGTGAGAGTCCTGGGATCGCCCTTACGGGTAACAACAACCACAGCAGATGGCTCTGGTAATCCGAGAGCGTTTTACCACTGTCAGCTGGAACTCCAAATTGCCGATCCATCTGACGAGCGATTCCTCCTGAGATCTGCTCTCGGCTTACTTCAGGCCCGCTACGCAGTGTAAATCAATTCTTCCGGGTAGCCAATTTTACGTTGAAGCCGAGTATCGATCTTAGGATCTTGACCTTGAAGTGAGCGACAGCCGCTCGTTTTGCAGCAACGATAGTTCAGCCTCGTTATTTTGGAGCAGAAATTGCGGGGGGACAAACGATAGCTTCGCCTTCTTGTAGCTGAACAAAATGGCAGCTCCGTCGGCGATAGCTCCGCCTATTATGGATCAGCAGATTGGCAGTTCCGTAGGCGAAAGCTCTGCCTTGCAGCAAATTAACAGTGCCGTCGAATACCTCCGCCTAGTTGTAGCTCAGCAAATTAGCAGTTCTGCCGACGATAGCTTCGCCTTGTTGTTTCTCAGCAAATTGACACATCCGTCGCCGATAGCTGCTAGTTGAGTAGCTCAGCAATGAAGATCCGTCGACGATAACTAGTTGCAGCTCAGCAAATAAGCAGTTTCGTCGATCAAGCCCTTCCTAGTCGTGTAGCTCAGCAAATGTGGGTTCTGTTGACGATAGCTTCGCCTTGTTGTAGCTCAGCAAAGATGCAGTTGTGTCGTCGATAGCTACGTCGAGTTGGCTTCAGCAATTTTGAGTCAGGTGTCGACAATGAAAGTCTTGACTTGAGCTGAAGAATTTTACGGTGCTTGCGATGAGAGATATTGATGCCTTGAAATACAGGAACCGTCACTGCTACTTCCGCTCTCTTGTTAACTCAGCGGCATCGTTGGGCTGTGTTCTTGACCACGACGTCACTTTCGTCCGTTCTTACTCAGCATAATTCCCTGCAACACCATGATAGATCAGCCTCGTTATGGTTTGCAAGAAGCCAGCAAAATGTTAGACGCAGCTACTTACCATACCAGGATCCCACCTAACTGCGCCGTCACCGTCCTTGGTTTGCTATACCTCTTTATTTGCCGTTGAAAGACCACTGAGCATGATGGCGCACGCGGCGTGCTGGATCGAGGAAACCTGGCATTTGTCGAGGATATACAGAGTTCTCTTCAGGCTGTGCTCTTCCCGTACGCCTGATACTGCTGAAGACGAAAGCAGCATCACCAATTTACTCTTAGACAATACCACCGCGAGCGCTTGAACTTTACCTGCATCTGCATGAGCAGTTTGTTAGGCAGGACCACCCCCACCAGCATTGAGCTCTGCAACGAGAGCTCAAGTAGCCTTGCAAGGATCTTGGCAACAACTTGTTGAAGTGCTGCCAGTATCCTTGCGAAGGATCTTTGCAACAACTTGTTGATGGAGACGGTGGCACAACAAAGTGCTCACGGCTGCAGACAACCACGAGTGGACCGGGTATTGTTGCGAGGCGAGTAGTAAAGCCTTGGTTGAGCCGACACACAGAAGACTTTGCAAAGATTTTGCAGACTGGAAACCTTGACCTCTCCTCATTGAAGAGTTGTGCATGAGCTGGTGAAGCTGCCTTGAAGGTGTCGGCATTGATCAGGATACACTTGGACGACGTTGCCTTGAAGTAGCTGTAGTGTTGGTTGTTCTTGGATGGTTCTTGTGTAGGTAGGAATTAATTGATTCCACATACTTGACAAGTTGCGGCGATGTTGGAGAAAGCACCGTTGACAGACAAGCAGTGTCTTGCACGACGAGTCTTGGCTGGGTGTTGCTGGCCTTGGATCTTCACTTTCGGTGTGATATCTGCTACATGTATAAAGTTTCAAAGAGTTTAGTCTAGGTTGGTGAAAGTTTTGACTCAAAACCCTAAGGGTTTGTGCAGATTCAGTGCATACCGGTACTTGTTTACGATAACTCGAAGTAGTAGCCGTGCTCATGGGACTGTCTTCAGGCTTTTACATGTCGAGCAGCAGGTCGGCGAGCTCGAGCAGGCGGTAATCTAACATTGCAAGAGGTAAAACAAAAAGCCCAAACATTTGCTGGTTAGCGATTAGGTACAATGGGAGCATGGAGTATGGAGTGACAAGACTTGCTTTGGTCCGTACTGTACAAGCTTTGACCGCATCGTTCAAAGAGAACGATGGGTGACAGCGCTTCCAGCGCGTTGAAACTTTGGTCGGAATCGAAAAAGGAAGTGACAAGGAAATGAAAGAAGGCGGAGCGCAGCGGGATGGAGCAGCGAGAGCTCTCAGCTCTGGTTGGTCGTCGCGAGCTCTCGCCTGCTGCTTCATGTCGGGGATGGATGTCGGCAGCGACTTTGGCTCGGCGATTCTCAGCGAGAATATGCACCACCCCGTCACGAACTTGACGTTAGTATGCACCATACTCCGTGCAAGTGCCCAATCTGCCCACGCAGTTTGCTTGAACCTGCTTCTCGAGTCTTATCGGCGCCAACTATTGCGCTGAAAAGGGTCGAAAAGCAGGCGGCCATGTGCTCTCGCCCTTGATCGATATGAATTCACGCAGGTCTTGCGTTTTCTCCGGTCTGAGGTATTCACAGCGTTTACGGGGTATTCACGAACCCCATTTCTCAGCCTCGAAATCTCCAAACATTTACTTTCGCAGGTCCGCGCTCGCTACATGTGCTAGTTCCAGTTGGCCACAAACAAGTGCTTGGCGGCTGCTAAGAGTCTTAGCAGCCTTATCCCAAGACTCGGGTGTCGAGCGGAGACGATTAAGTCGCCATGGTGCTCGGAATGGCGACGCGAACTGCGTGACGCAGCACTAGAGTCAACGACTAAACACTGAATTCCATCACCCACTTCTTCGGTCGTGACCGCAAAGTAAAATACACCCAAGGGTCAGTTTGCGGCAGAACACTAAAGTTTGCGGCCTAATCTTGGCACCGAAACGGCGTTGGTGGCTAGGACACCGTCATCTAGTACTTGTTAGCACTCACTCAGCTTCGCTTACGCCTTACATCTTCCATCCTGCGTGTTCTACTTACCATAGACTGAGGAGTACAATTTCCAGTGGTACACTCGCCATGTTACCCTTAGACGTCGCCCCTCCCACATGGTATGTCTTCACATAGCAAATACCTATTTAAAGGAGGGATGACTTCGTGGCGGTCGTAGCACAGGCAATCACAGACTCTATGGGGACGCTCTCTCTATTTGCTATGTTGGTTGTGGCCCGGGGTCCTCCATGCCTATTATCCTATTGCCCTACTCCTGTGTCTTCAAAATGCTATTGTAATGTCCTCGCCACGCCTGCTACATCTTGCCCACCAGCGCCTTGTACGCGGCCTGGATCTTCTTGCGGTCTCCGGTGGCCACCTGCTCCGTGTACGGGCCGGCCAGCTCCGGCGGACAGCCGATCGATGGCAGGAACACGTCCCGCATGAAGGTCAGGTACTCAACGCCCAGCGCGGCCACCAGCACCGCCTGCATGTTGACGATCTCCTTGACGGCCAGCATCGTCTGCATGTCGTCCACGTCGAAGTGGCGCAGCTTCGTCACGGCGAACATGGCCCGCGTGAAGTCCTGCACCGCAATCTGCGTGAAGCGCGACTTGCCCTCGGCCGACAGCTCGGCGTGCAGCTCGGCACGTAGCGCCACGGACGCCGCCGACGTGGCCGCGGTCGCAGCTCCTGACGCTTCGCACGCCGGCGACGGAGCGACTCCGTTGCTGACCCAGCGCTCCACCAGCATACTCCCGATCGAAAAGCAGGCGCGGTTGATGTTGGCGTCCTGCACCTCAGCGCAGCCTTCCAGCACAAGCCGCAGCATGTTCTCCAGCTGCGCCACGTTCCGCGCGCTGATCAGCACTGCGTCCAGGCCGTGCGTCACGAGGTGGAGCAGGAACGTGTATAGATATTTCTGCGCGGCTTCGCGCTCGAGCTGCGGCGCGTCCTTCGTCTCGCCCCCCGCCAGCGCGCTCCGCTCCGGCATCAGCGCGCACAAGTGCTGCACGAACGGCAGCGTTGTCTCGTCCAGGAAGCCGCCCAGCGCCTGCTTGTGCTTGATAATGAGCTGGTCCACCAGCTGCACGATCTCCACGACTTCCGACTGCTCGCAGCCCATCATCAGCGTCTGCAGAGGCTCCTGCACGTGGCCCAAGAAATGCTCGCGGTCCAGCACGGTCGTCAACCGGTGCAGCGTGAAAATCACCTTCGAGCGCACGCGCTGGCTGCCGGGCACAGCGCGGAGCACGCACGCCGTGGCGGTGAGCACCTGCGTGAACGTCTCCTGGTGGTTCTCCATGCAGTCGGTGCCTTTGAACGCCTTGAGCACGTGGGCGATAGCGTTGAGATGAGAGGCGCAGTGCTCCGTGATGTAGCCCTCGTCAGTCAGCGCACCCGTTGTCATTTCGTTCAGTGTCGTGTTCAAGCCCTGCAGCAACGGGTCCAGCACAGCGATCGTGTAGCGGTACCGCAGCTGCTTGGCTGTCATACCAGTCTCCTCGGCGGGGAGCACGAGCGACGCGATGATCTGACCAGCGAGCTCAAACAGGTACAGCTGGTCGTCGTAGGCCAGATACGTCGGGTTGTGTTGGCTTTCGATCTCTTCCAACTCGGTGGCAATCGCCAGGCGAGGCTGCAACGCAGTCAGGATGCTGGACGCGTGCGGGTTCCCCGAGGCACCAATCGCCTTCACAAGACGAAGGCACAGGTAGCACACGCGGGATCTCACATGCGCAGCCGGGTGGGCAAGTCCATGTGGGCCAAACATCATTTGCAGTATTGCTGGAATGAGCGCCGACTCGTTCTGCAGCACCTTGCTGTACCGCACGGCCAGATCGTAGTATGTGAGAAGAACCTGCGGGTGCAGCGGCGCAGCACTGGAAGACGCTGACAGCATACTGCCGTGGATCTGCACAACCATCAGCGTGAGTGGGCTCGTGGGCTCGTGGAATGGAACAGCCACAGCCTTCAGCGCGGCAAGTCCCTCTTTAAATCGGTACACAAGCGACAAGAAGCTCTCGAGGTCACGAGGGTCGATCTCAGCAAACTGGCCCGGCAGGCTTTGCGCCAAATTGGTAAGAAAGGCAAGAGTGTCATGCGGTCGCTGGCGCACGATGTTGAGGAAAATGGTGTACAGACTGCGTCGGTACTCTTCAAATTCAGCAGCGTCAGAGTCTGAGTCCTCCGGGAACCAAGTCTGACGGTAAATTCCGTGCGGAATGAACTCTGAGTTCGCAAAGCCTTGAATAAATTGGTCATTGCTCTGAGATAGCCTAAGACGCGTAGATCTTCATCAGCTTTCGTGATGCTGAGACGAACGTAGTTGAACGCGAATTCGTGCAGCTTGAGCCCCCCAAACCGCTAACCAGTAGGCGATACGTCCAACATCGCTCTGCCGAGCTTTAAAAATCTTCAAACTCAGTCACTGCATAGTCGAACGAGGTCTTGGACGCGAACTCGCGCATCTTGAGCCGCAAAACTGCAAACCAATCGGCGATTCGTCCGACATCGCTCTGCCGAGCTTTTAGAATCATCAAACTCAGCGATGAACGAGGTCTGGCCGAGGATACGCACATCTTGGCCCGCAAAACCCCCAACAAATCGGCGATACGTCCGACATCGCTCTGCCGAGCTTTAAAAATCTTCAAACTCCAACACTGCAGCGATGAACGAGGACTTGTACGCGGACACGCGCATCTTGAGCAACCAAACTGCAAACCAGTCGGCGATACCTCCGGCGTCGCGCTGACGCGCTTAAAAATCACCAAACCCGGGTACTGCAACGACGATAGAGGTGTTGATCGCGAACGTGCAAAACCTGGATCGTCAAGCGCTAACCAATCGGCGATTCGTCCACCATCGCGCTGCCGCGCTTTAAAAATCATCAGCACGGGGTCTTCAACATCCGAATGGGGCCGTCGTCTTGGTCTTGTACATGTACGTCTTGAACAGCTAAAACCTGGATCTAGTTGGCGAGCATTTAGATATTGCGCTGCCGCGCTTTGGGAATCATCAGCAGGGTCCGGAACGACGAACTTGATCTTCGACAGCGACTTGTGCACTTGAGCCGCCAAAAGCTGGAATGGAGTGGTGAGAGTCCTGGGATCGCCCTTACGGGTAACAACAACCACAGCAGATGGCTCTGGTAATCCGAGAGCGTTTTACCACTGTCAGCTGGAACTCCAAATTGCCGATCCATCTGACGAGCGATTCCTCCTGAGATCTGCTCTCGGCTTACTTCAGGCCCGCTACGCAGTGTAAATCAATTCTTCCGGGTAGCCAATTTTACGTTGAAGCCGAGTATCGATCTTAGGATCTTGACCTTGAAGTGAGCGACAGCCGCTCGTTTTGCAGCAACGATAGTTCAGCCTCGTTATTTTGGAGCAGAAATTGCGGGGGGACAAACGATAGCTTCGCCTTCTTGTAGCTGAACAAAATGGCAGCTCCGTCGGCGATAGCTCCGCCTATTATGGATCAGCAGATTGGCAGTTCCGTAGGCGAAAGCTCTGCCTTGCAGCAAATTAACAGTGCCGTCGAATACCTCCGCCTAGTTGTAGCTCAGCAAATTAGCAGTTCTGCCGACGATAGCTTCGCCTTGTTGTTTCTCAGCAAATTGACACATCCGTCGCCGATAGCTGCTAGTTGAGTAGCTCAGCAATGAAGATCCGTCGACGATAACTAGTTGCAGCTCAGCAAATAAGCAGTTTCGTCGATCAAGCCCTTCCTAGTCGTGTAGCTCAGCAAATGTGGGTTCTGTTGACGATAGCTTCGCCTTGTTGTAGCTCAGCAAAGATGCAGTTGTGTCGTCGATAGCTACGTCGAGTTGGCTTCAGCAATTTTGAGTCAGGTGTCGACAATGAAAGTCTTGACTTGAGCTGAAGAATTTTACGGTGCTTGCGATGAGAGATATTGATGCCTTGAAATACAGGAACCGTCACTGCTACTTCCGCTCTCTTGTTAACTCAGCGGCATCGTTGGGCTGTGTTCTTGACCACGACGTCACTTTCGTCCGTTCTTACTCAGCATAATTCCCTGCAACACCATGATAGATCAGCCTCGTTATGGTTTGCAAGAAGCCAGCAAAATGTTAGACGCAGCTACTTACCATACCAGGATCCCACCTAACTGCGCCGTCACCGTCCTTGGTTTGCTATACCTCTTTATTTGCCGTTGAAAGACCACTGAGCATGATGGCGCACGCGGCGTGCTGGATCGAGGAAACCTGGCATTTGTCGAGGATATACAGAGTTCTCTTCAGGCTGTGCTCTTCCCGTACGCCTGATACTGCTGAAGACGAAAGCAGCATCACCAATTTACTCTTAGACAATACCACCGCGAGCGCTTGAACTTTACCTGCATCTGCATGAGCAGTTTGTTAGGCAGGACCACCCCCACCAGCATTGAGCTCTGCAACGAGAGCTCAAGTAGCCTTGCAAGGATCTTGGCAACAACTTGTTGAAGTGCTGCCAGTATCCTTGCGAAGGATCTTTGCAACAACTTGTTGATGGAGACGGTGGCACAACAAAGTGCTCACGGCTGCAGACAACCACGAGTGGACCGGGTATTGTTGCGAGGCGAGTAGTAAAGCCTTGGTTGAGCCGACACACAGAAGACTTTGCAAAGATTTTGCAGACTGGAAACCTTGACCTCTCCTCATTGAAGAGTTGTGCATGAGCTGGTGAAGCTGCCTTGAAGGTGTCGGCATTGATCAGGATACACTTGGACGACGTTGCCTTGAAGTAGCTGTAGTGTTGGTTGTTCTTGGATGGTTCTTGTGTAGGTAGGAATTAATTGATTCCACATACTTGACAAGTTGCGGCGATGTTGGAGAAAGCACCGTTGACAGACAAGCAGTGTCTTGCACGACGAGTCTTGGCTGGGTGTTGCTGGCCTTGGATCTTCACTTTCGGTGTGATATCTGCTACATGTATAAAGTTTCAAAGAGTTTAGTCTAGGTTGGTGAAAGTTTTGACTCAAAACCCTAAGGGTTTGTGCAGATTCAGTGCATACCGGTACTTGTTTACGATAACTCGAAGTAGTAGCCGTGCTCATGGGACTGTCTTCAGGCTTTTACATGTCGAGCAGCAGGTCGGCGAGCTCGAGCAGGCGGTAATCTAACATTGCAAGAGGTAAAACAAAAAGCCCAAACATTTGCTGGTTAGCGATTAGGTACAATGGGAGCATGGAGTATGGAGTGACAAGACTTGCTTTGGTCCGTACTGTACAAGCTTTGACCGCATCGTTCAAAGAGAACGATGGGTGACAGCGCTTCCAGCGCGTTGAAACTTTGGTCGGAATCGAAAAAGGAAGTGACAAGGAAATGAAAGAAGGCGGAGCGCAGCGGGATGGAGCAGCGAGAGCTCTCAGCTCTGGTTGGTCGTCGCGAGCTCTCGCCTGCTGCTTCATGTCGGGGATGGATGTCGGCAGCGACTTTGGCTCGGCGATTCTCAGCGAGAATATGCACCACCCCGTCACGAACTTGACGTTAGTATGCACCATACTCCGTGCAAGTGCCCAATCTGCCCACGCAGTTTGCTTGAACCTGCTTCTCGAGTCTTATCGGCGCCAACTATTGCGCTGAAAAGGGTCGAAAAGCAGGCGGCCATGTGCTCTCGCCCTTGATCGATATGAATTCACGCAGGTCTTGCGTTTTCTCCGGTCTGAGGTATTCACAGCGTTTACGGGGTATTCACGAACCCCATTTCTCAGCCTCGAAATCTCCAAACATTTACTTTCGCAGGTCCGCGCTCGCTACATGTGCTAGTTCCAGTTGGCCACAAACAAGTGCTTGGCGGCTGCTAAGAGTCTTAGCAGCCTTATCCCAAGACTCGGGTGTCGAGCGGAGACGATTAAGTCGCCATGGTGCTCGGAATGGCGACGCGAACTGCGTGACGCAGCACTAGAGTCAACGACTAAACACTGAATTCCATCACCCACTTCTTCGGTCGTGACCGCAAAGTAAAATACACCCAAGGGTCAGTTTGCGGCAGAACACTAAAGTTTGCGGCCTAATCTTGGCACCGAAACGGCGTTGGTGGCTAGGACACCGTCATCTAGTACTTGTTAGCACTCACTCAGCTTCGCTTACGCCTTACATCTTCCATCCTGCGTGTTCTACTTACCATAGACTGAGGAGTACAATTTCCAGTGGTACACTCGCCATGTTACCCTTAGACGTCGCCCCTCCCACATGGTATGTCTTCACATAGCAAATACCTATTTAAAGGAGGGATGACTTCGTGGCGGTCGTAGCACAGGCAATCACAGACTCTATGGGGACGCTCTCTCTATTTGCTATGTTGGTTGTGGCCCGGGGTCCTCCATGCCTATTATCCTATTGCCCTACTCCTGTGTCTTCAAAATGCTATTGTAATGTCCTCGCCACGCCTGCTACATCTTGCCCACCAGCGCCTTGTACGCGGCCTGGATCTTCTTGCGGTCTCCGGTGGCCACCTGCTCCGTGTACGGGCCGGCCAGCTCCGGCGGACAGCCGATCGATGGCAGGAACACGTCCCGCATGAAGGTCAGGTACTCAACGCCCAGCGCGGCCACCAGCACCGCCTGCATGTTGACGATCTCCTTGACGGCCAGCATCGTCTGCATGTCGTCCACGTCGAAGTGGCGCAGCTTCGTCACGGCGAACATGGCCCGCGTGAAGTCCTGCACCGCAATCTGCGTGAAGCGCGACTTGCCCTCGGCCGACAGCTCGGCGTGCAGCTCGGCACGTAGCGCCACGGACGCCGCCGACGTGGCCGCGGTCGCAGCTCCTGACGCTTCGCACGCCGGCGACGGAGCGACTCCGTTGCTGACCCAGCGCTCCACCAGCATACTCCCGATCGAAAAGCAGGCGCGGTTGATGTTGGCGTCCTGCACCTCAGCGCAGCCTTCCAGCACAAGCCGCAGCATGTTCTCCAGCTGCGCCACGTTCCGCGCGCTGATCAGCACTGCGTCCAGGCCGTGCGTCACGAGGTGGAGCAGGAACGTGTATAGATATTTCTGCGTGGCTTCGCGCTCGAGCTGCGGCGCGTCCTTCGTCTCGCCCCCCGCCAGCGCGCTCCGCTCCGGCATCAGCGCGCACAAGTGCTGCACGAACGGCAGCGTTGTCTCGTCCAGGAAGCCGCCCAGCGCCTGCTTGTGCTTGATAATGAGCTGGTCCACCAGCTGCACGATCTCCACGACTTCCGACTGCTCGCAGCCCATCATCAGCGTCTGCAGAGGCTCCTGCACGTGGCCCAAGAAATGCTCGCGGTCCAGCACGGTCGTCAACCGGTGCAGCGTGAAAATCACCTTCGAGCGCACGCGCTGGCTGCCGGGCACAGCGCGGAGCACGCACGCCGTGGCGGTGAGCACCTGCGTGAACGTCTCCTGGTGGTTCTCCATGCAGTCGGTGCCTTTGAACGCCTTGAGCACGTGGGCGATAGCGTTGAGATGAGAGGCGCAGTGCTCCGTGATGTAGCCCTCGTCAGTCAGCGCACCCGTTGTCATTTCGTTCAGTGTCGTGTTCAAGCCCTGCAGCAACGGGTCCAGCACAGCGATCGTGTAGCGGTACCGCAGCTGCTTGGCTGTCATACCAGTCTCCTCGGCGGGGAGCACGAGCGACGCGATGATCTGACCAGCGAGCTCAAACAGGTACAGCTGGTCGTCGTAGGCCAGATACGTCGGGTTGTGTTGGCTTTCGATCTCTTCCAACTCGGTGGCAATCGCCAGGCGAGGCTGCAACGCAGTCAGGATGCTGGACGCGTGCGGGTTCCCCGAGGCACCAATCGCCTTCACAAGACGAAGGCACAGGTAGCACACGCGGGATCTCACATGCGCAGCCGGGTGGGCAAGTCCATGTGGGCCAAACATCATTTGCAGTATTGCTGGAATGAGCGCCGACTCGTTCTGCAGCACCTTGCTGTACCGCACGGCCAGATCGTAGTATGTGAGAAGAACCTGCGGGTGCAGCGGCGCAGCACTGGAAGACGCTGACAGCATACTGCCGTGGATCTGCACAACCATCAGCGTGAGTGGGCTCGTGGGCTCGTGGAATGGAACAGCCACAGCCTTCAGCGCGGCAAGTCCCTCTTTAAATCGGTACACAAGCGACAAGAAGCTCTCGAGGTCACGAGGGTCGATCTCAGCAAACTGGCCCGGCAGGCTTTGCGCCAAATTGGTAAGAAAGGCAAGAGTGTCATGCGGTCGCTGGCGCACGATGTTGAGGAAAATGGTGTACAGACTGCGTCGGTACTCTTCAAATTCAGCAGCGTCAGAGTCTGAGTCCTCCGGGAACCAAGTCTGACGGTAAATTCCGTGCGGAATGAACTCTGAGTTCGCAAAGCCTTGAATAAATTGGTCATTGCTCTGAGATAGCCTAAGACGCGTAGATCTTCATCAGCTTTCGTGATGCTGAGACGAACGTAGTTGAACGCGAATTCGTGCAGCTTGAGCCCCCCAAACCGCTAACCAGTAGGCGATACGTCCAACATCGCTCTGCCGAGCTTTAAAAATCTTCAAACTCAGTCACTGCATAGTCGAACGAGGTCTTGGACGCGAACTCGCGCATCTTGAGCCGCAAAACTGCAAACCAATCGGCGATTCGTCCGACATCGCTCTGCCGAGCTTTTAGAATCATCAAACTCAGCGATGAACGAGGTCTGGCCGAGGATACGCACATCTTGGCCCGCAAAACCCCCAACAAATCGGCGATACGTCCGACATCGCTCTGCCGAGCTTTAAAAATCTTCAAACTCCAACACTGCAGCGATGAACGAGGACTTGTACGCGGACACGCGCATCTTGAGCAACCAAACTGCAAACCAGTCGGCGATACCTCCGGCGTCGCGCTGACGCGCTTAAAAATCACCAAACCCGGGTACTGCAACGACGATAGAGGTGTTGATCGCGAACGTGCAAAACCTGGATCGTCAAGCGCTAACCAATCGGCGATTCGTCCACCATCGCGCTGCCGCGCTTTAAAAATCATCAGCACGGGGTCTTCAACATCCGAATGGGGCCGTCGTCTTGGTCTTGTACATGTACGTCTTGAACAGCTAAAACCTGGATCTAGTTGGCGAGCATTTAGATATTGCGCTGCCGCGCTTTGGGAATCATCAGCAGGGTCCGGAACGACGAACTTGATCTTCGACAGCGACTTGTGCACTTGAGCCGCCAAAAGCTGGAATGGAGTGGTGAGAGTCCTGGGATCGCCCTTACGGGTAACAACAACCACAGCAGATGGCTCTGGTAATCCGAGAGCGTTTTACCACTGTCAGCTGGAACTCCAAATTGCCGATCCATCTGACGAGCGATTCCTCCTGAGATCTGCTCTCGGCTTACTTCAGGCCCGCTACGCAGTGTAAATCAATTCTTCCGGGTAGCCAATTTTACGTTGAAGCCGAGTATCGATCTTAGGATCTTGACCTTGAAGTGAGCGACAGCCGCTCGTTTTGCAGCAACGATAGTTCAGCCTCGTTATTTTGGAGCAGAAATTGCGGGGGGACAAACGATAGCTTCGCCTTCTTGTAGCTGAACAAAATGGCAGCTCCGTCGGCGATAGCTCCGCCTATTATGGATCAGCAGATTGGCAGTTCCGTAGGCGAAAGCTCTGCCTTGCAGCAAATTAACAGTGCCGTCGAATACCTCCGCCTAGTTGTAGCTCAGCAAATTAGCAGTTCTGCCGACGATAGCTTCGCCTTGTTGTTTCTCAGCAAATTGACACATCCGTCGCCGATAGCTGCTAGTTGAGTAGCTCAGCAATGAAGATCCGTCGACGATAACTAGTTGCAGCTCAGCAAATAAGCAGTTTCGTCGATCAAGCCCTTCCTAGTCGTGTAGCTCAGCAAATGTGGGTTCTGTTGACGATAGCTTCGCCTTGTTGTAGCTCAGCAAAGATGCAGTTGTGTCGTCGATAGCTACGTCGAGTTGGCTTCAGCAATTTTGAGTCAGGTGTCGACAATGAAAGTCTTGACTTGAGCTGAAGAATTTTACGGTGCTTGCGATGAGAGATATTGATGCCTTGAAATACAGGAACCGTCACTGCTACTTCCGCTCTCTTGTTAACTCAGCGGCATCGTTGGGCTGTGTTCTTGACCACGACGTCACTTTCGTCCGTTCTTACTCAGCATAATTCCCTGCAACACCATGATAGATCAGCCTCGTTATGGTTTGCAAGAAGCCAGCAAAATGTTAGACGCAGCTACTTACCATACCAGGATCCCACCTAACTGCGCCGTCACCGTCCTTGGTTTGCTATACCTCTTTATTTGCCGTTGAAAGACCACTGAGCATGATGGCGCACGCGGCGTGCTGGATCGAGGAAACCTGGCATTTGTCGAGGATATACAGAGTTCTCTTCAGGCTGTGCTCTTCCCGTACGCCTGATACTGCTGAAGACGAAAGCAGCATCACCAATTTACTCTTAGACAATACCACCGCGAGCGCTTGAACTTTACCTGCATCTGCATGAGCAGTTTGTTAGGCAGGACCACCCCCACCAGCATTGAGCTCTGCAACGAGAGCTCAAGTAGCCTTGCAAGGATCTTGGCAACAACTTGTTGAAGTGCTGCCAGTATCCTTGCGAAGGATCTTTGCAACAACTTGTTGATGGAGACGGTGGCACAACAAAGTGCTCACGGCTGCAGACAACCACGAGTGGACCGGGTATTGTTGCGAGGCGAGTAGTAAAGCCTTGGTTGAGCCGACACACAGAAGACTTTGCAAAGATTTTGCAGACTGGAAACCTTGACCTCTCCTCATTGAAGAGTTGTGCATGAGCTGGTGAAGCTGCCTTGAAGGTGTCGGCATTGATCAGGATACACTTGGACGACGTTGCCTTGAAGTAGCTGTAGTGTTGGTTGTTCTTGGATGGTTCTTGTGTAGGTAGGAATTAATTGATTCCACATACTTGACAAGTTGCGGCGATGTTGGAGAAAGCACCGTTGACAGACAAGCAGTGTCTTGCACGACGAGTCTTGGCTGGGTGTTGCTGGCCTTGGATCTTCACTTTCGGTGTGATATCTGCTACATGTATAAAGTTTCAAAGAGTTTAGTCTAGGTTGGTGAAAGTTTTGACTCAAAACCCTAAGGGTTTGTGCAGATTCAGTGCATACCGGTACTTGTTTACGATAACTCGAAGTAGTAGCCGTGCTCATGGGACTGTCTTCAGGCTTTTACATGTCGAGCAGCAGGTCGGCGAGCTCGAGCAGGCGGTAATCTAACATTGCAAGAGGTAAAACAAAAAGCCCAAACATTTGCTGGTTAGCGATTAGGTACAATGGGAGCATGGAGTATGGAGTGACAAGACTTGCTTTGGTCCGTACTGTACAAGCTTTGACCGCATCGTTCAAAGAGAACGATGGGTGACAGCGCTTCCAGCGCGTTGAAACTTTGGTCGGAATCGAAAAAGGAAGTGACAAGGAAATGAAAGAAGGCGGAGCGCAGCGGGATGGAGCAGCGAGAGCTCTCAGCTCTGGTTGGTCGTCGCGAGCTCTCGCCTGCTGCTTCATGTCGGGGATGGATGTCGGCAGCGACTTTGGCTCGGCGATTCTCAGCGAGAATATGCACCACCCCGTCACGAACTTGACGTTAGTATGCACCATACTCCGTGCAAGTGCCCAATCTGCCCACGCAGTTTGCTTGAACCTGCTTCTCGAGTCTTATCGGCGCCAACTATTGCGCTGAAAAGGGTCGAAAAGCAGGCGGCCATGTGCTCTCGCCCTTGATCGATATGAATTCACGCAGGTCTTGCGTTTTCTCCGGTCTGAGGTATTCACAGCGTTTACGGGGTATTCACGAACCCCATTTCTCAGCCTCGAAATCTCCAAACATTTACTTTCGCAGGTCCGCGCTCGCTACATGTGCTAGTTCCAGTTGGCCACAAACAAGTGCTTGGCGGCTGCTAAGAGTCTTAGCAGCCTTATCCCAAGACTCGGGTGTCGAGCGGAGACGATTAAGTCGCCATGGTGCTCGGAATGGCGACGCGAACTGCGTGACGCAGCACTAGAGTCAACGACTAAACACTGAATTCCATCACCCACTTCTTCGGTCGTGACCGCAAAGTAAAATACACCCAAGGGTCAGTTTGCGGCAGAACACTAAAGTTTGCGGCCTAATCTTGGCACCGAAACGGCGTTGGTGGCTAGGACACCGTCATCTAGTACTTGTTAGCACTCACTCAGCTTCGCTTACGCCTTACATCTTCCATCCTGCGTGTTCTACTTACCATAGACTGAGGAGTACAATTTCCAGTGGTACACTCGCCATGTTACCCTTAGACGTCGCCCCTCCCACATGGTATGTCTTCACATAGCAAATACCTATTTAAAGGAGGGATGACTTCGTGGCGGTCGTAGCACAGGCAATCACAGACTCTATGGGGACGCTCTCTCTATTTGCTATGTTGGTTGTGGCCCGGGGTCCTCCATGCCTATTATCCTATTGCCCTACTCCTGTGTCTTCAAAATGCTATTGTAATGTCCTCGCCACGCCTGCTACATCTTGCCCACCAGCGCCTTGTACGCGGCCTGGATCTTCTTGCGGTCTCCGGTGGCCACCTGCTCCGTGTACGGGCCGGCCAGCTCCGGCGGACAGCCGATCGATGGCAGGAACACGTCCCGCATGAAGGTCAGGTACTCAACGCCCAGCGCGGCCACCAGCACCGCCTGCATGTTGACGATCTCCTTGACGGCCAGCATCGTCTGCATGTCGTCCACGTCGAAGTGGCGCAGCTTCGTCACGGCGAACATGGCCCGCGTGAAGTCCTGCACCGCAATCTGCGTGAAGCGCGACTTGCCCTCGGCCGACAGCTCGGCGTGCAGCTCGGCACGTAGCGCCACGGACGCCGCCGACGTGGCCGCGGTCGCAGCTCCTGACGCTTCGCACGCCGGCGACGGAGCGACTCCGTTGCTGACCCAGCGCTCCACCAGCATACTCCCGATCGAAAAGCAGGCGCGGTTGATGTTGGCGTCCTGCACCTCAGCGCAGCCTTCCAGCACAAGCCGCAGCATGTTCTCCAGCTGCGCCACGTTCCGCGCGCTGATCAGCACTGCGTCCAGGCCGTGCGTCACGAGGTGGAGCAGGAACGTGTATAGATATTTCTGCGTGGCTTCGCGCTCGAGCTGCGGCGCGTCCTTCGTCTCGCCCCCCGCCAGCGCGCTCCGCTCCGGCATCAGCGCGCACAAGTGCTGCACGAACGGCAGCGTTGTCTCGTCCAGGAAGCCGCCCAGCGCCTGCTTGTGCTTGATAATGAGCTGGTCCACCAGCTGCACGATCTCCACGACTTCCGACTGCTCGCAGCCCATCATCAGCGTCTGCAGAGGCTCCTGCACGTGGCCCAAGAAATGCTCGCGGTCCAGCACGGTCGTCAACCGGTGCAGCGTGAAAATCACCTTCGAGCGCACGCGCTGGCTGCCGGGCACAGCGCGGAGCACGCACGCCGTGGCGGTGAGCACCTGCGTGAACGTCTCCTGGTGGTTCTCCATGCAGTCGGTGCCTTTGAACGCCTTGAGCACGTGGGCGATAGCGTTGAGATGAGAGGCGCAGTGCTCCGTGATGTAGCCCTCGTCAGTCAGCGCACCCGTTGTCATTTCGTTCAGTGTCGTGTTCAAGCCCTGCAGCAACGGGTCCAGCACAGCGATCGTGTAGCGGTACCGCAGCTGCTTGGCTGTCATACCAGTCTCCTCGGCGGGGAGCACGAGCGACGCGATGATCTGACCAGCGAGCTCAAACAGGTACAGCTGGTCGTCGTAGGCCAGATACGTCGGGTTGTGTTGGCTTTCGATCTCTTCCAACTCGGTGGCAATCGCCAGGCGAGGCTGCAACGCAGTCAGGATGCTGGACGCGTGCGGGTTCCCCGAGGCACCAATCGCCTTCACAAGACGAAGGCACAGGTAGCACACGCGGGATCTCACATGCGCAGCCGGGTGGGCAAGTCCATGTGGGCCAAACATCATTTGCAGTATTGCTGGAATGAGCGCCGACTCGTTCTGCAGCACCTTGCTGTACCGCACGGCCAGATCGTAGTATGTGAGAAGAACCTGCGGGTGCAGCGGCGCAGCACTGGAAGACGCTGACAGCATACTGCCGTGGATCTGCACAACCATCAGCGTGAGTGGGCTCGTGGGCTCGTGGAATGGAACAGCCACAGCCTTCAGCGCGGCAAGTCCCTCTTTAAATCGGTACACAAGCGACAAGAAGCTCTCGAGGTCACGAGGGTCGATCTCAGCAAACTGGCCCGGCAGGCTTTGCGCCAAATTGGTAAGAAAGGCAAGAGTGTCATGCGGTCGCTGGCGCACGATGTTGAGGAAAATGGTGTACAGACTGCGTCGGTACTCTTCAAATTCAGCAGCGTCAGAGTCTGAGTCCTCCGGGAACCAAGTCTGACGGTAAATTCCGTGCGGAATGAACTCTGAGTTCGCAAAGCCTTGAATAAATTGGTCATTGCTCTGAGATAGCCTAAGACGCGTAGATCTTCATCAGCTTTCGTGATGCTGAGACGAACGTAGTTGAACGCGAATTCGTGCAGCTTGAGCCCCCCAAACCGCTAACCAGTAGGCGATACGTCCAACATCGCTCTGCCGAGCTTTAAAAATCTTCAAACTCAGTCACTGCATAGTCGAACGAGGTCTTGGACGCGAACTCGCGCATCTTGAGCCGCAAAACTGCAAACCAATCGGCGATTCGTCCGACATCGCTCTGCCGAGCTTTTAGAATCATCAAACTCAGCGATGAACGAGGTCTGGCCGAGGATACGCACATCTTGGCCCGCAAAACCCCCAACAAATCGGCGATACGTCCGACATCGCTCTGCCGAGCTTTAAAAATCTTCAAACTCCAACACTGCAGCGATGAACGAGGACTTGTACGCGGACACGCGCATCTTGAGCAACCAAACTGCAAACCAGTCGGCGATACCTCCGGCGTCGCGCTGACGCGCTTAAAAATCACCAAACCCGGGTACTGCAACGACGATAGAGGTGTTGATCGCGAACGTGCAAAACCTGGATCGTCAAGCGCTAACCAATCGGCGATTCGTCCACCATCGCGCTGCCGCGCTTTAAAAATCATCAGCACGGGGTCTTCAACATCCGAATGGGGCCGTCGTCTTGGTCTTGTACATGTACGTCTTGAACAGCTAAAACCTGGATCTAGTTGGCGAGCATTTAGATATTGCGCTGCCGCGCTTTGGGAATCATCAGCAGGGTCCGGAACGACGAACTTGATCTTCGACAGCGACTTGTGCACTTGAGCCGCCAAAAGCTGGAATGGAGTGGTGAGAGTCCTGGGATCGCCCTTACGGGTAACAACAACCACAGCAGATGGCTCTGGTAATCCGAGAGCGTTTTACCACTGTCAGCTGGAACTCCAAATTGCCGATCCATCTGACGAGCGATTCCTCCTGAGATCTGCTCTCGGCTTACTTCAGGCCCGCTACGCAGTGTAAATCAATTCTTCCGGGTAGCCAATTTTACGTTGAAGCCGAGTATCGATCTTAGGATCTTGACCTTGAAGTGAGCGACAGCCGCTCGTTTTGCAGCAACGATAGTTCAGCCTCGTTATTTTGGAGCAGAAATTGCGGGGGGACAAACGATAGCTTCGCCTTCTTGTAGCTGAACAAAATGGCAGCTCCGTCGGCGATAGCTCCGCCTATTATGGATCAGCAGATTGGCAGTTCCGTAGGCGAAAGCTCTGCCTTGCAGCAAATTAACAGTGCCGTCGAATACCTCCGCCTAGTTGTAGCTCAGCAAATTAGCAGTTCTGCCGACGATAGCTTCGCCTTGTTGTTTCTCAGCAAATTGACACATCCGTCGCCGATAGCTGCTAGTTGAGTAGCTCAGCAATGAAGATCCGTCGACGATAACTAGTTGCAGCTCAGCAAATAAGCAGTTTCGTCGATCAAGCCCTTCCTAGTCGTGTAGCTCAGCAAATGTGGGTTCTGTTGACGATAGCTTCGCCTTGTTGTAGCTCAGCAAAGATGCAGTTGTGTCGTCGATAGCTACGTCGAGTTGGCTTCAGCAATTTTGAGTCAGGTGTCGACAATGAAAGTCTTGACTTGAGCTGAAGAATTTTACGGTGCTTGCGATGAGAGATATTGATGCCTTGAAATACAGGAACCGTCACTGCTACTTCCGCTCTCTTGTTAACTCAGCGGCATCGTTGGGCTGTGTTCTTGACCACGACGTCACTTTCGTCCGTTCTTACTCAGCATAATTCCCTGCAACACCATGATAGATCAGCCTCGTTATGGTTTGCAAGAAGCCAGCAAAATGTTAGACGCAGCTACTTACCATACCAGGATCCCACCTAACTGCGCCGTCACCGTCCTTGGTTTGCTATACCTCTTTATTTGCCGTTGAAAGACCACTGAGCATGATGGCGCACGCGGCGTGCTGGATCGAGGAAACCTGGCATTTGTCGAGGATATACAGAGTTCTCTTCAGGCTGTGCTCTTCCCGTACGCCTGATACTGCTGAAGACGAAAGCAGCATCACCAATTTACTCTTAGACAATACCACCGCGAGCGCTTGAACTTTACCTGCATCTGCATGAGCAGTTTGTTAGGCAGGACCACCCCCACCAGCATTGAGCTCTGCAACGAGAGCTCAAGTAGCCTTGCAAGGATCTTGGCAACAACTTGTTGAAGTGCTGCCAGTATCCTTGCGAAGGATCTTTGCAACAACTTGTTGATGGAGACGGTGGCACAACAAAGTGCTCACGGCTGCAGACAACCACGAGTGGACCGGGTATTGTTGCGAGGCGAGTAGTAAAGCCTTGGTTGAGCCGACACACAGAAGACTTTGCAAAGATTTTGCAGACTGGAAACCTTGACCTCTCCTCATTGAAGAGTTGTGCATGAGCTGGTGAAGCTGCCTTGAAGGTGTCGGCATTGATCAGGATACACTTGGACGACGTTGCCTTGAAGTAGCTGTAGTGTTGGTTGTTCTTGGATGGTTCTTGTGTAGGTAGGAATTAATTGATTCCACATACTTGACAAGTTGCGGCGATGTTGGAGAAAGCACCGTTGACAGACAAGCAGTGTCTTGCACGACGAGTCTTGGCTGGGTGTTGCTGGCCTTGGATCTTCACTTTCGGTGTGATATCTGCTACATGTATAAAGTTTCAAAGAGTTTAGTCTAGGTTGGTGAAAGTTTTGACTCAAAACCCTAAGGGTTTGTGCAGATTCAGTGCATACCGGTACTTGTTTACGATAACTCGAAGTAGTAGCCGTGCTCATGGGACTGTCTTCAGGCTTTTACATGTCGAGCAGCAGGTCGGCGAGCTCGAGCAGGCGGTAATCTAACATTGCAAGAGGTAAAACAAAAAGCCCAAACATTTGCTGGTTAGCGATTAGGTACAATGGGAGCATGGAGTATGGAGTGACAAGACTTGCTTTGGTCCGTACTGTACAAGCTTTGACCGCATCGTTCAAAGAGAACGATGGGTGACAGCGCTTCCAGCGCGTTGAAACTTTGGTCGGAATCGAAAAAGGAAGTGACAAGGAAATGAAAGAAGGCGGAGCGCAGCGGGATGGAGCAGCGAGAGCTCTCAGCTCTGGTTGGTCGTCGCGAGCTCTCGCCTGCTGCTTCATGTCGGGGATGGATGTCGGCAGCGACTTTGGCTCGGCGATTCTCAGCGAGAATATGCACCACCCCGTCACGAACTTGACGTTAGTATGCACCATACTCCGTGCAAGTGCCCAATCTGCCCACGCAGTTTGCTTGAACCTGCTTCTCGAGTCTTATCGGCGCCAACTATTGCGCTGAAAAGGGTCGAAAAGCAGGCGGCCATGTGCTCTCGCCCTTGATCGATATGAATTCACGCAGGTCTTGCGTTTTCTCCGGTCTGAGGTATTCACAGCGTTTACGGGGTATTCACGAACCCCATTTCTCAGCCTCGAAATCTCCAAACATTTACTTTCGCAGGTCCGCGCTCGCTACATGTGCTAGTTCCAGTTGGCCACAAACAAGTGCTTGGCGGCTGCTAAGAGTCTTAGCAGCCTTATCCCAAGACTCGGGTGTCGAGCGGAGACGATTAAGTCGCCATGGTGCTCGGAATGGCGACGCGAACTGCGTGACGCAGCACTAGAGTCAACGACTAAACACTGAATTCCATCACCCACTTCTTCGGTCGTGACCGCAAAGTAAAATACACCCAAGGGTCAGTTTGCGGCAGAACACTAAAGTTTGCGGCCTAATCTTGGCACCGAAACGGCGTTGGTGGCTAGGACACCGTCATCTAGTACTTGTTAGCACTCACTCAGCTTCGCTTACGCCTTACATCTTCCATCCTGCGTGTTCTACTTACCATAGACTGAGGAGTACAATTTCCAGTGGTACACTCGCCATGTTACCCTTAGACGTCGCCCCTCCCACATGGTATGTCTTCACATAGCAAATACCTATTTAAAGGAGGGATGACTTCGTGGCGGTCGTAGCACAGGCAATCACAGACTCTATGGGGACGCTCTCTCTATTTGCTATGTTGGTTGTGGCCCGGGGTCCTCCATGCCTATTATCCTATTGCCCTACTCCTGTGTCTTCAAAATGCTATTGTAATGTCCTCGCCACGCCTGCTACATCTTGCCCACCAGCGCCTTGTACGCGGCCTGGATCTTCTTGCGGTCTCCGGTGGCCACCTGCTCCGTGTACGGGCCGGCCAGCTCCGGCGGACAGCCGATCGATGGCAGGAACACGTCCCGCATGAAGGTCAGGTACTCAACGCCCAGCGCGGCCACCAGCACCGCCTGCATGTTGACGATCTCCTTGACGGCCAGCATCGTCTGCATGTCGTCCACGTCGAAGTGGCGCAGCTTCGTCACGGCGAACATGGCCCGCGTGAAGTCCTGCACCGCAATCTGCGTGAAGCGCGACTTGCCCTCGGCCGACAGCTCGGCGTGCAGCTCGGCACGTAGCGCCACGGACGCCGCCGACGTGGCCGCGGTCGCAGCTCCTGACGCTTCGCACGCCGGCGACGGAGCGACTCCGTTGCTGACCCAGCGCTCCACCAGCATACTCCCGATCGAAAAGCAGGCGCGGTTGATGTTGGCGTCCTGCACCTCAGCGCAGCCTTCCAGCACAAGCCGCAGCATGTTCTCCAGCTGCGCCACGTTCCGCGCGCTGATCAGCACTGCGTCCAGGCCGTGCGTCACGAGGTGGAGCAGGAACGTGTATAGATATTTCTGCGTGGCTTCGCGCTCGAGCTGCGGCGCGTCCTTCGTCTCGCCCCCCGCCAGCGCGCTCCGCTCCGGCATCAGCGCGCACAAGTGCTGCACGAACGGCAGCGTTGTCTCGTCCAGGAAGCCGCCCAGCGCCTGCTTGTGCTTGATAATGAGCTGGTCCACCAGCTGCACGATCTCCACGACTTCCGACTGCTCGCAGCCCATCATCAGCGTCTGCAGAGGCTCCTGCACGTGGCCCAAGAAATGCTCGCGGTCCAGCACGGTCGTCAACCGGTGCAGCGTGAAAATCACCTTCGAGCGCACGCGCTGGCTGCCGGGCACAGCGCGGAGCACGCACGCCGTGGCGGTGAGCACCTGCGTGAACGTCTCCTGGTGGTTCTCCATGCAGTCGGTGCCTTTGAACGCCTTGAGCACGTGGGCGATAGCGTTGAGATGAGAGGCGCAGTGCTCCGTGATGTAGCCCTCGTCAGTCAGCGCACCCGTTGTCATTTCGTTCAGTGTCGTGTTCAAGCCCTGCAGCAACGGGTCCAGCACAGCGATCGTGTAGCGGTACCGCAGCTGCTTGGCTGTCATACCAGTCTCCTCGGCGGGGAGCACGAGCGACGCGATGATCTGACCAGCGAGCTCAAACAGGTACAGCTGGTCGTCGTAGGCCAGATACGTCGGGTTGTGTTGGCTTTCGATCTCTTCCAACTCGGTGGCAATCGCCAGGCGAGGCTGCAACGCAGTCAGGATGCTGGACGCGTGCGGGTTCCCCGAGGCACCAATCGCCTTCACAAGACGAAGGCACAGGTAGCACACGCGGGATCTCACATGCGCAGCCGGGTGGGCAAGTCCATGTGGGCCAAACATCATTTGCAGTATTGCTGGAATGAGCGCCGACTCGTTCTGCAGCACCTTGCTGTACCGCACGGCCAGATCGTAGTATGTGAGAAGAACCTGCGGGTGCAGCGGCGCAGCACTGGAAGACGCTGACAGCATACTGCCGTGGATCTGCACAACCATCAGCGTGAGTGGGCTCGTGGGCTCGTGGAATGGAACAGCCACAGCCTTCAGCGCGGCAAGTCCCTCTTTAAATCGGTACACAAGCGACAAGAAGCTCTCGAGGTCACGAGGGTCGATCTCAGCAAACTGGCCCGGCAGGCTTTGCGCCAAATTGGTAAGAAAGGCAAGAGTGTCATGCGGTCGCTGGCGCACGATGTTGAGGAAAATGGTGTACAGACTGCGTCGGTACTCTTCAAATTCAGCAGCGTCAGAGTCTGAGTCCTCCGGGAACCAAGTCTGACGGTAAATTCCGTGCGGAATGAACTCTGAGTTCGCAAAGCCTTGAATAAATTGGTCATTGCTCTGAGATAGCCTAAGACGCGTAGATCTTCATCAGCTTTCGTGATGCTGAGACGAACGTAGTTGAACGCGAATTCGTGCAGCTTGAGCCCCCCAAACCGCTAACCAGTAGGCGATACGTCCAACATCGCTCTGCCGAGCTTTAAAAATCTTCAAACTCAGTCACTGCATAGTCGAACGAGGTCTTGGACGCGAACTCGCGCATCTTGAGCCGCAAAACTGCAAACCAATCGGCGATTCGTCCGACATCGCTCTGCCGAGCTTTTAGAATCATCAAACTCAGCGATGAACGAGGTCTGGCCGAGGATACGCACATCTTGGCCCGCAAAACCCCCAACAAATCGGCGATACGTCCGACATCGCTCTGCCGAGCTTTAAAAATCTTCAAACTCCAACACTGCAGCGATGAACGAGGACTTGTACGCGGACACGCGCATCTTGAGCAACCAAACTGCAAACCAGTCGGCGATACCTCCGGCGTCGCGCTGACGCGCTTAAAAATCACCAAACCCGGGTACTGCAACGACGATAGAGGTGTTGATCGCGAACATGCAAAACCTGGATCGTCAAGCGCTAACCAATCGGCGATTCGTCCACCATCGCGCTGCCGCGCTTTAAAAATCATCAGCACGGGGTCTTCAACATCCGAATGGGGCCGTCGTCTTGGTCTTGTACATGTACGTCTTGAACAGCTAAAACCTGGATCTAGTTGGCGAGCATTTAGATATTGCGCTGCCGCGCTTTGGGAATCATCAGCAGGGTCCGGAACGACGAACTTGATCTTCGACAGCGACTTGTGCACTTGAGCCGCCAAAAGCTGGAATGGAGTGGTGAGAGTCCTGGGATCGCCCTTACGGGTAACAACAACCACAGCAGATGGCTCTGGTAATCCGAGAGCGTTTTACCACTGTCAGCTGGAACTCCAAATTGCCGATCCATCTGACGAGCGATTCCTCCTGAGATCTGCTCTCGGCTTACTTCAGGCCCGCTACGCAGTGTAAATCAATTCTTCCGGGTAGCCAATTTTACGTTGAAGCCGAGTATCGATCTTAGGATCTTGACCTTGAAGTGAGCGACAGCCGCTCGTTTTGCAGCAACGATAGTTCAGCCTCGTTATTTTGGAGCAGAAATTGCGGGGGGACAAACGATAGCTTCGCCTTCTTGTAGCTGAACAAAATGGCAGCTCCGTCGGCGATAGCTCCGCCTATTATGGATCAGCAGATTGGCAGTTCCGTAGGCGAAAGCTCTGCCTTGCAGCAAATTAACAGTGCCGTCGAATACCTCCGCCTAGTTGTAGCTCAGCAAATTAGCAGTTCTGCCGACGATAGCTTCGCCTTGTTGTTTCTCAGCAAATTGACACATCCGTCGCCGATAGCTGCTAGTTGAGTAGCTCAGCAATGAAGATCCGTCGACGATAACTAGTTGCAGCTCAGCAAATAAGCAGTTTCGTCGATCAAGCCCTTCCTAGTCGTGTAGCTCAGCAAATGTGGGTTCTGTTGACGATAGCTTCGCCTTGTTGTAGCTCAGCAAAGATGCAGTTGTGTCGTCGATAGCTACGTCGAGTTGGCTTCAGCAATTTTGAGTCAGGTGTCGACAATGAAAGTCTTGACTTGAGCTGAAGAATTTTACGGTGCTTGCGATGAGAGATATTGATGCCTTGAAATACAGGAACCGTCACTGCTACTTCCGCTCTCTTGTTAACTCAGCGGCATCGTTGGGCTGTGTTCTTGACCACGACGTCACTTTCGTCCGTTCTTACTCAGCATAATTCCCTGCAACACCATGATAGATCAGCCTCGTTATGGTTTGCAAGAAGCCAGCAAAATGTTAGACGCAGCTACTTACCATACCAGGATCCCACCTAACTGCGCCGTCACCGTCCTTGGTTTGCTATACCTCTTTATTTGCCGTTGAAAGACCACTGAGCATGATGGCGCACGCGGCGTGCTGGATCGAGGAAACCTGGCATTTGTCGAGGATATACAGAGTTCTCTTCAGGCTGTGCTCTTCCCGTACTGTGAGGGATATATCCCCCAATCCCAGCTACAGCAACTTCCAGCACGCTGCTTCAACGTCGTCGCAGATAGCAGGGGTTTCACTAGCGTTGGTTTCACTTTTTCTTTATCCGCACCAGCTGCAGGAGCTGGTGCCGACCTTCCTAACCTCTTTTCAATTCAGTCTTCATTTTTCCTACTACTACTCAAGGCTCTTCGTTTTCCAAGTAAAACCCATAACAATTTCGAAATTATACCTGAGGTGATACTCTGGTTCGACTTCTCCCGACTTCGACTCGACTTGATCGCTCGACGTTGTCCGGATACCGTGTCAGTCCTACTAAGTGCGATAGTAATTCGTACTTAAACGGATGAAAACACCCCGCGCCGCTGAAGACGTGTCCCCCAACCTTCGCCCCCGCCAGCAGACTCGCCTGGACGAAGAAATCAACATGGGCGACGCACACGACGCTCGCGCAGCGGGTTCCCCCGAGGCAGCTGCAAGTAATGGAGGTACTATTCCCCCAAGGCGCTCCTCAGGATCGGCGGCTGCGAACACGCCTAGTCAGGCTACTTCACAAGCTGCGCCAGCACCCGATGTGACTACGCAGATCATGCAGATGATGATGATGCAGCAGCAGGCCATGCAGGCCCAACAGCAGCAGTTCCAGGCGTTCATGCACCAGCAAGCGCTGTTCCAGCGCGAGATGTTCGAGAGTCAAGCACGTGCAAACACGCAGAAACAAAAGGCGGACCCGCCGAAGTTCAACGGCAAGTCGTCGGAGGACCTCGAGCTGTGGCTGTTCCACATAGAGGAACATCTGAGTGCGTACGCGTCAGAGCGCAATTCGCCTGACTCTCGGTTCGTCGACATGGTTGTCCCTTTTCTGGGTCCCGAAGCCATGTCGTGGTATCGCGAGTTTAAGAACACGCTTGGTGACTCACCGCGCGTGTGGGCCGTGTTTAAACAGCAGATCCGGTTACGATTTCGTGACAGTGATTACGACTACAAGCTGCTGTCAAAACTGCATAATTTGCGGGTTTCTGGGACTCAGCAGGATTACACATCCAAGTTCATGCTCCTACTCTCTCAGTCGTCGATGGAGCTGCCTGAGATGGTGAAACGCTGGTTTTATCAGCAAAACCTGCGAGCTGACACCAGCTGCCACATCTCTCAGAATATCCCGAAAACGCTACAGGAGGCCATCGAGCATGCTCAGCGCTTCGAGGACGCGCGTAGTGCTCGCCCCCGTGATACAGTCCAGCCTGTTCAACCGGCTGGGAATAAGAAACCGGGCAGAGCATCGACGGCGCCGACAACACGCCCAAGCACCGACGCAACGAAGCCACCTATCATCTGTCATCGTTGCGGGGAGCCAGGCCACATTGCACCAGCGTGTCCCAATCGCGGGACCACTGGGATGCAAAAAAAGTAGTTAGCTCAGCGGGCTGGCGCCCCGCTGAGCAAGGCCCCGGCAGTGCTGACCATACACTGCCGGCAAGCCCAGCTACTCGTGCTTCCAAGCCACCTGGAGCAGCACAGTCACCGGCTCTTTTCGTTTACAGCCGTGACAATCCTGTGTTCAAGCGGCCGAAGCACGGCCTTTATGGTTTTCTAGAGCAGATGGCTACCATTCGGTCCCATTCTGTTTCTACATTTGTTGATTGTGGTGCATCATTCAACGCGATCACGCCGCAGCTGGTTGAGAAGCTTGGCCTGGTCGTAAAAGATTACACCAAACCCGTCTCCATCCGCGTTGGGGGAGGCAAAGAATTGGTGATTCCGCGGAAGGTTGTCACTTTTAAGTGCCACATTCCCGGCTTTTCGCCATATGTTTCTCGGGCACTCGTTATGGAGGTCCCCGAAAATAAGGATGTCCTTTTGGGCATGCCTTGGTTTACCACTATGAACCCTGACATCGACTGGACAGCCAGAACGATTTCATCACGCAACAGCTCTGCGGCGCTGGCCTTTTGCCAGTGCGTTCCTGTTCAGGCAGCAACGCGGATTGGTGGTCGACGAACTCGCTGCTCTACTGCCGCCAAGGGTCTATCCGACACAGAAGTGCTGCACTACTATCGGCAGCATGACTATAATTCGGCCTACGGATCCACCCGCGTAGTCTCGACTCGCCAGCTGAAGCAACTGCTCCGCGCCACTGACAACGAGTTTTGTCTTTTCCTCCATGCCAACGAGTCACCCTCCAAGGAGCAACTCGCGTGGGAAGCGCTGCGTTCGTCTCCAGCCTACCCCCTGTTATGCAAGTTCAAGTCGGAGTTATTTCGCGAGGAGCTTCCGTCGGTGCCACCAGTGCGCGAAGGTTTAATGGAGGCCAGTATTGAACTGACTGATGATACACCCGTGCACCGAAAGCAATTTCCCCTTTCTGCGGCGCAGAAAGAAGCCATCCGGCTATGGACCCAAGAGATGCTTGCCGCTCGAATTATTCGGAAGTCGGCCTCTCCATACTGCTCGCCGACATTTTGCGTGCGGAAGAGTTCTGGGGAGTGGCGAATCGTTCACGATTTTCGAGGTCTTAACGCGAAAATGCGAGTTCCCGCAAACCCGATACCTCGGAAGGAGGAGATTTACCGAGCCATGGCTAACGGCAAACTTTTTTCCGCCATGGATTTATTGTGGGGATTCTATCAGGTTCGACTACGTGAGGATTCAATTCCATACACAGCATTTTCGACACCGGATGGGCTCTACGAATACTTAGTGACGCCAATGGGAGTGTCCAGCAGCCCGTCGTGCTTCAACAGATTGGTGCAGGCTGTCTTCAGCGACCAGCAGTCTTTTTGCCAGACTTATTTCGATGATATTTTCGTGTTCACGCCAACGGACTCCGTGGAGGAGCATTTAACAGCCCTAGAGAAAGTTTTCCAGCGCTGTGTCGACCAGAAACTCTACATCAAGCTCTCAAAGTGCAAGTTCTGCGCCGACGAGATACCCTGTTTAGGAGAC
Source organism: Phytophthora x cambivora (assembly GCA_033557925.1). Classification (NCBI taxonomy): domain Eukaryota; phylum Oomycota; class Peronosporomycetes; order Peronosporales; family Peronosporaceae; genus Phytophthora; species Phytophthora x cambivora. The sequence continues at coordinate 6,451,627 of JAUCEB010000016.1, read as the reverse complement.
TTCATTGGTCGAGAAGGGGTGCGCATGGACCCAGCCAAAGGCAGTGTCATCAAGGACTGGCCAGTGCCCCGCACAAAACACCAGCTCCAATCATTTCTCGGGACGTGCGTCTACGTTCTTCGGTTCTGTCGTGATTTCGCCTCTCTCGTTGCACCACTCACAGAACTCACCAAGGGCAAGGCCAAGAATGACAGCGTCACGTTTTCCGAGGTGGAACTGAATTCTTTTCACGAGCTAAAAAACCGCCTCGCAGCCCCACCAACATTGGCACACCCCGACTTTTCCCGCCCTTTTCACGTGAGCATGGATGCTTCGGACTTTGCTATTGGAGGGTATCTGTTTCAGCGTGACGAGTCCGGACGAGAACAAGTCATCGCCTACGGTGGTCGGAAGCTAACACGCGCAGAGGTAATTTATCCTACGCGCGAGAAGGAACTCCTCGCAGCTCTGCACGCTATGCGGCTGTGGAAGGTATATTTGATTGACCGACCATTCTACATTAACACCGACCACCATACTATTGCCACCATTTTGCAACAGCAAACGTGCTCTCAGCGCCTGGCACGCTGGCTCAATGAGCTTGCACTTTTTCAGCCAATGTTTCAGTGGATTGAAGGTGCGTCAAACATCGTCGCAGACATGATCTCCCGCAAGCCAGTCTGGAACGATGGCACGTCGCGAGCCATCAGCTTGTCCGCATTACTGGAGTCACTTACTACCCCCGATCTTGCAGAGGAGCCGAATTCTCTTTTTGCGATGCGACTCCCTTCACTATTGGAAGAGTGCCGCCGCCTTGGAGCTCACGACTCCTTTATTGGCCCGATTTTGAAGCGCTTGCAGGAGCCTGCCCAACGAGTTTCAGCTGAGCTACGCCACTTTCAGGAAGAAGAGGGGTTGCTGTATTTTCAGCCATTCGCAGAAGCTCCGCGCCGATTGTGTATCCCAGAGGACACGGCGCTGCGAAATCGTCTTCTTTTTGAGGAACACGATGTCCCCACTCGTGGCCACCCCGGCTACCACAAGACTCACATCTTCATGGCAGCAAAATTCTACTGGCCCAACATGGTGAAGAGCGTGCGAAAATATGTGGCTACTTGCGAATCCTGTCAGCGTGCCAAAAATCCGCGGGGGAAACCTCAGGGTCTGTTAAATCCCCTAGACGTACCCGCGGCACGATGGCAGGACATCAGCATGGACTTCATGGTGAGCCTGCCAACCACATCTACAGGGTGCGATGCAGTAATGGTAATTGTAGACAGGCTCACCAAACGCGCGCATTTTATTCCGACGTCAACTCAAGCCTCCGCTTTGGATACGGCCAAACTCTTCTGCTCGGCGTATCAACGGCTACATGGTTTGCCGCGCTCCATTGTCTCTGACCGGGATTCGAAGTTTACGTCGAAGATCTGGGCTGGTATCATGAAGCTACAGAACTCGGAATTGCATTTGAGCACTGCCTTTCGACCTTCGACCGACGGACAGTCCGAGGTGACTAACAAATTCATCATCGAGTATCTTCGGCATTTCCTGGAACCACATCAAACCGATTGGGACTCATATCTTCCGCTGGGCGAGTTCGCATATAACTCTCGGGCTCATTCAACCACCGGAATGGCTCCATTTGTCGCCGATCTCGGCTACTTACCACGCTCGGTTGGAGATTTAGCGCTCAACACCAGTTTGGACGTGACTCGACCAGCTTCTAGATTCGTCGAGCACCAGAGCGCAATTTTGATCGCAGCTCAAGATGCCATGGCGGCAGCTCAACGTTCGTGGCACCGATACTACGATCGAAATCGCCCCGCAGTTGCCTTTGCCGTTAATGACAAAGTCCTCCTCGACACGAAAAATCTCGACATCGCACACACAGGCTCGGCCGGCAAACGCAAATTTGCGTCGCGATTTATCGGACCGTACCGCGTCGAGGCTATCACAGGCACAGATCGCTACCGCTTAGCGTTACCGGTCGGCCTACGGCTATTTCCCGAATTTCACGTATCACTACTTCGGCTGCACCAAGTGGACAACCATCCAAGCCGGCGGCAACACGTTCCTGCCGTCCTCGTGGCGGATGGGTCTACAGGACACTTAGTGCAAGCGATACTGGGACATCGCAAACGGAAGGGCGTGCAGCAATACCGAGTAAAGTGGGTCAACACCTCGATTGCACCCTCATGGGAGCCCCTTTCCAACCTAGGGCAAGTCACAGAGCTTATTCGTGAGTATCTCGACCAGTTGCCCGACACGCGAACTACTGCCCGTCTAAAGGAGGGATTGTGAGGGATATATCCCCCAATCCCAGCTACAGCAACTTCCAGCACGCTGCTTCAACGTCGTCGCAGATAGCAGGGGTTTCACTAGCGTTGGTTTCACTTTTTCTTTATCCGCACCAGCTGCAGGAGCTGGTGCCGACCTTCCTAACCTCTTTTCAATTCAGTCTTCATTTTTCCTACTACTACTCAAGGCTCTTCGTTTTCCAAGTAAAACCCATAACACGTACGCCTGATACTGCTGAAGACGAAAGCAGCATCACCAATTTACTCTTAGACAATACCACCGCGAGCGCTTGAACTTTACCTGCATCTGCATGAGCAGTTTGTTAGGCAGGACCACCCCCACCAGCATTGAGCTCTGCAACGAGAGCTCAAGTAGCCTTGCAAGGATCTTGGCAACAACTTGTTGAAGTGCTGCCAGTATCCTTGCGAAGGATCTTTGCAACAACTTGTTGATGGAGACGGTGGCACAACAAAGTGCTCACGGCTGCAGACAACCACGAGTGGACCGGGTATTGTTGCGAGGCGAGTAGTAAAGCCTTGGTTGAGCCGACACACAGAAGACTTTGCAAAGATTTTGCAGACTGGAAACCTTGACCTCTCCTCATTGAAGAGTTGTGCATGAGCTGGTGAAGCTGCCTTGAAGGTGTCGGCATTGATCAGGATACACTTGGACGACGTTGCCTTGAAGTAGCTGTAGTGTTGGTTGTTCTTGGATGGTTCTTGTGTAGGTAGGAATTAATTGATTCCACATACTTGACAAGTTGCGGCGATGTTGGAGAAAGCACCGTTGACAGACAAGCAGTGTCTTGCACGACGAGTCTTGGCTGGGTGTTGCTGGCCTTGGATCTTCACTTTCGGTGTGATATCTGCTACATGTATAAAGTTTCAAAGAGTTTAGTCTAGGTTGGTGAAAGTTTTGACTCAAAACCCTAAGGGTTTGTGCAGATTCAGTGCATACCGGTACTTGTTTACGATAACTCGAAGTAGTAGCCGTGCTCATGGGACTGTCTTCAGGCTTTTACATGTCGAGCAGCAGGTCGGCGAGCTCGAGCAGGCGGTAATCTAACATTGCAAGAGGTAAAACAAAAAGCCCAAACATTTGCTGGTTAGCGATTAGGTACAATGGGAGCATGGAGTATGGAGTGACAAGACTTGCTTTGGTCCGTACTGTACAAGCTTTGACCGCATCGTTCAAAGAGAACGATGGGTGACAGCGCTTCCAGCGCGTTGAAACTTTGGTCGGAATCGAAAAAGGAAGTGACAAGGAAATGAAAGAAGGCGGAGCGCAGCGGGATGGAGCAGCGAGAGCTCTCAGCTCTGGTTGGTCGTCGCGAGCTCTCGCCTGCTGCTTCATGTCGGGGATGGATGTCGGCAGCGACTTTGGCTCGGCGATTCTCAGCGAGAATATGCACCACCCCGTCACGAACTTGACGTTAGTATGCACCATACTCCGTGCAAGTGCCCAATCTGCCCACGCAGTTTGCTTGAACCTGCTTCTCGAGTCTTATCGGCGCCAACTATTGCGCTGAAAAGGGTCGAAAAGCAGGCGGCCATGTGCTCTCGCCCTTGATCGATATGAATTCACGCAGGTCTTGCGTTTTCTCCGGTCTGAGGTATTCACAGCGTTTACGGGGTATTCACGAACCCCATTTCTCAGCCTCGAAATCTCCAAACATTTACTTTCGCAGGTCCGCGCTCGCTACATGTGCTAGTTCCAGTTGGCCACAAACAAGTGCTTGGCGGCTGCTAAGAGTCTTAGCAGCCTTATCCCAAGACTCGGGTGTCGAGCGGAGACGATTAAGTCGCCATGGTGCTCGGAATGGCGACGCGAACTGCGTGACGCAGCACTAGAGTCAACGACTAAACACTGAATTCCATCACCCACTTCTTCGGTCGTGACCGCAAAGTAAAATACACCCAAGGGTCAGTTTGCGGCAGAACACTAAAGTTTGCGGCCTAATCTTGGCACCGAAACGGCGTTGGTGGCTAGGACACCGTCATCTAGTACTTGTTAGCACTCACTCAGCTTCGCTTACGCCTTACATCTTCCATCCTGCGTGTTCTACTTACCATAGACTGAGGAGTACAATTTCCAGTGGTACACTCGCCATGTTACCCTTAGACGTCGCCCCTCCCACATGGTATGTCTTCACATAGCAAATACCTATTTAAAGGAGGGATGACTTCGTGGCGGTCGTAGCACAGGCAATCACAGACTCTATGGGGACGCTCTCTCTATTTGCTATGTTGGTTGTGGCCCGGGGTCCTCCATGCCTATTATCCTATTGCCCTACTCCTGTGTCTTCAAAATGCTATTGTAATGTCCTCGCCACGCCTGCTACATCTTGCCCACCAGCGCCTTGTACGCGGCCTGGATCTTCTTGCGGTCTCCGGTGGCCACCTGCTCCGTGTACGGGCCGGCCAGCTCCGGCGGACAGCCGATCGATGGCAGGAACACGTCCCGCATGAAGGTCAGGTACTCAACGCCCAGCGCGGCCACCAGCACCGCCTGCATGTTGACGATCTCCTTGACGGCCAGCATCGTCTGCATGTCGTCCACGTCGAAGTGGCGCAGCTTCGTCACGGCGAACATGGCCCGCGTGAAGTCCTGCACCGCAATCTGCGTGAAGCGCGACTTGCCCTCGGCCGACAGCTCGGCGTGCAGCTCGGCACGTAGCGCCACGGACGCCGCCGACGTGGCCGCGGTCGCAGCTCCTGACGCTTCGCACGCCGGCGACGGAGCGACTCCGTTGCTGACCCAGCGCTCCACCAGCATACTCCCGATCGAAAAGCAGGCGCGGTTGATGTTGGCGTCCTGCACCTCAGCGCAGCCTTCCAGCACAAGCCGCAGCATGTTCTCCAGCTGCGCCACGTTCCGCGCGCTGATCAGCACTGCGTCCAGGCCGTGCGTCACGAGGTGGAGCAGGAACGTGTATAGATATTTCTGCGTGGCTTCGCGCTCGAGCTGCGGCGCGTCCTTCGTCTCGCCCCCCGCCAGCGCGCTCCGCTCCGGCATCAGCGCGCACAAGTGCTGCACGAACGGCAGCGTTGTCTCGTCCAGGAAGCCGCCCAGCGCCTGCTTGTGCTTGATAATGAGCTGGTCCACCAGCTGCACGATCTCCACGACTTCCGACTGCTCGCAGCCCATCATCAGCGTCTGCAGAGGCTCCTGCACGTGGCCCAAGAAATGCTCGCGGTCCAGCACAGTCGTCAACCGGTGCAGCGTGAAAATCACCTTCGAGCGCACGCGCTGGCTGCCGGGCACAGCGCGGAGCACGCACGCCGTGGCGGTGAGCACCTGCGTGAACGTCTCCTGGTGGTTCTCCATGCAGTCGGTGCCTTTGAACGCCTTGAGCACGTGGGCGATAGCGTTGAGATGAGAGGCGCAGTGCTCCGTGATGTAGCCCTCGTCAGTCAGCGCACCCGTTGTCATTTCGTTCAGTGTCGTGTTCAAGCCCTGCAGCAACGGGTCCAGCACAGCGATCGTGTAGCGGTACCGCAGCTGCTTGGCTGTCATACCAGTCTCCTCGGCGGGGAGCACGAGCGACGCGATGATCTGACCAGCGAGCTCAAACAGGTACAGCTGGTCGTCGTAGGCCAGATACGTCGGGTTGTGTTGGCTTTCGATCTCTTCCAACTCGGTGGCAATCGCCAGGCGAGGCTGCAACGCAGTCAGGATGCTGGACGCGTGCGGGTTCCCCGAGGCACCAATCGCCTTCACAAGACGAAGGCACAGGTAGCACACGCGGGATCTCACATGCGCAGCCGGGTGGGCAAGTCCATGTGGGCCAAACATCATTTGCAGTATTGCTGGAATGAGCGCCGACTCGTTCTGCAGCACCTTGCTGTACCGCACGGCCAGATCGTAGTATGTGAGAAGAACCTGCGGGTGCAGCGGCGCAGCACTGGAAGACGCTGACAGCATACTGCCGTGGATCTGCACAACCATCAGCGTGAGTGGGCTCGTGGGCTCGTGGAATGGAACAGCCACAGCCTTCAGCGCGGCAAGTCCCTCTTTAAATCGGTACACAAGCGACAAGAAGCTCTCGAGGTCACGAGGGTCGATCTCAGCAAACTGGCCCGGCAGGCTTTGCGCCAAATTGGTAAGAAAGGCAAGAGTGTCATGCGGTCGCTGGCGCACGATGTTGAGGAAAATGGTGTACAGACTGCGTCGGTACTCTTCAAATTCAGCAGCGTCAGAGTCTGAGTCCTCCGGGAACCAAGTCTGACGGTAAATTCCGTGCGGAATGAACTCTGAGTTCGCAAAGCCTTGAATAAATTGGTCATTGCTCTGAGATAGCCTAAGACGCGTAGATCTTCATCAGCTTTCGTGATGCTGAGACGAACGTAGTTGAACGCGAATTCGTGCAGCTTGAGCCCCCCAAACCGCTAACCAGTAGGCGATACGTCCAACATCGCTCTGCCGAGCTTTAAAAATCTTCAAACTCAGTCACTGCATAGTCGAACGAGGTCTTGGACGCGAACTCGCGCATCTTGAGCCGCAAAACTGCAAACCAATCGGCGATTCGTCCGACATCGCTCTGCCGAGCTTTTAGAATCATCAAACTCAGCGATGAACGAGGTCTGGCCGAGGATACGCACATCTTGGCCCGCAAAACCCCCAACAAATCGGCGATACGTCCGACATCGCTCTGCCGAGCTTTAAAAATCTTCAAACTCCAACACTGCAGCGATGAACGAGGACTTGTACGCGGACACGCGCATCTTGAGCAACCAAACTGCAAACCAGTCGGCGATACCTCCGGCGTCGCGCTGACGCGCTTAAAAATCACCAAACCCGGGTACTGCAACGACGATAGAGGTGTTGATCGCGAACGTGCAAAACCTGGATCGTCAAGCGCTAACCAATCGGCGATTCGTCCACCATCGCGCTGCCGCGCTTTAAAAATCATCAGCACGGGGTCTTCAACATCCGAATGGGGCCGTCGTCTTGGTCTTGTACATGTACGTCTTGAACAGCTAAAACCTGGATCTAGTTGGCGAGCATTTAGATATTGCGCTGCCGCGCTTTGGGAATCATCAGCAGGGTCCGGAACGACGAACTTGATCTTCGACAGCGACTTGTGCACTTGAGCCGCCAAAAGCTGGAATGGAGTGGTGAGAGTCCTGGGATCGCCCTTACGGGTAACAACAACCACAGCAGATGGCTCTGGTAATCCGAGAGCGTTTTACCACTGTCAGCTGGAACTCCAAATTGCCGATCCATCTGACGAGCGATTCCTCCTGAGATCTGCTCTCGGCTTACTTCAGGCCCGCTACGCAGTGTAAATCAATTCTTCCGGGTAGCCAATTTTACGTTGAAGCCGAGTATCGATCTTAGGATCTTGACCTTGAAGTGAGCGACAGCCGCTCGTTTTGCAGCAACGATAGTTCAGCCTCGTTATTTTGGAGCAGAAATTGCGGGGGGACAAACGATAGCTTCGCCTTCTTGTAGCTGAACAAAATGGCAGCTCCGTCGGCGATAGCTCCGCCTATTATGGATCAGCAGATTGGCAGTTCCGTAGGCGAAAGCTCTGCCTTGCAGCAAATTAACAGTGCCGTCGAATACCTCCGCCTAGTTGTAGCTCAGCAAATTAGCAGTTCTGCCGACGATAGCTTCGCCTTGTTGTTTCTCAGCAAATTGACACATCCGTCGCCGATAGCTGCTAGTTGAGTAGCTCAGCAATGAAGATCCGTCGACGATAACTAGTTGCAGCTCAGCAAATAAGCAGTTTCGTCGATCAAGCCCTTCCTAGTCGTGTAGCTCAGCAAATGTGGGTTCTGTTGACGATAGCTTCGCCTTGTTGTAGCTCAGCAAAGATGCAGTTGTGTCGTCGATAGCTACGTCGAGTTGGCTTCAGCAATTTTGAGTCAGGTGTCGACAATGAAAGTCTTGACTTGAGCTGAAGAATTTTACGGTGCTTGCGATGAGAGATATTGATGCCTTGAAATACAGGAACCGTCACTGCTACTTCCGCTCTCTTGTTAACTCAGCGGCATCGTTGGGCTGTGTTCTTGACCACGACGTCACTTTCGTCCGTTCTTACTCAGCATAATTCCCTGCAACACCATGATAGATCAGCCTCGTTATGGTTTGCAAGAAGCCAGCAAAATGTTAGACGCAGCTACTTACCATACCAGGATCCCACCTAACTGCGCCGTCACCGTCCTTGGTTTGCTATACCTCTTTATTTGCCGTTGAAAGACCACTGAGCATGATGGCGCACGCGGCGTGCTGGATCGAGGAAACCTGGCATTTGTCGAGGATATACAGAGTTCTCTTCAGGCTGTGCTCTTCCCGTACGCCTGATACTGCTGAAGACGAAAGCAGCATCACCAATTTACTCTTAGACAATACCACCGCGAGCGCTTGAACTTTACCTGCATCTGCATGAGCAGTTTGTTAGGCAGGACCACCCCCACCAGCATTGAGCTCTGCAACGAGAGCTCAAGTAGCCTTGCAAGGATCTTGGCAACAACTTGTTGAAGTGCTGCCAGTATCCTTGCGAAGGATCTTTGCAACAACTTGTTGATGGAGACGGTGGCACAACAAAGTGCTCACGGCTGCAGACAACCACGAGTGGACCGGGTATTGTTGCGAGGCGAGTAGTAAAGCCTTGGTTGAGCCGACACACAGAAGACTTTGCAAAGATTTTGCAGACTGGAAACCTTGACCTCTCCTCATTGAAGAGTTGTGCATGAGCTGGTGAAGCTGCCTTGAAGGTGTCGGCATTGATCAGGATACACTTGGACGACGTTGCCTTGAAGTAGCTGTAGTGTTGGTTGTTCTTGGATGGTTCTTGTGTAGGTAGGAATTAATTGATTCCACATACTTGACAAGTTGCGGCGATGTTGGAGAAAGCACCGTTGACAGACAAGCAGTGTCTTGCACGACGAGTCTTGGCTGGGTGTTGCTGGCCTTGGATCTTCACTTTCGGTGTGATATCTGCTACATGTATAAAGTTTCAAAGAGTTTAGTCTAGGTTGGTGAAAGTTTTGACTCAAAACCCTAAGGGTTTGTGCAGATTCAGTGCATACCGGTACTTGTTTACGATAACTCGAAGTAGTAGCCGTGCTCATGGGACTGTCTTCAGGCTTTTACATGTCGAGCAGCAGGTCGGCGAGCTCGAGCAGGCGGTAATCTAACATTGCAAGAGGTAAAACAAAAAGCCCAAACATTTGCTGGTTAGCGATTAGGTACAATGGGAGCATGGAGTATGGAGTGACAAGACTTGCTTTGGTCCGTACTGTACAAGCTTTGACCGCATCGTTCAAAGAGAACGATGGGTGACAGCGCTTCCAGCGCGTTGAAACTTTGGTCGGAATCGAAAAAGGAAGTGACAAGGAAATGAAAGAAGGCGGAGCGCAGCGGGATGGAGCAGCGAGAGCTCTCAGCTCTGGTTGGTCGTCGCGAGCTCTCGCCTGCTGCTTCATGTCGGGGATGGATGTCGGCAGCGACTTTGGCTCGGCGATTCTCAGCGAGAATATGCACCACCCCGTCACGAACTTGACGTTAGTATGCACCATACTCCGTGCAAGTGCCCAATCTGCCCACGCAGTTTGCTTGAACCTGCTTCTCGAGTCTTATCGGCGCCAACTATTGCGCTGAAAAGGGTCGAAAAGCAGGCGGCCATGTGCTCTCGCCCTTGATCGATATGAATTCACGCAGGTCTTGCGTTTTCTCCGGTCTGAGGTATTCACAGCGTTTACGGGGTATTCACGAACCCCATTTCTCAGCCTCGAAATCTCCAAACATTTACTTTCGCAGGTCCGCGCTCGCTACATGTGCTAGTTCCAGTTGGCCACAAACAAGTGCTTGGCGGCTGCTAAGAGTCTTAGCAGCCTTATCCCAAGACTCGGGTGTCGAGCGGAGACGATTAAGTCGCCATGGTGCTCGGAATGGCGACGCGAACTGCGTGACGCAGCACTAGAGTCAACGACTAAACACTGAATTCCATCACCCACTTCTTCGGTCGTGACCGCAAAGTAAAATACACCCAAGGGTCAGTTTGCGGCAGAACACTAAAGTTTGCGGCCTAATCTTGGCACCGAAACGGCGTTGGTGGCTAGGACACCGTCATCTAGTACTTGTTAGCACTCACTCAGCTTCGCTTACGCCTTACATCTTCCATCCTGCGTGTTCTACTTACCATAGACTGAGGAGTACAATTTCCAGTGGTACACTCGCCATGTTACCCTTAGACGTCGCCCCTCCCACATGGTATGTCTTCACATAGCAAATACCTATTTAAAGGAGGGATGACTTCGTGGCGGTCGTAGCACAGGCAATCACAGACTCTATGGGGACGCTCTCTCTATTTGCTATGTTGGTTGTGGCCCGGGGTCCTCCATGCCTATTATCCTATTGCCCTACTCCTGTGTCTTCAAAATGCTATTGTAATGTCCTCGCCACGCCTGCTACATCTTGCCCACCAGCGCCTTGTACGCGGCCTGGATCTTCTTGCGGTCTCCGGTGGCCACCTGCTCCGTGTACGGGCCGGCCAGCTCCGGCGGACAGCCGATCGATGGCAGGAACACGTCCCGCATGAAGGTCAGGTACTCAACGCCCAGCGCGGCCACCAGCACCGCCTGCATGTTGACGATCTCCTTGACGGCCAGCATCGTCTGCATGTCGTCCACGTCGAAGTGGCGCAGCTTCGTCACGGCGAACATGGCCCGCGTGAAGTCCTGCACCGCAATCTGCGTGAAGCGCGACTTGCCCTCGGCCGACAGCTCGGCGTGCAGCTCGGCACGTAGCGCCACGGACGCCGCCGACGTGGCCGCGGTCGCAGCTCCTGACGCTTCGCACGCCGGCGACGGAGCGACTCCGTTGCTGACCCAGCGCTCCACCAGCATACTCCCGATCGAAAAGCAGGCGCGGTTGATGTTGGCGTCCTGCACCTCAGCGCAGCCTTCCAGCACAAGCCGCAGCATGTTCTCCAGCTGCGCCACGTTCCGCGCGCTGATCAGCACTGCGTCCAGGCCGTGCGTCACGAGGTGGAGCAGGAACGTGTATAGATATTTCTGCGTGGCTTCGCGCTCGAGCTGCGGCGCGTCCTTCGTCTCGCCCCCCGCCAGCGCGCTCCGCTCCGGCATCAGCGCGCACAAGTGCTGCACGAACGGCAGCGTTGTCTCGTCCAGGAAGCCGCCCAGCGCCTGCTTGTGCTTGATAATGAGCTGGTCCACCAGCTGCACGATCTCCACGACTTCCGACTGCTCGCAGCCCATCATCAGCGTCTGCAGAGGCTCCTGCACGTGGCCCAAGAAATGCTCGCGGTCCAGCACGGTCGTCAACCGGTGCAGCGTGAAAATCACCTTCGAGCGCACGCGCTGGCTGCCGGGCACAGCGCGGAGCACGCACGCCGTGGCGGTGAGCACCTGCGTGAACGTCTCCTGGTGGTTCTCCATGCAGTCGGTGCCTTTGAACGCCTTGAGCACGTGGGCGATAGCGTTGAGATGAGAGGCGCAGTGCTCCGTGATGTAGCCCTCGTCAGTCAGCGCACCCGTTGTCATTTCGTTCAGTGTCGTGTTCAAGCCCTGCAGCAACGGGTCCAGCACAGCGATCGTGTAGCGGTACCGCAGCTGCTTGGCTGTCATACCAGTCTCCTCGGCGGGGAGCACGAGCGACGCGATGATCTGACCAGCGAGCTCAAACAGGTACAGCTGGTCGTCGTAGGCCAGATACGTCGGGTTGTGTTGGCTTTCGATCTCTTCCAACTCGGTGGCAATCGCCAGGCGAGGCTGCAACGCAGTCAGGATGCTGGACGCGTGCGGGTTCCCCGAGGCACCAATCGCCTTCACAAGACGAAGGCACAGGTAGCACACGCGGGATCTCACATGCGCAGCCGGGTGGGCAAGTCCATGTGGGCCAAACATCATTTGCAGTATTGCTGGAATGAGCGCCGACTCGTTCTGCAGCACCTTGCTGTACCGCACGGCCAGATCGTAGTATGTGAGAAGAACCTGCGGGTGCAGCGGCGCAGCACTGGAAGACGCTGACAGCATACTGCCGTGGATCTGCACAACCATCAGCGTGAGTGGGCTCGTGGGCTCGTGGAATGGAACAGCCACAGCCTTCAGCGCGGCAAGTCCCTCTTTAAATCGGTACACAAGCGACAAGAAGCTCTCGAGGTCACGAGGGTCGATCTCAGCAAACTGGCCCGGCAGGCTTTGCGCCAAATTGGTAAGAAAGGCAAGAGTGTCATGCGGTCGCTGGCGCACGATGTTGAGGAAAATGGTGTACAGACTGCGTCGGTACTCTTCAAATTCAGCAGCGTCAGAGTCTGAGTCCTCCGGGAACCAAGTCTGACGGTAAATTCCGTGCGGAATGAACTCTGAGTTCGCAAAGCCTTGAATAAATTGGTCATTGCTCTGAGATAGCCTAAGACGCGTAGATCTTCATCAGCTTTCGTGATGCTGAGACGAACGTAGTTGAACGCGAATTCGTGCAGCTTGAGCCCCCCAAACCGCTAACCAGTAGGCGATACGTCCAACATCGCTCTGCCGAGCTTTAAAAATCTTCAAACTCAGTCACTGCATAGTCGAACGAGGTCTTGGACGCGAACTCGCGCATCTTGAGCCGCAAAACTGCAAACCAATCGGCGATTCGTCCGACATCGCTCTGCCGAGCTTTTAGAATCATCAAACTCAGCGATGAACGAGGTCTGGCCGAGGATACGCACATCTTGGCCCGCAAAACCCCCAACAAATCGGCGATACGTCCGACATCGCTCTGCCGAGCTTTAAAAATCTTCAAACTCCAACACTGCAGCGATGAACGAGGACTTGTACGCGGACACGCGCATCTTGAGCAACCAAACTGCAAACCAGTCGGCGATACCTCCGGCGTCGCGCTGACGCGCTTAAAAATCACCAAACCCGGGTACTGCAACGACGATAGAGGTGTTGATCGCGAACGTGCAAAACCTGGATCGTCAAGCGCTAACCAATCGGCGATTCGTCCACCATCGCGCTGCCGCGCTTTAAAAATCATCAGCACGGGGTCTTCAACATCCGAATGGGGCCGTCGTCTTGGTCTTGTACATGTACGTCTTGAACAGCTAAAACCTGGATCTAGTTGGCGAGCATTTAGATATTGCGCTGCCGCGCTTTGGGAATCATCAGCAGGGTCCGGAACGACGAACTTGATCTTCGACAGCGACTTGTGCACTTGAGCCGCCAAAAGCTGGAATGGAGTGGTGAGAGTCCTGGGATCGCCCTTACGGGTAACAACAACCACAGCAGATGGCTCTGGTAATCCGAGAGCGTTTTACCACTGTCAGCTGGAACTCCAAATTGCCGATCCATCTGACGAGCGATTCCTCCTGAGATCTGCTCTCGGCTTACTTCAGGCCCGCTACGCAGTGTAAATCAATTCTTCCGGGTAGCCAATTTTACGTTGAAGCCGAGTATCGATCTTAGGATCTTGACCTTGAAGTGAGCGACAGCCGCTCGTTTTGCAGCAACGATAGTTCAGCCTCGTTATTTTGGAGCAGAAATTGCGGGGGGACAAACGATAGCTTCGCCTTCTTGTAGCTGAACAAAATGGCAGCTCCGTCGGCGATAGCTCCGCCTATTATGGATCAGCAGATTGGCAGTTCCGTAGGCGAAAGCTCTGCCTTGCAGCAAATTAACAGTGCCGTCGAATACCTCCGCCTAGTTGTAGCTCAGCAAATTAGCAGTTCTGCCGACGATAGCTTCGCCTTGTTGTTTCTCAGCAAATTGACACATCCGTCGCCGATAGCTGCTAGTTGAGTAGCTCAGCAATGAAGATCCGTCGACGATAACTAGTTGCAGCTCAGCAAATAAGCAGTTTCGTCGATCAAGCCCTTCCTAGTCGTGTAGCTCAGCAAATGTGGGTTCTGTTGACGATAGCTTCGCCTTGTTGTAGCTCAGCAAAGATGCAGTTGTGTCGTCGATAGCTACGTCGAGTTGGCTTCAGCAATTTTGAGTCAGGTGTCGACAATGAAAGTCTTGACTTGAGCTGAAGAATTTTACGGTGCTTGCGATGAGAGATATTGATGCCTTGAAATACAGGAACCGTCACTGCTACTTCCGCTCTCTTGTTAACTCAGCGGCATCGTTGGGCTGTGTTCTTGACCACGACGTCACTTTCGTCCGTTCTTACTCAGCATAATTCCCTGCAACACCATGATAGATCAGCCTCGTTATGGTTTGCAAGAAGCCAGCAAAATGTTAGACGCAGCTACTTACCATACCAGGATCCCACCTAACTGCGCCGTCACCGTCCTTGGTTTGCTATACCTCTTTATTTGCCGTTGAAAGACCACTGAGCATGATGGCGCACGCGGCGTGCTGGATCGAGGAAACCTGGCATTTGTCGAGGATATACAGAGTTCTCTTCAGGCTGTGCTCTTCCCGTACGCCTGATACTGCTGAAGACGAAAGCAGCATCACCAATTTACTCTTAGACAATACCACCGCGAGCGCTTGAACTTTACCTGCATCTGCATGAGCAGTTTGTTAGGCAGGACCACCCCCACCAGCATTGAGCTCTGCAACGAGAGCTCAAGTAGCCTTGCAAGGATCTTGGCAACAACTTGTTGAAGTGCTGCCAGTATCCTTGCGAAGGATCTTTGCAACAACTTGTTGATGGAGACGGTGGCACAACAAAGTGCTCACGGCTGCAGACAACCACGAGTGGACCGGGTATTGTTGCGAGGCGAGTAGTAAAGCCTTGGTTGAGCCGACACACAGAAGACTTTGCAAAGATTTTGCAGACTGGAAACCTTGACCTCTCCTCATTGAAGAGTTGTGCATGAGCTGGTGAAGCTGCCTTGAAGGTGTCGGCATTGATCAGGATACACTTGGACGACGTTGCCTTGAAGTAGCTGTAGTGTTGGTTGTTCTTGGATGGTTCTTGTGTAGGTAGGAATTAATTGATTCCACATACTTGACAAGTTGCGGCGATGTTGGAGAAAGCACCGTTGACAGACAAGCAGTGTCTTGCACGACGAGTCTTGGCTGGGTGTTGCTGGCCTTGGATCTTCACTTTCGGTGTGATATCTGCTACATGTATAAAGTTTCAAAGAGTTTAGTCTAGGTTGGTGAAAGTTTTGACTCAAAACCCTAAGGGTTTGTGCAGATTCAGTGCATACCGGTACTTGTTTACGATAACTCGAAGTAGTAGCCGTGCTCATGGGACTGTCTTCAGGCTTTTACATGTCGAGCAGCAGGTCGGCGAGCTCGAGCAGGCGGTAATCTAACATTGCAAGAGGTAAAACAAAAAGCCCAAACATTTGCTGGTTAGCGATTAGGTACAATGGGAGCATGGAGTATGGAGTGACAAGACTTGCTTTGGTCCGTACTGTACAAGCTTTGACCGCATCGTTCAAAGAGAACGATGGGTGACAGCGCTTCCAGCGCGTTGAAACTTTGGTCGGAATCGAAAAAGGAAGTGACAAGGAAATGAAAGAAGGCGGAGCGCAGCGGGATGGAGCAGCGAGAGCTCTCAGCTCTGGTTGGTCGTCGCGAGCTCTCGCCTGCTGCTTCATGTCGGGGATGGATGTCGGCAGCGACTTTGGCTCGGCGATTCTCAGCGAGAATATGCACCACCCCGTCACGAACTTGACGTTAGTATGCACCATACTCCGTGCAAGTGCCCAATCTGCCCACGCAGTTTGCTTGAACCTGCTTCTCGAGTCTTATCGGCGCCAACTATTGCGCTGAAAAGGGTCGAAAAGCAGGCGGCCATGTGCTCTCGCCCTTGATCGATATGAATTCACGCAGGTCTTGCGTTTTCTCCGGTCTGAGGTATTCACAGCGTTTACGGGGTATTCACGAACCCCATTTCTCAGCCTCGAAATCTCCAAACATTTACTTTCGCAGGTCCGCGCTCGCTACATGTGCTAGTTCCAGTTGGCCACAAACAAGTGCTTGGCGGCTGCTAAGAGTCTTAGCAGCCTTATCCCAAGACTCGGGTGTCGAGCGGAGACGATTAAGTCGCCATGGTGCTCGGAATGGCGACGCGAACTGCGTGACGCAGCACTAGAGTCAACGACTAAACACTGAATTCCATCACCCACTTCTTCGGTCGTGACCGCAAAGTAAAATACACCCAAGGGTCAGTTTGCGGCAGAACACTAAAGTTTGCGGCCTAATCTTGGCACCGAAACGGCGTTGGTGGCTAGGACACCGTCATCTAGTACTTGTTAGCACTCACTCAGCTTCGCTTACGCCTTACATCTTCCATCCTGCGTGTTCTACTTACCATAGACTGAGGAGTACAATTTCCAGTGGTACACTCGCCATGTTACCCTTAGACGTCGCCCCTCCCACATGGTATGTCTTCACATAGCAAATACCTATTTAAAGGAGGGATGACTTCGTGGCGGTCGTAGCACAGGCAATCACAGACTCTATGGGGACGCTCTCTCTATTTGCTATGTTGGTTGTGGCCCGGGGTCCTCCATGCCTATTATCCTATTGCCCTACTCCTGTGTCTTCAAAATGCTATTGTAATGTCCTCGCCACGCCTGCTACATCTTGCCCACCAGCGCCTTGTACGCGGCCTGGATCTTCTTGCGGTCTCCGGTGGCCACCTGCTCCGTGTACGGGCCGGCCAGCTCCGGCGGACAGCCGATCGATGGCAGGAACACGTCCCGCATGAAGGTCAGGTACTCAACGCCCAGCGCGGCCACCAGCACCGCCTGCATGTTGACGATCTCCTTGACGGCCAGCATCGTCTGCATGTCGTCCACGTCGAAGTGGCGCAGCTTCGTCACGGCGAACATGGCCCGCGTGAAGTCCTGCACCGCAATCTGCGTGAAGCGCGACTTGCCCTCGGCCGACAGCTCGGCGTGCAGCTCGGCACGTAGCGCCACGGACGCCGCCGACGTGGCCGCGGTCGCAGCTCCTGACGCTTCGCACGCCGGCGACGGAGCGACTCCGTTGCTGACCCAGCGCTCCACCAGCATACTCCCGATCGAAAAGCAGGCGCGGTTGATGTTGGCGTCCTGCACCTCAGCGCAGCCTTCCAGCACAAGCCGCAGCATGTTCTCCAGCTGCGCCACGTTCCGCGCGCTGATCAGCACTGCGTCCAGGCCGTGCGTCACGAGGTGGAGCAGGAACGTGTATAGATATTTCTGCGTGGCTTCGCGCTCGAGCTGCGGCGCGTCCTTCGTCTCGCCCCCCGCCAGCGCGCTCCGCTCCGGCATCAGCGCGCACAAGTGCTGCACGAACGGCAGCGTTGTCTCGTCCAGGAAGCCGCCCAGCGCCTGCTTGTGCTTGATAATGAGCTGGTCCACCAGCTGCACGATCTCCACGACTTCCGACTGCTCGCAGCCCATCATCAGCGTCTGCAGAGGCTCCTGCACGTGGCCCAAGAAATGCTCGCGGTCCAGCACGGTCGTCAACCGGTGCAGCGTGAAAATCACCTTCGAGCGCACGCGCTGGCTGCCGGGCACAGCGCGGAGCACGCACGCCGTGGCGGTGAGCACCTGCGTGAACGTCTCCTGGTGGTTCTCCATGCAGTCGGTGCCTTTGAACGCCTTGAGCACGTGGGCGATAGCGTTGAGATGAGAGGCGCAGTGCTCCGTGATGTAGCCCTCGTCAGTCAGCGCACCCGTTGTCATTTCGTTCAGTGTCGTGTTCAAGCCCTGCAGCAACGGGTCCAGCACAGCGATCGTGTAGCGGTACCGCAGCTGCTTGGCTGTCATACCAGTCTCCTCGGCGGGGAGCACGAGCGACGCGATGATCTGACCAGCGAGCTCAAACAGGTACAGCTGGTCGTCGTAGGCCAGATACGTCGGGTTGTGTTGGCTTTCGATCTCTTCCAACTCGGTGGCAATCGCCAGGCGAGGCTGCAACGCAGTCAGGATGCTGGACGCGTGCGGGTTCCCCGAGGCACCAATCGCCTTCACAAGACGAAGGCACAGGTAGCACACGCGGGATCTCACATGCGCAGCCGGGTGGGCAAGTCCATGTGGGCCAAACATCATTTGCAGTATTGCTGGAATGAGCGCCGACTCGTTCTGCAGCACCTTGCTGTACCGCACGGCCAGATCGTAGTATGTGAGAAGAACCTGCGGGTGCAGCGGCGCAGCACTGGAAGACGCTGACAGCATACTGCCGTGGATCTGCACAACCATCAGCGTGAGTGGGCTCGTGGGCTCGTGGAATGGAACAGCCACAGCCTTCAGCGCGGCAAGTCCCTCTTTAAATCGGTACACAAGCGACAAGAAGCTCTCGAGGTCACGAGGGTCGATCTCAGCAAACTGGCCCGGCAGGCTTTGCGCCAAATTGGTAAGAAAGGCAAGAGTGTCATGCGGTCGCTGGCGCACGATGTTGAGGAAAATGGTGTACAGACTGCGTCGGTACTCTTCAAATTCAGCAGCGTCAGAGTCTGAGTCCTCCGGGAACCAAGTCTGACGGTAAATTCCGTGCGGAATGAACTCTGAGTTCGCAAAGCCTTGAATAAATTGGTCATTGCTCTGAGATAGCCTAAGACGCGTAGATCTTCATCAGCTTTCGTGATGCTGAGACGAACGTAGTTGAACGCGAATTCGTGCAGCTTGAGCCCCCCAAACCGCTAACCAGTAGGCGATACGTCCAACATCGCTCTGCCGAGCTTTAAAAATCTTCAAACTCAGTCACTGCATAGTCGAACGAGGTCTTGGACGCGAACTCGCGCATCTTGAGCCGCAAAACTGCAAACCAATCGGCGATTCGTCCGACATCGCTCTGCCGAGCTTTTAGAATCATCAAACTCAGCGATGAACGAGGTCTGGCCGAGGATACGCACATCTTGGCCCGCAAAACCCCCAACAAATCGGCGATACGTCCGACATCGCTCTGCCGAGCTTTAAAAATCTTCAAACTCCAACACTGCAGCGATGAACGAGGACTTGTACGCGGACACGCGCATCTTGAGCAACCAAACTGCAAACCAGTCGGCGATACCTCCGGCGTCGCGCTGACGCGCTTAAAAATCACCAAACCCGGGTACTGCAACGACGATAGAGGTGTTGATCGCGAACATGCAAAACCTGGATCATCAAGCGCTAACCAATCGGCGATTCGTCCACCATCGCGCTGCCGCGCTTTAAAAATCATCAGCACGGGGTCTTCAACATCCGAATGGGGCCGTCGTCTTGGTCTTGTACATGTACGTCTTGAACAGCTAAAACCTGGATCTAGTTGGCGAGCAGTTAGATATTGCGCTGCCGCGCTTTGGGAATCATCAGCAGGGTCCGGAACGACGAACTTGATCTTCGACAGCGACTTGTGCACTTGAGCCGCCAAAAGCTGGAATGGAGTGGTGAGAGTCCTGGGATCGCCCTTACGGGTAACAACAACCACAGCAGATGGCTCTGGTAATCCGAGAGCGTTTTACCACTGTCAGCTGGAACTCCAAATTGCCGATCCATCTGACGAGCGATTCCTCCTGAGATCTGCTCTCGGCTTACTTCAGGCCCGCTACGCAGTGTAAATCAATTCTTCCGGGTAGCCAATTTTACGTTGAAGCCGAGTATCGATCTTAGGATCTTGACCTTGAAGTGAGCGACAGCCGCTCGTTTTGCAGCAACGATAGTTCAGCCTCGTTATTTTGGAGCAGAAATTGCGGGGGGACAAACGATAGCTTCGCCTTCTTGTAGCTGAACAAAATGGCAGCTCCGTCGGCGATAGCTCCGCCTATTATGGATCAGCAGATTGGCAGTTCCGTAGGCGAAAGCTCTGCCTTGCAGCAAATTAACAGTGCCGTCGAATACCTCCGCCTAGTTGTAGCTCAGCAAATTAGCAGTTCTGCCGACGATAGCTTCGCCTTGTTGTTTCTCAGCAAATTGACACATCCGTCGCCGATAGCTGCTAGTTGAGTAGCTCAGCAATGAAGATCCGTCGACGATAACTAGTTGCAGCTCAGCAAATAAGCAGTTTCGTCGATCAAGCCCTTCCTAGTCGTGTAGCTCAGCAAATGTGGGTTCTGTTGACGATAGCTTCGCCTTGTTGTAGCTCAGCAAAGATGCAGTTGTGTCGTCGATAGCTACGTCGAGTTGGCTTCAGCAATTTTGAGTCAGGTGTCGACAATGAAAGTCTTGACTTGAGCTGAAGAATTTTACGGTGCTTGCGATGAGAGATATTGATGCCTTGAAATACAGGAACCGTCACTGCTACTTCCGCTCTCTTGTTAACTCAGCGGCATCGTTGGGCTGTGTTCTTGACCACGACGTCACTTTCGTCCGTTCTTACTCAGCATAATTCCCTGCAACACCATGATAGATCAGCCTCGTTATGGTTTGCAAGAAGCCAGCAAAATGTTAGACGCAGCTACTTACCATACCAGGATCCCACCTAACTGCGCCGTCACCGTCCTTGGTTTGCTATACCTCTTTATTTGCCGTTGAAAGACCACTGAGCATGATGGCGCACGCGGCGTGCTGGATCGAGGAAACCTGGCATTTGTCGAGGATATACAGAGTTCTCTTCAGGCTGTGCTCTTCCCGTACGCCTGATACTGCTGAAGACGAAAGCAGCATCACCAATTTACTCTTAGACAATACCACCGCGAGCGCTTGAACTTTACCTGCATCTGCATGAGCAGTTTGTTAGGCAGGACCACCCCCACCAGCATTGAGCTCTGCAACGAGAGCTCAAGTAGCCTTGCAAGGATCTTGGCAACAACTTGTTGAAGTGCTGCCAGTATCCTTGCGAAGGATCTTTGCAACAACTTGTTGATGGAGACGGTGGCACAACAAAGTGCTCACGGCTGCAGACAACCACGAGTGGACCGGGTATTGTTGCGAGGCGAGTAGTAAAGCCTTGGTTGAGCCGACACACAGAAGACTTTGCAAAGATTTTGCAGACTGGAAACCTTGACCTCTCCTCATTGAAGAGTTGTGCATGAGCTGGTGAAGCTGCCTTGAAGGTGTCGGCATTGATCAGGATACACTTGGACGACGTTGCCTTGAAGTAGCTGTAGTGTTGGTTGTTCTTGGATGGTTCTTGTGTAGGTAGGAATTAATTGATTCCACATACTTGACAAGTTGCGGCGATGTTGGAGAAAGCACCGTTGACAGACAAGCAGTGTCTTGCACGACGAGTCTTGGCTGGGTGTTGCTGGCCTTGGATCTTCACTTTCGGTGTGATATCTGCTACATGTATAAAGTTTCAAAGAGTTTAGTCTAGGTTGGTGAAAGTTTTGACTCAAAACCCTAAGGGTTTGTGCAGATTCAGTGCATACCGGTACTTGTTTACGATAACTCGAAGTAGTAGCCGTGCTCATGGGACTGTCTTCAGGCTTTTACATGTCGAGCAGCAGGTCGGCGAGCTCGAGCAGGCGGTAATCTAACATTGCAAGAGGTAAAACAAAAAGCCCAAACATTTGCTGGTTAGCGATTAGGTACAATGGGAGCATGGAGTATGGAGTGACAAGACTTGCTTTGGTCCGTACTGTACAAGCTTTGACCGCATCGTTCAAAGAGAACGATGGGTGACAGCGCTTCCAGCGCGTTGAAACTTTGGTCGGAATCGAAAAAGGAAGTGACAAGGAAATGAAAGAAGGCGGAGCGCAGCGGGATGGAGCAGCGAGAGCTCTCAGCTCTGGTTGGTCGTCGCGAGCTCTCGCCTGCTGCTTCATGTCGGGGATGGATGTCGGCAGCGACTTTGGCTCGGCGATTCTCAGCGAGAATATGCACCACCCCGTCACGAACTTGACGTTAGTATGCACCATACTCCGTGCAAGTGCCCAATCTGCCCACGCAGTTTGCTTGAACCTGCTTCTCGAGTCTTATCGGCGCCAACTATTGCGCTGAAAAGGGTCGAAAAGCAGGCGGCCATGTGCTCTCGCCCTTGATCGATATGAATTCACGCAGGTCTTGCGTTTTCTCCGGTCTGAGGTATTCACAGCGTTTACGGGGTATTCACGAACCCCATTTCTCAGCCTCGAAATCTCCAAACATTTACTTTCGCAGGTCCGCGCTCGCTACATGTGCTAGTTCCAGTTGGCCACAAACAAGTGCTTGGCGGCTGCTAAGAGTCTTAGCAGCCTTATCCCAAGACTCGGGTGTCGAGCGGAGACGATTAAGTCGCCATGGTGCTCGGAATGGCGACGCGAACTGCGTGACGCAGCACTAGAGTCAACGACTAAACACTGAATTCCATCACCCACTTCTTCGGTCGTGACCGCAAAGTAAAATACACCCAAGGGTCAGTTTGCGGCAGAACACTAAAGTTTGCGGCCTAATCTTGGCACCGAAACGGCGTTGGTGGCTAGGACACCGTCATCTAGTACTTGTTAGCACTCACTCAGCTTCGCTTACGCCTTACATCTTCCATCCTGCGTGTTCTACTTACCATAGACTGAGGAGTACAATTTCCAGTGGTACACTCGCCATGTTACCCTTAGACGTCGCCCCTCCCACATGGTATGTCTTCACATAGCAAATACCTATTTAAAGGAGGGATGACTTCGTGGCGGTCGTAGCACAGGCAATCACAGACTCTATGGGGACGCTCTCTCTATTTGCTATGTTGGTTGTGGCCCGGGGTCCTCCATGCCTATTATCCTATTGCCCTACTCCTGTGTCTTCAAAATGCTATTGTAATGTCCTCGCCACGCCTGCTACATCTTGCCCACCAGCGCCTTGTACGCGGCCTGGATCTTCTTGCGGTCTCCGGTGGCCACCTGCTCCGTGTACGGGCCGGCCAGCTCCGGCGGACAGCCGATCGATGGCAGGAACACGTCCCGCATGAAGGTCAGGTACTCAACGCCCAGCGCGGCCACCAGCACCGCCTGCATGTTGACGATCTCCTTGACGGCCAGCATCGTCTGCATGTCGTCCACGTCGAAGTGGCGCAGCTTCGTCACGGCGAACATGGCCCGCGTGAAGTCCTGCACCGCAATCTGCGTGAAGCGCGACTTGCCCTCGGCCGACAGCTCGGCGTGCAGCTCGGCACGTAGCGCCACGGACGCCGCCGACGTGGCCGCGGTCGCAGCTCCTGACGCTTCGCACGCCGGCGACGGAGCGACTCCGTTGCTGACCCAGCGCTCCACCAGCATACTCCCGATCGAAAAGCAGGCGCGGTTGATGTTGGCGTCCTGCACCTCAGCGCAGCCTTCCAGCACAAGCCGCAGCATGTTCTCCAGCTGCGCCACGTTCCGCGCGCTGATCAGCACTGCGTCCAGGCCGTGCGTCACGAGGTGGAGCAGGAACGTGTATAGATATTTCTGCGTGGCTTCGCGCTCGAGCTGCGGCGCGTCCTTCGTCTCGCCCCCCGCCAGCGCGCTCCGCTCCGGCATCAGCGCGCACAAGTGCTGCACGAACGGCAGCGTTGTCTCGTCCAGGAAGCCGCCCAGCGCCTGCTTGTGCTTGATAATGAGCTGGTCCACCAGCTGCACGATCTCCACGACTTCCGACTGCTCGCAGCCCATCATCAGCGTCTGCAGAGGCTCCTGCACGTGGCCCAAGAAATGCTCGCGGTCCAGCACAGTCGTCAACCGGTGCAGCGTGAAAATCACCTTCGAGCGCACGCGCTGGCTGCCGGGCACAGCGCGGAGCACGCACGCCGTGGCGGTGAGCACCTGCGTGAACGTCTCCTGGTGGTTCTCCATGCAGTCGGTGCCTTTGAACGCCTTGAGCACGTGGGCGATAGCGTTGAGATGAGAGGCGCAGTGCTCCGTGATGTAGCCCTCGTCAGTCAGCGCACCCGTTGTCATTTCGTTCAGTGTCGTGTTCAAGCCCTGCAGCAACGGGTCCAGCACAGCGATCGTGTAGCGGTACCGCAGCTGCTTGGCTGTCATACCAGTCTCCTCGGCGGGGAGCACGAGCGACGCGATGATCTGACCAGCGAGCTCAAACAGGTACAGCTGGTCGTCGTAGGCCAGATACGTCGGGTTGTGTTGGCTTTCGATCTCTTCCAACTCGGTGGCAATCGCCAGGCGAGGCTGCAACGCAGTCAGGATGCTGGACGCGTGCGGGTTCCCCGAGGCACCAATCGCCTTCACAAGACGAAGGCACAGGTAGCACACGCGGGATCTCACATGCGCAGCCGGGTGGGCAAGTCCATGTGGGCCAAACATCATTTGCAGTATTGCTGGAATGAGCGCCGACTCGTTCTGCAGCACCTTGCTGTACCGCACGGCCAGATCGTAGTATGTGAGAAGAACCTGCGGGTGCAGCGGCGCAGCACTGGAAGACGCTGACAGCATACTGCCGTGGATCTGCACAACCATCAGCGTGAGTGGGCTCGTGGGCTCGTGGAATGGAACAGCCACAGCCTTCAGCGCGGCAAGTCCCTCTTTAAATCGGTACACAAGCGACAAGAAGCTCTCGAGGTCACGAGGGTCGATCTCAGCAAACTGGCCCGGCAGGCTTTGCGCCAAATTGGTAAGAAAGGCAAGAGTGTCATGCGGTCGCTGGCGCACGATGTTGAGGAAAATGGTGTACAGACTGCGTCGGTACTCTTCAAATTCAGCAGCGTCAGAGTCTGAGTCCTCCGGGAACCAAGTCTGACGGTAAATTCCGTGCGGAATGAACTCTGAGTTCGCAAAGCCTTGAATAAATTGGTCATTGCTCTGAGATAGCCTAAGACGCGTAGATCTTCATCAGCTTTCGTGATGCTGAGACGAACGTAGTTGAACGCGAATTCGTGCAGCTTGAGCCCCCCAAACCGCTAACCAGTAGGCGATACGTCCAACATCGCTCTGCCGAGCTTTAAAAATCTTCAAACTCAGTCACTGCATAGTCGAACGAGGTCTTGGACGCGAACTCGCGCATCTTGAGCCGCAAAACTGCAAACCAATCGGCGATTCGTCCGACATCGCTCTGCCGAGCTTTTAGAATCATCAAACTCAGCGATGAACGAGGTCTGGCCGAGGATACGCACATCTTGGCCCGCAAAACCCCCAACAAATCGGCGATACGTCCGACATCGCTCTGCCGAGCTTTAAAAATCTTCAAACTCCAACACTGCAGCGATGAACGAGGACTTGTACGCGGACACGCGCATCTTGAGCAACCAAACTGCAAACCAGTCGGCGATACCTCCGGCGTCGCGCTGACGCGCTTAAAAATCACCAAACCCGGGTACTGCAACGACGATAGAGGTGTTGATCGCGAACATGCAAAACCTGGATCATCAAGCGCTAACCAATCGGCGATTCGTCCACCATCGCGCTGCCGCGCTTTAAAAATCATCAGCACGGGGTCTTCAACATCCGAATGGGGCCGTCGTCTTGGTCTTGTACATGTACGTCTTGAACAGCTAAAACCTGGATCTAGTTGGCGAGCATTTAGATATTGCGCTGCCGCGCTTTGGGAATCATCAGCAGGGTCCGGAACGACGAACTTGATCTTCGACAGCGACTTGTGCACTTGAGCCGCCAAAAGCTGGAATGGAGTGGTGAGAGTCCTGGGATCGCCCTTACGGGTAACAACAACCACAGCAGATGGCTCTGGTAATCCGAGAGCATTTTACCGCTTTGTCAGCTGGAACTCCGTATTGCCGATCCATCTGACGAGCGATTCCTCCTGAGATCTGCTCTCGGCTTACTTCAGGCCCGCTACGCAGTGTAAATCAAATCTTCCAGGTAGCCAATTTTACGTTGAAGCCGAGTACCGATCTTAGGATCTTGATCTTGAGTGAGCGACAGCCGCTCGTTTTGTAGCAACGATAGTTCCGCCTCGTTATTTTGGAGCAGAAATTGCGGGGAGACAACGATAGCTTCGCCTTCTTGTAGCTGAACAAAATGGCAGCTCCGTCGGCGATAGCTCCGCCTATTATGGATCAGCAGATTGGCAGTTCCGTAGGCGAAAGCTCTGCCTTGCAGCAAATTAACAGTGCCGTCGAATACCTCCGCCTAGTTGTAGCTCAGCAAATTAGCAGTTCTGCCGACGATAGCTTCGCCTTGTTGTTTCTCAGCAAATTGACACATCCGTCGCCGATAGCTGCTAGTTGAGTAGCTCAGCAATGAAGATCCGTCGACGATAACTAGTTGCAGCTCAGCAAATAAGCAGTTTCGTCGATCAAGCCCTTCCTAGTCGTGTAGCTCAGCAAATGTGGGTTCTGTTGACGATAGCTTCGCCTTGTTGTAGCTCAGCAAAGATGCAGTTGTGTCGTCGATAGCTACGTCGAGTTGGCTTCAGCAATTTTGAGTCAGGTGTCGACAATGAAAGTCTTGACTTGAGCTGAAGAATTTTACGGTGCTTGCGATGAGAGATATTGATGCCTTGAAATACAGGAACCGTCACTGCTACTTCCGCTCTCTTGTTAACTCAGCGGCATCGTTGGGCTGTGTTCTTGACCACGACGTCACTTTCGTCCGTTCTTACTCAGCATAATTCCCTGCAACACCATGATAGATCAGCCTCGTTATGGTTTGCAAGAAGCCAGCAAAATGTTAGACGCAGCTACTTACCATACCAGGATCCCACCTAACTGCGCCGTCACCGTCCTTGGTTTGCTATACCTCTTTATTTGCCGTTGAAAGACCACTGAGCATGATGGCGCACGCGGCGTGCTGGATCGAGGAAACCTGGCATTTGTCGAGGATATACAGAGTTCTCTTCAGGCTGTGCTCTTCCCGTACGCCTGATACTGCTGAAGACGAAAGCAGCATCACCAATTTACTCTTAGACAATACCACCGCGAGCGCTTGAACTTTACCTGCATCTGCATGAGCAGTTTGTTAGGCAGGACCACCCCCACCAGCATTGAGCTCTGCAACGAGAGCTCAAGTAGCCTTGCAAGGATCTTGGCAACAACTTGTTGAAGTGCTGCCAGTATCCTTGCGAAGGATCTTTGCAACAACTTGTTGATGGAGACGGTGGCACAACAAAGTGCTCACGGCTGCAGACAACCACGAGTGGACCGGGTATTGTTGCGAGGCGAGTAGTAAAGCCTTGGTTGAGCCGACACACAGAAGACTTTGCAAAGATTTTGCAGACTGGAAACCTTGACCTCTCCTCATTGAAGAGTTGTGCATGAGCTGGTGAAGCTGCCTTGAAGGTGTCGGCATTGATCAGGATACACTTGGACGACGTTGCCTTGAAGTAGCTGTAGTGTTGGTTGTTCTTGGATGGTTCTTGTGTAGGTAGGAATTAATTGATTCCACATACTTGACAAGTTGCGGCGATGTTGGAGAAAGCACCGTTGACAGACAAGCAGTGTCTTGCACGACGAGTCTTGGCTGGGTGTTGCTGGCCTTGGATCTTCACTTTCGGTGTGATATCTGCTACATGTATAAAGTTTCAAAGAGTTTAGTCTAGGTTGGTGAAAGTTTTGACTCAAAACCCTAAGGGTTTGTGCAGATTCAGTGCATACCGGTACTTGTTTACGATAACTCGAAGTAGTAGCCGTGCTCATGGGACTGTCTTCAGGCTTTTACATGTCGAGCAGCAGGTCGGCGAGCTCGAGCAGGCGGTAATCTAACATTGCAAGAGGTAAAACAAAAAGCCCAAACATTTGCTGGTTAGCGATTAGGTACAATGGGAGCATGGAGTATGGAGTGACAAGACTTGCTTTGGTCCGTACTGTACAAGCTTTGACCGCATCGTTCAAAGAGAACGATGGGTGACAGCGCTTCCAGCGCGTTGAAACTTTGGTCGGAATCGAAAAAGGAAGTGACAAGGAAATGAAAGAAGGCGGAGCGCAGCGGGATGGAGCAGCGAGAGCTCTCAGCTCTGGTTGGTCGTCGCGAGCTCTCGCCTGCTGCTTCATGTCGGGGATGGATGTCGGCAGCGACTTTGGCTCGGCGATTCTCAGCGAGAATATGCACCACCCCGTCACGAACTTGACGTTAGTATGCACCATACTCCGTGCAAGTGCCCAATCTGCCCACGCAGTTTGCTTGAACCTGCTTCTCGAGTCTTATCGGCGCCAACTATTGCGCTGAAAAGGGTCGAAAAGCAGGCGGCCATGTGCTCTCGCCCTTGATCGATATGAATTCACGCAGGTCTTGCGTTTTCTCCGGTCTGAGGTATTCACAGCGTTTACGGGGTATTCACGAACCCCATTTCTCAGCCTCGAAATCTCCAAACATTTACTTTCGCAGGTCCGCGCTCGCTACATGTGCTAGTTCCAGTTGGCCACAAACAAGTGCTTGGCGGCTGCTAAGAGTCTTAGCAGCCTTATCCCAAGACTCGGGTGTCGAGCGGAGACGATTAAGTCGCCATGGTGCTCGGAATGGCGACGCGAACTGCGTGACGCAGCACTAGAGTCAACGACTAAACACTGAATTCCATCACCCACTTCTTCGGTCGTGACCGCAAAGTAAAATACACCCAAGGGTCAGTTTGCGGCAGAACACTAAAGTTTGCGGCCTAATCTTGGCACCGAAACGGCGTTGGTGGCTAGGACACCGTCATCTAGTACTTGTTAGCACTCACTCAGCTTCGCTTACGCCTTACATCTTCCATCCTGCGTGTTCTACTTACCATAGACTGAGGAGTACAATTTCCAGTGGTACACTCGCCATGTTACCCTTAGACGTCGCCCCTCCCACATGGTATGTCTTCACATAGCAAATACCTATTTAAAGGAGGGATGACTTCGTGGCGGTCGTAGCACAGGCAATCACAGACTCTATGGGGACGCTCTCTCTATTTGCTATGTTGGTTGTGGCCCGGGGTCCTCCATGCCTATTATCCTATTGCCCTACTCCTGTGTCTTCAAAATGCTATTGTAATGTCCTCGCCACGCCTGCTACATCTTGCCCACCAGCGCCTTGTACGCGGCCTGGATCTTCTTGCGGTCTCCGGTGGCCACCTGCTCCGTGTACGGGCCGGCCAGCTCCGGCGGACAGCCGATCGATGGCAGGAACACGTCCCGCATGAAGGTCAGGTACTCAACGCCCAGCGCGGCCACCAGCACCGCCTGCATGTTGACGATCTCCTTGACGGCCAGCATCGTCTGCATGTCGTCCACGTCGAAGTGGCGCAGCTTCGTCACGGCGAACATGGCCCGCGTGAAGTCCTGCACCGCAATCTGCGTGAAGCGCGACTTGCCCTCGGCCGACAGCTCGGCGTGCAGCTCGGCACGTAGCGCCACGGACGCCGCCGACGTGGCCGCGGTCGCAGCTCCTGACGCTTCGCACGCCGGCGACGGAGCGACTCCGTTGCTGACCCAGCGCTCCACCAGCATACTCCCGATCGAAAAGCAGGCGCGGTTGATGTTGGCGTCCTGCACCTCAGCGCAGCCTTCCAGCACAAGCCGCAGCATGTTCTCCAGCTGCGCCACGTTCCGCGCGCTGATCAGCACTGCGTCCAGGCCGTGCGTCACGAGGTGGAGCAGGAACGTGTATAGATATTTCTGCGTGGCTTCGCGCTCGAGCTGCGGCGCGTCCTTCGTCTCGCCCCCCGCCAGCGCGCTCCGCTCCGGCATCAGCGCGCACAAGTGCTGCACGAACGGCAGCGTTGTCTCGTCCAGGAAGCCGCCCAGCGCCTGCTTGTGCTTGATAATGAGCTGGTCCACCAGCTGCACGATCTCCACGACTTCCGACTGCTCGCAGCCCATCATCAGCGTCTGCAGAGGCTCCTGCACGTGGCCCAAGAAATGCTCGCGGTCCAGCACAGTCGTCAACCGGTGCAGCGTGAAAATCACCTTCGAGCGCACGCGCTGGCTGCCGGGCACAGCGCGGAGCACGCACGCCGTGGCGGTGAGCACCTGCGTGAACGTCTCCTGGTGGTTCTCCATGCAGTCGGTGCCTTTGAACGCCTTGAGCACGTGGGCGATAGCGTTGAGATGAGAGGCGCAGTGCTCCGTGATGTAGCCCTCGTCAGTCAGCGCACCCGTTGTCATTTCGTTCAGTGTCGTGTTCAAGCCCTGCAGCAACGGGTCCAGCACAGCGATCGTGTAGCGGTACCGCAGCTGCTTGGCTGTCATACCAGTCTCCTCGGCGGGGAGCACGAGCGACGCGATGATCTGACCAGCGAGCTCAAACAGGTACAGCTGGTCGTCGTAGGCCAGATACGTCGGGTTGTGTTGGCTTTCGATCTCTTCCAACTCGGTGGCAATCGCCAGGCGAGGCTGCAACGCAGTCAGGATGCTGGACGCGTGCGGGTTCCCCGAGGCACCAATCGCCTTCACAAGACGAAGGCACAGGTAGCACACGCGGGATCTCACATGCGCAGCCGGGTGGGCAAGTCCATGTGGGCCAAACATCATTTGCAGTATTGCTGGAATGAGCGCCGACTCGTTCTGCAGCACCTTGCTGTACCGCACGGCCAGATCGTAGTATGTGAGAAGAACCTGCGGGTGCAGCGGCGCAGCACTGGAAGACGCTGACAGCATACTGCCGTGGATCTGCACAACCATCAGCGTGAGTGGGCTCGTGGGCTCGTGGAATGGAACAGCCACAGCCTTCAGCGCGGCAAGTCCCTCTTTAAATCGGTACACAAGCGACAAGAAGCTCTCGAGGTCACGAGGGTCGATCTCAGCAAACTGGCCCGGCAGGCTTTGCGCCAAATTGGTAAGAAAGGCAAGAGTGTCATGCGGTCGCTGGCGCACGATGTTGAGGAAAATGGTGTACAGACTGCGTCGGTACTCTTCAAATTCAGCAGCGTCAGAGTCTGAGTCCTCCGGGAACCAAGTCTGACGGTAAATTCCGTGCGGAATGAACTCTGAGTTCGCAAAGCCTTGAATAAATTGGTCATTGCTCTGAGATAGCCTAAGACGCGTAGATCTTCATCAGCTTTCGTGATGCTGAGACGAACGTAGTTGAACGCGAATTCGTGCAGCTTGAGCCCCCCAAACCGCTAACCAGTAGGCGATACGTCCAACATCGCTCTGCCGAGCTTTAAAAATCTTCAAACTCAGTCACTGCATAGTCGAACGAGGTCTTGGACGCGAACTCGCGCATCTTGAGCCGCAAAACTGCAAACCAATCGGCGATTCGTCCGACATCGCTCTGCCGAGCTTTTAGAATCATCAAACTCAGCGATGAACGAGGTCTGGCCGAGGATACGCACATCTTGGCCCGCAAAACCCCCAACAAATCGGCGATACGTCCGACATCGCTCTGCCGAGCTTTAAAAATCTTCAAACTCCAACACTGCAGCGATGAACGAGGACTTGTACGCGGACACGCGCATCTTGAGCAACCAAACTGCAAACCAGTCGGCGATACCTCCGGCGTCGCGCTGACGCGCTTAAAAATCACCAAACCCGGGTACTGCAACGACGATAGAGGTGTTGATCGCGAACGTGCAAAACCTGGATCGTCAAGCGCTAACCAATCGGCGATTCGTCCACCATCGCGCTGCCGCGCTTTAAAAATCATCAGCACGGGGTCTTCAACATCCGAATGGGGCCGTCGTCTTGGTCTTGTACATGTACGTCTTGAACAGCTAAAACCTGGATCTAGTTGGCGAGCATTTAGATATTGCGCTGCCGCGCTTTGGGAATCATCAGCAGGGTCCGGAACGACGAACTTGATCTTCGACAGCGACTTGTGCACTTGAGCCGCCAAAAGCTGGAATGGAGTGGTGAGAGTCCTGGGATCGCCCTTACGGGTAACAACAACCACAGCAGATGGCTCTGGTAATCCGAGAGCGTTTTACCACTGTCAGCTGGAACTCCAAATTGCCGATCCATCTGACGAGCGATTCCTCCTGAGATCTGCTCTCGGCTTACTTCAGGCCCGCTACGCAGTGTAAATCAATTCTTCCGGGTAGCCAATTTTACGTTGAAGCCGAGTATCGATCTTAGGATCTTGACCTTGAAGTGAGCGACAGCCGCTCGTTTTGCAGCAACGATAGTTCAGCCTCGTTATTTTGGAGCAGAAATTGCGGGGGGACAAACGATAGCTTCGCCTTCTTGTAGCTGAACAAAATGGCAGCTCCGTCGGCGATAGCTCCGCCTATTATGGATCAGCAGATTGGCAGTTCCGTAGGCGAAAGCTCTGCCTTGCAGCAAATTAACAGTGCCGTCGAATACCTCCGCCTAGTTGTAGCTCAGCAAATTAGCAGTTCTGCCGACGATAGCTTCGCCTTGTTGTTTCTCAGCAAATTGACACATCCGTCGCCGATAGCTGCTAGTTGAGTAGCTCAGCAATGAAGATCCGTCGACGATAACTAGTTGCAGCTCAGCAAATAAGCAGTTTCGTCGATCAAGCCCTTCCTAGTCGTGTAGCTCAGCAAATGTGGGTTCTGTTGACGATAGCTTCGCCTTGTTGTAGCTCAGCAAAGATGCAGTTGTGTCGTCGATAGCTACGTCGAGTTGGCTTCAGCAATTTTGAGTCAGGTGTCGACAATGAAAGTCTTGACTTGAGCTGAAGAATTTTACGGTGCTTGCGATGAGAGATATTGATGCCTTGAAATACAGGAACCGTCACTGCTACTTCCGCTCTCTTGTTAACTCAGCGGCATCGTTGGGCTGTGTTCTTGACCACGACGTCACTTTCGTCCGTTCTTACTCAGCATAATTCCCTGCAACACCATGATAGATCAGCCTCGTTATGGTTTGCAAGAAGCCAGCAAAATGTTAGACGCAGCTACTTACCATACCAGGATCCCACCTAACTGCGCCGTCACCGTCCTTGGTTTGCTATACCTCTTTATTTGCCGTTGAAAGACCACTGAGCATGATGGCGCACGCGGCGTGCTGGATCGAGGAAACCTGGCATTTGTCGAGGATATACAGAGTTCTCTTCAGGCTGTGCTCTTCCCGTACGCGTGATACTGCTGAAGACGAAAGCAGCATCACCAATTTACTCTTAGACAATACCACCGCGAGCGCTTGAACTTTACCTGCATCTGCATGAGCAGTTTGTTAGGCAGGACCACCCCCACCAGCATTGAGCTCTGCAACGAGAGCTCAAGTAGCCTTGCAAGGATCTTGGCAACAACTTGTTGAAGTGCTGCCAGTATCCTTGCGAAGGATCTTTGCAACAACTTGTTGATGGAGACGGTGGCACAACAAAGTGCTCACGGCTGCAGACAACCACGAGTGGACCGGGTATTGTTGCGAGGCGAGTAGTAAAGCCTTGGTTGAGCCGACACACAGAAGACTTTGCAAAGATTTTGCAGACTGGAAACCTTGACCTCTCCTCATTGAAGAGTTGTGCATGAGCTGGTGAAGCTGCCTTGAAGGTGTCGGCATTGATCAGGATACACTTGGACGACGTTGCCTTGAAGTAGCTGTAGTGTTGGTTGTTCTTGGATGGTTCTTGTGTAGGTAGGAATTAATTGATTCCACATACTTGACAAGTTGCGGCGATGTTGGAGAAAGCACCGTTGACAGACAAGCAGTGTCTTGCACGACGAGTCTTGGCTGGGTGTTGCTGGCCTTGGATCTTCACTTTCGGTGTGATATCTGCTACATGTATAAAGTTTCAAAGAGTTTAGTCTAGGTTGGTGAAAGTTTTGACTCAAAACCCTAAGGGTTTGTGCAGATTCAGTGCATACCGGTACTTGTTTACGATAACTCGAAGTAGTAGCCGTGCTCATGGGACTGTCTTCAGGCTTTTACATGTCGAGCAGCAGGTCGGCGAGCTCGAGCAGGCGGTAATCTAACATTGCAAGAGGTAAAACAAAAGCCCAAACATTTGCTGGTTAGCGATTAGGTACAATGGGAGCATGGAGTATGGAGTGACAAGACTTGCTTTGGTCCGTACTGTACAAGCTTTGACCGCATCGTTCAAAGAGAACGATGGGTGACAGCGCTTCCAGCGCGTTGAAACTTTGGTCGGAATCGAAAAAGGAAGTGACAAGGAAATGAAAGAAGGCGGAGCGCAGCGGGATGGAGCAGCGAGAGCTCTCAGCTCTGGTTGGTCGTCGCGAGCTCTCGCCTGCTGCTTCATGTCGGGGATGGATGTCGGCAGCGACTTTGGCTCGGCGATTCTCAGCGAGAATATGCACCACCCCGTCACGAACTTGACGTTAGTATGCACCATACTCCGTGCAAGTGCCCAATCTGCCCACGCAGTTTGCTTGAACCTGCTTCTCGAGTCTTATCGGCGCCAACTATTGCGCTGAAAAGGGTCGAAAAGCAGGCGGCCATGTGCTCTCGCCCTTGATCGATATGAATTCACGCAGGTCTTGCGTTTTCTCCGGTCTGAGGTATTCACAGCGTTTACGGGGTATTCACGAACCCCATTTCTCAGCCTCGAAATCTCCAAACATTTACTTTCGCAGGTCCGCGCTCGCTACATGTGCTAGTTCCAGTTGGCCACAAACAAGTGCTTGGCGGCTGCTAAGAGTCTTAGCAGCCTTATCCCAAGACTCGGGTGTCGAGCGGAGACGATTAAGTCGCCATGGTGCTCGGAATGGCGACGCGAACTGCGTGACGCAGCACTAGAGTCAACGACTAAACACTGAATTCCATCACCCACTTCTTCGGTCGTGACCGCAAAGTAAAATACACCCAAGGGTCAGTTTGCGGCAGAACACTAAAGTTTGCGGCCTAATCTTGGCACCGAAACGGCGTTGGTGGCTAGGACACCGTCATCTAGTACTTGTTAGCACTCACTCAGCTTCGCTTACGCCTTACATCTTCCATCCTGCGTGTTCTACTTACCATAGACTGAGGAGTACAATTTCCAGTGGTACACTCGCCATGTTACCCTTAGACGTCGCCCCTCCCACATGGTATGTCTTCACATAGCAAATACCTATTTAAAGGAGGGATGACTTCGTGGCGGTCGTAGCACAGGCAATCACAGACTCTATGGGGACGCTCTCTCTATTTGCTATGTTGGTTGTGGCCCGGGGTCCTCCATGCCTATTATCCTATTGCCCTACTCCTGTGTCTTCAAAATGCTATTGTAATGTCCTCGCCACGCCTGCTACATCTTGCCCACCAGCGCCTTGTACGCGGCCTGGATCTTCTTGCGGTCTCCGGTGGCCACCTGCTCCGTGTACGGGCCGGCCAGCTCCGGCGGACAGCCGATCGATGGCAGGAACACGTCCCGCATGAAGGTCAGGTACTCAACGCCCAGCGCGGCCACCAGCACCGCCTGCATGTTGACGATCTCCTTGACGGCCAGCATCGTCTGCATGTCGTCCACGTCGAAGTGGCGCAGCTTCGTCACGGCGAACATGGCCCGCGTGAAGTCCTGCACCGCAATCTGCGTGAAGCGCGACTTGCCCTCGGCCGACAGCTCGGCGTGCAGCTCGGCACGTAGCGCCACGGACGCCGCCGACGTGGCCGCGGTCGCAGCTCCTGACGCTTCGCACGCCGGCGACGGAGCGACTCCGTTGCTGACCCAGCGCTCCACCAGCATACTCCCGATCGAAAAGCAGGCGCGGTTGATGTTGGCGTCCTGCACCTCAGCGCAGCCTTCCAGCACAAGCCGCAGCATGTTCTCCAGCTGCGCCACGTTCCGCGCGCTGATCAGCACTGCGTCCAGGCCGTGCGTCACGAGGTGGAGCAGGAACGTGTATAGATATTTCTGCGTGGCTTCGCGCTCGAGCTGCGGCGCGTCCTTCGTCTCGCCCCCCGCCAGCGCGCTCCGCTCCGGCATCAGCGCGCACAAGTGCTGCACGAACGGCAGCGTTGTCTCGTCCAGGAAGCCGCCCAGCGCCTGCTTGTGCTTGATAATGAGCTGGTCCACCAGCTGCACGATCTCCACGACTTCCGACTGCTCGCAGCCCATCATCAGCGTCTGCAGAGGCTCCTGCACGTGGCCCAAGAAATGCTCGCGGTCCAGCACAGTCGTCAACCGGTGCAGCGTGAAAATCACCTTCGAGCGCACGCGCTGGCTGCCGGGCACAGCGCGGAGCACGCACGCCGTGGCGGTGAGCACCTGCGTGAACGTCTCCTGGTGGTTCTCCATGCAGTCGGTGCCTTTGAACGCCTTGAGCACGTGGGCGATAGCGTTGAGATGAGAGGCGCAGTGCTCCGTGATGTAGCCCTCGTCAGTCAGCGCACCCGTTGTCATTTCGTTCAGTGTCGTGTTCAAGCCCTGCAGCAACGGGTCCAGCACAGCGATCGTGTAGCGGTACCGCAGCTGCTTGGCTGTCATACCAGTCTCCTCGGCGGGGAGCACGAGCGACGCGATGATCTGACCAGCGAGCTCAAACAGGTACAGCTGGTCGTCGTAGGCCAGATACGTCGGGTTGTGTTGGCTTTCGATCTCTTCCAACTCGGTGGCAATCGCCAGGCGAGGCTGCAACGCAGTCAGGATGCTGGACGCGTGCGGGTTCCCCGAGGCACCAATCGCCTTCACAAGACGAAGGCACAGGTAGCACACGCGGGATCTCACATGCGCAGCCGGGTGGGCAAGTCCATGTGGGCCAAACATCATTTGCAGTATTGCTGGAATGAGCGCCGACTCGTTCTGCAGCACCTTGCTGTACCGCACGGCCAGATCGTAGTATGTGAGAAGAACCTGCGGGTGCAGCGGCGCAGCACTGGAAGACGCTGACAGCATACTGCCGTGGATCTGCACAACCATCAGCGTGAGTGGGCTCGTGGGCTCGTGGAATGGAACAGCCACAGCCTTCAGCGCGGCAAGTCCCTCTTTAAATCGGTACACAAGCGACAAGAAGCTCTCGAGGTCACGAGGGTCGATCTCAGCAAACTGGCCCGGCAGGCTTTGCGCCAAATTGGTAAGAAAGGCAAGAGTGTCATGCGGTCGCTGGCGCACGATGTTGAGGAAAATGGTGTACAGACTGCGTCGGTACTCTTCAAATTCAGCAGCGTCAGAGTCTGAGTCCTCCGGGAACCAAGTCTGACGGTAAATTCCGTGCGGAATGAACTCTGAGTTCGCAAAGCCTTGAATAAATTGGTCATTGCTCTGAGATAGCCTAAGACGCGTAGATCTTCATCAGCTTTCGTGATGCTGAGACGAACGTAGTTGAACGCGAATTCGTGCAGCTTGAGCCCCCCAAACCGCTAACCAGTAGGCGATACGTCCAACATCGCTCTGCCGAGCTTTAAAAATCTTCAAACTCAGTCACTGCATAGTCGAACGAGGTCTTGGACGCGAACTCGCGCATCTTGAGCCGCAAAACTGCAAACCAATCGGCGATTCGTCCGACATCGCTCTGCCGAGCTTTTAGAATCATCAAACTCAGCGATGAACGAGGTCTGGCCGAGGATACGCACATCTTGGCCCGCAAAACCCCCAACAAATCGGCGATACGTCCGACATCGCTCTGCCGAGCTTTAAAAATCTTCAAACTCCAACACTGCAGCGATGAACGAGGACTTGTACGCGGACACGCGCATCTTGAGCAACCAAACTGCAAACCAGTCGGCGATACCTCCGGCGTCGCGCTGACGCGCTTAAAAATCACCAAACCCGGGTACTGCAACGACGATAGAGGTGTTGATCGCGAACGTGCAAAACCTGGATCGTCAAGCGCTAACCAATCGGCGATTCGTCCACCATCGCGCTGCCGCGCTTTAAAAATCATCAGCACGGGGTCTTCAACATCCGAATGGGGCCGTCGTCTTGGTCTTGTACATGTACGTCTTGAACAGCTAAAACCTGGATCTAGTTGGCGAGCATTTAGATATTGCGCTGCCGCGCTTTGGGAATCATCAGCAGGGTCCGGAACGACGAACTTGATCTTCGACAGCGACTTGTGCACTTGAGCCGCCAAAAGCTGGAATGGAGTGGTGAGAGTCCTGGGATCGCCCTTACGGGTAACAACAACCACAGCAGATGGCTCTGGTAATCCGAGAGCGTTTTACCACTGTCAGCTGGAACTCCAAATTGCCGATCCATCTGACGAGCGATTCCTCCTGAGATCTGCTCTCGGCTTACTTCAGGCCCGCTACGCAGTGTAAATCAATTCTTCCGGGTAGCCAATTTTACGTTGAAGCCGAGTATCGATCTTAGGATCTTGACCTTGAAGTGAGCGACAGCCGCTCGTTTTGCAGCAACGATAGTTCAGCCTCGTTATTTTGGAGCAGAAATTGCGGGGGGACAAACGATAGCTTCGCCTTCTTGTAGCTGAACAAAATGGCAGCTCCGTCGGCGATAGCTCCGCCTATTATGGATCAGCAGATTGGCAGTTCCGTAGGCGAAAGCTCTGCCTTGCAGCAAATTAACAGTGCCGTCGAATACCTCCGCCTAGTTGTAGCTCAGCAAATTAGCAGTTCTGCCGACGATAGCTTCGCCTTGTTGTTTCTCAGCAAATTGACACATCCGTCGCCGATAGCTGCTAGTTGAGTAGCTCAGCAATGAAGATCCGTCGACGATAACTAGTTGCAGCTCAGCAAATAAGCAGTTTCGTCGATCAAGCCCTTCCTAGTCGTGTAGCTCAGCAAATGTGGGTTCTGTTGACGATAGCTTCGCCTTGTTGTAGCTCAGCAAAGATGCAGTTGTGTCGTCGATAGCTACGTCGAGTTGGCTTCAGCAATTTTGAGTCAGGTGTCGACAATGAAAGTCTTGACTTGAGCTGAAGAATTTTACGGTGCTTGCGATGAGAGATATTGATGCCTTGAAATACAGGAACCGTCACTGCTACTTCCGCTCTCTTGTTAACTCAGCGGCATCGTTGGGCTGTGTTCTTGACCACGACGTCACTTTCGTCCGTTCTTACTCAGCATAATTCCCTGCAACACCATGATAGATCAGCCTCGTTATGGTTTGCAAGAAGCCAGCAAAATGTTAGACGCAGCTACTTACCATACCAGGATCCCACCTAACTGCGCCGTCACCGTCCTTGGTTTGCTATACCTCTTTATTTGCCGTTGAAAGACCACTGAGCATGATGGCGCACGCGGCGTGCTGGATCGAGGAAACCTGGCATTTGTCGAGGATATACAGAGTTCTCTTCAGGCTGTGCTCTTCCCGTACGCCTGATACTGCTGAAGACGAAAGCAGCATCACCAATTTACTCTTAGACAATACCACCGCGAGCGCTTGAACTTTACCTGCATCTGCATGAGCAGTTTGTTAGGCAGGACCACCCCCACCAGCATTGAGCTCTGCAACGAGAGCTCAAGTAGCCTTGCAAGGATCTTGGCAACAACTTGTTGAAGTGCTGCCAGTATCCTTGCGAAGGATCTTTGCAACAACTTGTTGATGGAGACGGTGGCACAACAAAGTGCTCACGGCTGCAGACAACCACGAGTGGACCGGGTATTGTTGCGAGGCGAGTAGTAAAGCCTTGGTTGAGCCGACACACAGAAGACTTTGCAAAGATTTTGCAGACTGGAAACCTTGACCTCTCCTCATTGAAGAGTTGTGCATGAGCTGGTGAAGCTGCCTTGAAGGTGTCGGCATTGATCAGGATACACTTGGACGACGTTGCCTTGAAGTAGCTGTAGTGTTGGTTGTTCTTGGATGGTTCTTGTGTAGGTAGGAATTAATTGATTCCACATACTTGACAAGTTGCGGCGATGTTGGAGAAAGCACCGTTGACAGACAAGCAGTGTCTTGCACGACGAGTCTTGGCTGGGTGTTGCTGGCCTTGGATCTTCACTTTCGGTGTGATATCTGCTACATGTATAAAGTTTCAAAGAGTTTAGTCTAGGTTGGTGAAAGTTTTGACTCAAAACCCTAAGGGTTTGTGCAGATTCAGTGCATACCGGTACTTGTTTACGATAACTCGAAGTAGTAGCCGTGCTCATGGGACTGTCTTCAGGCTTTTACATGTCGAGCAGCAGGTCGGCGAGCTCGAGCAGGCGGTAATCTAACATTGCAAGAGGTAAAACAAAAAGCCCAAACATTTGCTGGTTAGCGATTAGGTACAATGGGAGCATGGAGTATGGAGTGACAAGACTTGCTTTGGTCCGTACTGTACAAGCTTTGACCGCATCGTTCAAAGAGAACGATGGGTGACAGCGCTTCCAGCGCGTTGAAACTTTGGTCGGAATCGAAAAAGGAAGTGACAAGGAAATGAAAGAAGGCGGAGCGCAGCGGGATGGAGCAGCGAGAGCTCTCAGCTCTGGTTGGTCGTCGCGAGCTCTCGCCTGCTGCTTCATGTCGGGGATGGATGTCGGCAGCGACTTTGGCTCGGCGATTCTCAGCGAGAATATGCACCACCCCGTCACGAACTTGACGTTAGTATGCACCATACTCCGTGCAAGTGCCCAATCTGCCCACGCAGTTTGCTTGAACCTGCTTCTCGAGTCTTATCGGCGCCAACTATTGCGCTGAAAAGGGTCGAAAAGCAGGCGGCCATGTGCTCTCGCCCTTGATCGATATGAATTCACGCAGGTCTTGCGTTTTCTCCGGTCTGAGGTATTCACAGCGTTTACGGGGTATTCACGAACCCCATTTCTCAGCCTCGAAATCTCCAAACATTTACTTTCGCAGGTCCGCGCTCGCTACATGTGCTAGTTCCAGTTGGCCACAAACAAGTGCTTGGCGGCTGCTAAGAGTCTTAGCAGCCTTATCCCAAGACTCGGGTGTCGAGCGGAGACGATTAAGTCGCCATGGTGCTCGGAATGGCGACGCGAACTGCGTGACGCAGCACTAGAGTCAACGACTAAACACTGAATTCCATCACCCACTTCTTCGGTCGTGACCGCAAAGTAAAATACACCCAAGGGTCAGTTTGCGGCAGAACACTAAAGTTTGCGGCCTAATCTTGGCACCGAAACGGCGTTGGTGGCTAGGACACCGTCATCTAGTACTTGTTAGCACTCACTCAGCTTCGCTTACGCCTTACATCTTCCATCCTGCGTGTTCTACTTACCATAGACTGAGGAGTACAATTTCCAGTGGTACACTCGCCATGTTACCCTTAGACGTCGCCCCTCCCACATGGTATGTCTTCACATAGCAAATACCTATTTAAAGGAGGGATGACTTCGTGGCGGTCGTAGCACAGGCAATCACAGACTCTATGGGGACGCTCTCTCTATTTGCTATGTTGGTTGTGGCCCGGGGTCCTCCATGCCTATTATCCTATTGCCCTACTCCTGTGTCTTCAAAATGCTATTGTAATGTCCTCGCCACGCCTGCTACATCTTGCCCACCAGCGCCTTGTACGCGGCCTGGATCTTCTTGCGGTCTCCGGTGGCCACCTGCTCCGTGTACGGGCCGGCCAGCTCCGGCGGACAGCCGATCGATGGCAGGAACACGTCCCGCATGAAGGTCAGGTACTCAACGCCCAGCGCGGCCACCAGCACCGCCTGCATGTTGACGATCTCCTTGACGGCCAGCATCGTCTGCATGTCGTCCACGTCGAAGTGGCGCAGCTTCGTCACGGCGAACATGGCCCGCGTGAAGTCCTGCACCGCAATCTGCGTGAAGCGCGACTTGCCCTCGGCCGACAGCTCGGCGTGCAGCTCGGCACGTAGCGCCACGGACGCCGCCGACGTGGCCGCGGTCGCAGCTCCTGACGCTTCGCACGCCGGCGACGGAGCGACTCCGTTGCTGACCCAGCGCTCCACCAGCATACTCCCGATCGAAAAGCAGGCGCGGTTGATGTTGGCGTCCTGCACCTCAGCGCAGCCTTCCAGCACAAGCCGCAGCATGTTCTCCAGCTGCGCCACGTTCCGCGCGCTGATCAGCACTGCGTCCAGGCCGTGCGTCACGAGGTGGAGCAGGAACGTGTATAGATATTTCTGCGTGGCTTCGCGCTCGAGCTGCGGCGCGTCCTTCGTCTCGCCCCCCGCCAGCGCGCTCCGCTCCGGCATCAGCGCGCACAAGTGCTGCACGAACGGCAGCGTTGTCTCGTCCAGGAAGCCGCCCAGCGCCTGCTTGTGCTTGATAATGAGCTGGTCCACCAGCTGCACGATCTCCACGACTTCCGACTGCTCGCAGCCCATCATCAGCGTCTGCAGAGGCTCCTGCACGTGGCCCAAGAAATGCTCGCGGTCCAGCACAGTCGTCAACCGGTGCAGCGTGAAAATCACCTTCGAGCGCACGCGCTGGCTGCCGGGCACAGCGCGGAGCACGCACGCCGTGGCGGTGAGCACCTGCGTGAACGTCTCCTGGTGGTTCTCCATGCAGTCGGTGCCTTTGAACGCCTTGAGCACGTGGGCGATAGCGTTGAGATGAGAGGCGCAGTGCTCCGTGATGTAGCCCTCGTCAGTCAGCGCACCCGTTGTCATTTCGTTCAGTGTCGTG
This sequence comes from Phytophthora x cambivora, assembly GCA_033557925.1. Taxonomy (NCBI): domain Eukaryota; phylum Oomycota; class Peronosporomycetes; order Peronosporales; family Peronosporaceae; genus Phytophthora; species Phytophthora x cambivora. The sequence continues at coordinate 6,409,423 of JAUCEB010000016.1, read as the reverse complement.
TTCAAGCCCTGCAGCAACGGGTCCAGCACAGCGATCGTGTAGCGGTACCGCAGCTGCTTGGCTGTCATACCAGTCTCCTCGGCGGGGAGCACGAGCGACGCGATGATCTGACCAGCGAGCTCAAACAGGTACAGCTGGTCGTCGTAGGCCAGATACGTCGGGTTGTGTTGGCTTTCGATCTCTTCCAACTCGGTGGCAATCGCCAGGCGAGGCTGCAACGCAGTCAGGATGCTGGACGCGTGCGGGTTCCCCGAGGCACCAATCGCCTTCACAAGACGAAGGCACAGGTAGCACACGCGGGATCTCACATGCGCAGCCGGGTGGGCAAGTCCATGTGGGCCAAACATCATTTGCAGTATTGCTGGAATGAGCGCCGACTCGTTCTGCAGCACCTTGCTGTACCGCACGGCCAGATCGTAGTATGTGAGAAGAACCTGCGGGTGCAGCGGCGCAGCACTGGAAGACGCTGACAGCATACTGCCGTGGATCTGCACAACCATCAGCGTGAGTGGGCTCGTGGGCTCGTGGAATGGAACAGCCACAGCCTTCAGCGCGGCAAGTCCCTCTTTAAATCGGTACACAAGCGACAAGAAGCTCTCGAGGTCACGAGGGTCGATCTCAGCAAACTGGCCCGGCAGGCTTTGCGCCAAATTGGTAAGAAAGGCAAGAGTGTCATGCGGTCGCTGGCGCACGATGTTGAGGAAAATGGTGTACAGACTGCGTCGGTACTCTTCAAATTCAGCAGCGTCAGAGTCTGAGTCCTCCGGGAACCAAGTCTGACGGTAAATTCCGTGCGGAATGAACTCTGAGTTCGCAAAGCCTTGAATAAATTGGTCATTGCTCTGAGATAGCCTAAGACGCGTAGATCTTCATCAGCTTTCGTGATGCTGAGACGAACGTAGTTGAACGCGAATTCGTGCAGCTTGAGCCCCCCAAACCGCTAACCAGTAGGCGATACGTCCAACATCGCTCTGCCGAGCTTTAAAAATCTTCAAACTCAGTCACTGCATAGTCGAACGAGGTCTTGGACGCGAACTCGCGCATCTTGAGCCGCAAAACTGCAAACCAATCGGCGATTCGTCCGACATCGCTCTGCCGAGCTTTTAGAATCATCAAACTCAGCGATGAACGAGGTCTGGCCGAGGATACGCACATCTTGGCCCGCAAAACCCCCAACAAATCGGCGATACGTCCGACATCGCTCTGCCGAGCTTTAAAAATCTTCAAACTCCAACACTGCAGCGATGAACGAGGACTTGTACGCGGACACGCGCATCTTGAGCAACCAAACTGCAAACCAGTCGGCGATACCTCCGGCGTCGCGCTGACGCGCTTAAAAATCACCAAACCCGGGTACTGCAACGACGATAGAGGTGTTGATCGCGAACGTGCAAAACCTGGATCGTCAAGCGCTAACCAATCGGCGATTCGTCCACCATCGCGCTGCCGCGCTTTAAAAATCATCAGCACGGGGTCTTCAACATCCGAATGGGGCCGTCGTCTTGGTCTTGTACATGTACGTCTTGAACAGCTAAAACCTGGATCTAGTTGGCGAGCATTTAGATATTGCGCTGCCGCGCTTTGGGAATCATCAGCAGGGTCCGGAACGACGAACTTGATCTTCGACAGCGACTTGTGCACTTGAGCCGCCAAAAGCTGGAATGGAGTGGTGAGAGTCCTGGGATCGCCCTTACGGGTAACAACAACCACAGCAGATGGCTCTGGTAATCCGAGAGCGTTTTACCACTGTCAGCTGGAACTCCAAATTGCCGATCCATCTGACGAGCGATTCCTCCTGAGATCTGCTCTCGGCTTACTTCAGGCCCGCTACGCAGTGTAAATCAATTCTTCCGGGTAGCCAATTTTACGTTGAAGCCGAGTATCGATCTTAGGATCTTGACCTTGAAGTGAGCGACAGCCGCTCGTTTTGCAGCAACGATAGTTCAGCCTCGTTATTTTGGAGCAGAAATTGCGGGGGGACAAACGATAGCTTCGCCTTCTTGTAGCTGAACAAAATGGCAGCTCCGTCGGCGATAGCTCCGCCTATTATGGATCAGCAGATTGGCAGTTCCGTAGGCGAAAGCTCTGCCTTGCAGCAAATTAACAGTGCCGTCGAATACCTCCGCCTAGTTGTAGCTCAGCAAATTAGCAGTTCTGCCGACGATAGCTTCGCCTTGTTGTTTCTCAGCAAATTGACACATCCGTCGCCGATAGCTGCTAGTTGAGTAGCTCAGCAATGAAGATCCGTCGACGATAACTAGTTGCAGCTCAGCAAATAAGCAGTTTCGTCGATCAAGCCCTTCCTAGTCGTGTAGCTCAGCAAATGTGGGTTCTGTTGACGATAGCTTCGCCTTGTTGTAGCTCAGCAAAGATGCAGTTGTGTCGTCGATAGCTACGTCGAGTTGGCTTCAGCAATTTTGAGTCAGGTGTCGACAATGAAAGTCTTGACTTGAGCTGAAGAATTTTACGGTGCTTGCGATGAGAGATATTGATGCCTTGAAATACAGGAACCGTCACTGCTACTTCCGCTCTCTTGTTAACTCAGCGGCATCGTTGGGCTGTGTTCTTGACCACGACGTCACTTTCGTCCGTTCTTACTCAGCATAATTCCCTGCAACACCATGATAGATCAGCCTCGTTATGGTTTGCAAGAAGCCAGCAAAATGTTAGACGCAGCTACTTACCATACCAGGATCCCACCTAACTGCGCCGTCACCGTCCTTGGTTTGCTATACCTCTTTATTTGCCGTTGAAAGACCACTGAGCATGATGGCGCACGCGGCGTGCTGGATCGAGGAAACCTGGCATTTGTCGAGGATATACAGAGTTCTCTTCAGGCTGTGCTCTTCCCGTACGCCTGATACTGCTGAAGACGAAAGCAGCATCACCAATTTACTCTTAGACAATACCACCGCGAGCGCTTGAACTTTACCTGCATCTGCATGAGCAGTTTGTTAGGCAGGACCACCCCCACCAGCATTGAGCTCTGCAACGAGAGCTCAAGTAGCCTTGCAAGGATCTTGGCAACAACTTGTTGAAGTGCTGCCAGTATCCTTGCGAAGGATCTTTGCAACAACTTGTTGATGGAGACGGTGGCACAACAAAGTGCTCACGGCTGCAGACAACCACGAGTGGACCGGGTATTGTTGCGAGGCGAGTAGTAAAGCCTTGGTTGAGCCGACACACAGAAGACTTTGCAAAGATTTTGCAGACTGGAAACCTTGACCTCTCCTCATTGAAGAGTTGTGCATGAGCTGGTGAAGCTGCCTTGAAGGTGTCGGCATTGATCAGGATACACTTGGACGACGTTGCCTTGAAGTAGCTGTAGTGTTGGTTGTTCTTGGATGGTTCTTGTGTAGGTAGGAATTAATTGATTCCACATACTTGACAAGTTGCGGCGATGTTGGAGAAAGCACCGTTGACAGACAAGCAGTGTCTTGCACGACGAGTCTTGGCTGGGTGTTGCTGGCCTTGGATCTTCACTTTCGGTGTGATATCTGCTACATGTATAAAGTTTCAAAGAGTTTAGTCTAGGTTGGTGAAAGTTTTGACTCAAAACCCTAAGGGTTTGTGCAGATTCAGTGCATACCGGTACTTGTTTACGATAACTCGAAGTAGTAGCCGTGCTCATGGGACTGTCTTCAGGCTTTTACATGTCGAGCAGCAGGTCGGCGAGCTCGAGCAGGCGGTAATCTAACATTGCAAGAGGTAAAACAAAAAGCCCAAACATTTGCTGGTTAGCGATTAGGTACAATGGGAGCATGGAGTATGGAGTGACAAGACTTGCTTTGGTCCGTACTGTACAAGCTTTGACCGCATCGTTCAAAGAGAACGATGGGTGACAGCGCTTCCAGCGCGTTGAAACTTTGGTCGGAATCGAAAAAGGAAGTGACAAGGAAATGAAAGAAGGCGGAGCGCAGCGGGATGGAGCAGCGAGAGCTCTCAGCTCTGGTTGGTCGTCGCGAGCTCTCGCCTGCTGCTTCATGTCGGGGATGGATGTCGGCAGCGACTTTGGCTCGGCGATTCTCAGCGAGAATATGCACCACCCCGTCACGAACTTGACGTTAGTATGCACCATACTCCGTGCAAGTGCCCAATCTGCCCACGCAGTTTGCTTGAACCTGCTTCTCGAGTCTTATCGGCGCCAACTATTGCGCTGAAAAGGGTCGAAAAGCAGGCGGCCATGTGCTCTCGCCCTTGATCGATATGAATTCACGCAGGTCTTGCGTTTTCTCCGGTCTGAGGTATTCACAGCGTTTACGGGGTATTCACGAACCCCATTTCTCAGCCTCGAAATCTCCAAACATTTACTTTCGCAGGTCCGCGCTCGCTACATGTGCTAGTTCCAGTTGGCCACAAACAAGTGCTTGGCGGCTGCTAAGAGTCTTAGCAGCCTTATCCCAAGACTCGGGTGTCGAGCGGAGACGATTAAGTCGCCATGGTGCTCGGAATGGCGACGCGAACTGCGTGACGCAGCACTAGAGTCAACGACTAAACACTGAATTCCATCACCCACTTCTTCGGTCGTGACCGCAAAGTAAAATACACCCAAGGGTCAGTTTGCGGCAGAACACTAAAGTTTGCGGCCTAATCTTGGCACCGAAACGGCGTTGGTGGCTAGGACACCGTCATCTAGTACTTGTTAGCACTCACTCAGCTTCGCTTACGCCTTACATCTTCCATCCTGCGTGTTCTACTTACCATAGACTGAGGAGTACAATTTCCAGTGGTACACTCGCCATGTTACCCTTAGACGTCGCCCCTCCCACATGGTATGTCTTCACATAGCAAATACCTATTTAAAGGAGGGATGACTTCGTGGCGGTCGTAGCACAGGCAATCACAGACTCTATGGGGACGCTCTCTCTATTTGCTATGTTGGTTGTGGCCCGGGGTCCTCCATGCCTATTATCCTATTGCCCTACTCCTGTGTCTTCAAAATGCTATTGTAATGTCCTCGCCACGCCTGCTACATCTTGCCCACCAGCGCCTTGTACGCGGCCTGGATCTTCTTGCGGTCTCCGGTGGCCACCTGCTCCGTGTACGGGCCGGCCAGCTCCGGCGGACAGCCGATCGATGGCAGGAACACGTCCCGCATGAAGGTCAGGTACTCAACGCCCAGCGCGGCCACCAGCACCGCCTGCATGTTGACGATCTCCTTGACGGCCAGCATCGTCTGCATGTCGTCCACGTCGAAGTGGCGCAGCTTCGTCACGGCGAACATGGCCCGCGTGAAGTCCTGCACCGCAATCTGCGTGAAGCGCGACTTGCCCTCGGCCGACAGCTCGGCGTGCAGCTCGGCACGTAGCGCCACGGACGCCGCCGACGTGGCCGCGGTCGCAGCTCCTGACGCTTCGCACGCCGGCGACGGAGCGACTCCGTTGCTGACCCAGCGCTCCACCAGCATACTCCCGATCGAAAAGCAGGCGCGGTTGATGTTGGCGTCCTGCACCTCAGCGCAGCCTTCCAGCACAAGCCGCAGCATGTTCTCCAGCTGCGCCACGTTCCGCGCGCTGATCAGCACTGCGTCCAGGCCGTGCGTCACGAGGTGGAGCAGGAACGTGTATAGATATTTCTGCGTGGCTTCGCGCTCGAGCTGCGGCGCGTCCTTCGTCTCGCCCCCCGCCAGCGCGCTCCGCTCCGGCATCAGCGCGCACAAGTGCTGCACGAACGGCAGCGTCGTCTCGTCCAGGAAGCCGCCCAGCGCCTGCTTGTGCTTGATAATGAGCTGGTCCACCAGCTGCACGATCTCCACGACTTCCGACTGCTCGCAGCCCATCATCAGCGTCTGCAGAGGCTCCTGCACGTGGCCCAAGAAATGCTCGCGGTCCAGCACGGTCGTCAACCGGTGCAGCGTGAAAATCACCTTCGAGCGCACGCGCTGGCTGCCGGGCACAGCGCGGAGCACGCACGCCGTGGCGGTGAGCACCTGCGTGAACGTCTCCTGGTGGTTCTCCATGCAGTCGGTGCCTTTGAACGCCTTGAGCACGTGGGCGATAGCGTTGAGATGAGAGGCGCAGTGCTCCGTGATGTAGCCCTCGTCAGTCAGCGCACCCGTTGTCATTTCGTTCAGTGTCGTGTTCAAGCCCTGCAGCAACGGGTCCAGCACAGCGATCGTGTAGCGGTACCGCAGCTGCTTGGCTGTCATACCAGTCTCCTCGGCGGGGAGCACGAGCGACGCGATGATCTGACCAGCGAGCTCAAACAGGTACAGCTGGTCGTCGTAGGCCAGATACGTCGGGTTGTGTTGGCTTTCGATCTCTTCCAACTCGGTGGCAATCGCCAGGCGAGGCTGCAACGCAGTCAGGATGCTGGACGCGTGCGGGTTCCCCGAGGCACCAATCGCCTTCACAAGACGAAGGCACAGGTAGCACACGCGGGATCTCACATGCGCAGCCGGGTGGGCAAGTCCATGTGGGCCAAACATCATTTGCAGTATTGCTGGAATGAGCGCCGACTCGTTCTGCAGCACCTTGCTGTACCGCACGGCCAGATCGTAGTATGTGAGAAGAACCTGCGGGTGCAGCGGCGCAGCACTGGAAGACGCTGACAGCATACTGCCGTGGATCTGCACAACCATCAGCGTGAGTGGGCTCGTGGGCTCGTGGAATGGAACAGCCACAGCCTTCAGCGCGGCAAGTCCCTCTTTAAATCGGTACACAAGCGACAAGAAGCTCTCGAGGTCACGAGGGTCGATCTCAGCAAACTGGCCCGGCAGGCTTTGCGCCAAATTGGTAAGAAAGGCAAGAGTGTCATGCGGTCGCTGGCGCACGATGTTGAGGAAAATGGTGTACAGACTGCGTCGGTACTCTTCAAATTCAGCAGCGTCAGAGTCTGAGTCCTCCGGGAACCAAGTCTGACGGTAAATTCCGTGCGGAATGAACTCTGAGTTCGCAAAGCCTTGAATAAATTGGTCATTGCTCTGAGATAGCCTAAGACGCGTAGATCTTCATCAGCTTTCGTGATGCTGAGACGAACGTAGTTGAACGCGAATTCGTGCAGCTTGAGCCCCCCAAACCGCTAACCAGTAGGCGATACGTCCAACATCGCTCTGCCGAGCTTTAAAAATCTTCAAACTCAGTCACTGCATAGTCGAACGAGGTCTTGGACGCGAACTCGCGCATCTTGAGCCGCAAAACTGCAAACCAATCGGCGATTCGTCCGACATCGCTCTGCCGAGCTTTTAGAATCATCAAACTCAGCGATGAACGAGGTCTGGCCGAGGATACGCACATCTTGGCCCGCAAAACCCCCAACAAATCGGCGATACGTCCGACATCGCTCTGCCGAGCTTTAAAAATCTTCAAACTCCAACACTGCAGCGATGAACGAGGACTTGTACGCGGACACGCGCATCTTGAGCAACCAAACTGCAAACCAGTCGGCGATACCTCCGGCGTCGCGCTGACGCGCTTAAAAATCACCAAACCCGGGTACTGCAACGACGATAGAGGTGTTGATCGCGAACGTGCAAAACCTGGATCGTCAAGCGCTAACCAATCGGCGATTCGTCCACCATCGCGCTGCCGCGCTTTAAAAATCATCAGCACGGGGTCTTCAACATCCGAATGGGGCCGTCGTCTTGGTCTTGTACATGTACGTCTTGAACAGCTAAAACCTGGATCTAGTTGGCGAGCATTTAGATATTGCGCTGCCGCGCTTTGGGAATCATCAGCAGGGTCCGGAACGACGAACTTGATCTTCGACAGCGACTTGTGCACTTGAGCCGCCAAAAGCTGGAATGGAGTGGTGAGAGTCCTGGGATCGCCCTTACGGGTAACAACAACCACAGCAGATGGCTCTGGTAATCCGAGAGCGTTTTACCACTGTCAGCTGGAACTCCAAATTGCCGATCCATCTGACGAGCGATTCCTCCTGAGATCTGCTCTCGGCTTACTTCAGGCCCGCTACGCAGTGTAAATCAATTCTTCCGGGTAGCCAATTTTACGTTGAAGCCGAGTATCGATCTTAGGATCTTGACCTTGAAGTGAGCGACAGCCGCTCGTTTTGCAGCAACGATAGTTCAGCCTCGTTATTTTGGAGCAGAAATTGCGGGGGGACAAACGATAGCTTCGCCTTCTTGTAGCTGAACAAAATGGCAGCTCCGTCGGCGATAGCTCCGCCTATTATGGATCAGCAGATTGGCAGTTCCGTAGGCGAAAGCTCTGCCTTGCAGCAAATTAACAGTGCCGTCGAATACCTCCGCCTAGTTGTAGCTCAGCAAATTAGCAGTTCTGCCGACGATAGCTTCGCCTTGTTGTTTCTCAGCAAATTGACACATCCGTCGCCGATAGCTGCTAGTTGAGTAGCTCAGCAATGAAGATCCGTCGACGATAACTAGTTGCAGCTCAGCAAATAAGCAGTTTCGTCGATCAAGCCCTTCCTAGTCGTGTAGCTCAGCAAATGTGGGTTCTGTTGACGATAGCTTCGCCTTGTTGTAGCTCAGCAAAGATGCAGTTGTGTCGTCGATAGCTACGTCGAGTTGGCTTCAGCAATTTTGAGTCAGGTGTCGACAATGAAAGTCTTGACTTGAGCTGAAGAATTTTACGGTGCTTGCGATGAGAGATATTGATGCCTTGAAATACAGGAACCGTCACTGCTACTTCCGCTCTCTTGTTAACTCAGCGGCATCGTTGGGCTGTGTTCTTGACCACGACGTCACTTTCGTCCGTTCTTACTCAGCATAATTCCCTGCAACACCATGATAGATCAGCCTCGTTATGGTTTGCAAGAAGCCAGCAAAATGTTAGACGCAGCTACTTACCATACCAGGATCCCACCTAACTGCGCCGTCACCGTCCTTGGTTTGCTATACCTCTTTATTTGCCGTTGAAAGACCACTGAGCATGATGGCGCACGCGGCGTGCTGGATCGAGGAAACCTGGCATTTGTCGAGGATATACAGAGTTCTCTTCAGGCTGTGCTCTTCCCGTACGCCTGATACTGCTGAAGACGAAAGCAGCATCACCAATTTACTCTTAGACAATACCACCGCGAGCGCTTGAACTTTACCTGCATCTGCATGAGCAGTTTGTTAGGCAGGACCACCCCCACCAGCATTGAGCTCTGCAACGAGAGCTCAAGTAGCCTTGCAAGGATCTTGGCAACAACTTGTTGAAGTGCTGCCAGTATCCTTGCGAAGGATCTTTGCAACAACTTGTTGATGGAGACGGTGGCACAACAAAGTGCTCACGGCTGCAGACAACCACGAGTGGACCGGGTATTGTTGCGAGGCGAGTAGTAAAGCCTTGGTTGAGCCGACACACAGAAGACTTTGCAAAGATTTTGCAGACTGGAAACCTTGACCTCTCCTCATTGAAGAGTTGTGCATGAGCTGGTGAAGCTGCCTTGAAGGTGTCGGCATTGATCAGGATACACTTGGACGACGTTGCCTTGAAGTAGCTGTAGTGTTGGTTGTTCTTGGATGGTTCTTGTGTAGGTAGGAATTAATTGATTCCACATACTTGACAAGTTGCGGCGATGTTGGAGAAAGCACCGTTGACAGACAAGCAGTGTCTTGCACGACGAGTCTTGGCTGGGTGTTGCTGGCCTTGGATCTTCACTTTCGGTGTGATATCTGCTACATGTATAAAGTTTCAAAGAGTTTAGTCTAGGTTGGTGAAAGTTTTGACTCAAAACCCTAAGGGTTTGTGCAGATTCAGTGCATACCGGTACTTGTTTACGATAACTCGAAGTAGTAGCCGTGCTCATGGGACTGTCTTCAGGCTTTTACATGTCGAGCAGCAGGTCGGCGAGCTCGAGCAGGCGGTAATCTAACATTGCAAGAGGTAAAACAAAAAGCCCAAACATTTGCTGGTTAGCGATTAGGTACAATGGGAGCATGGAGTATGGAGTGACAAGACTTGCTTTGGTCCGTACTGTACAAGCTTTGACCGCATCGTTCAAAGAGAACGATGGGTGACAGCGCTTCCAGCGCGTTGAAACTTTGGTCGGAATCGAAAAAGGAAGTGACAAGGAAATGAAAGAAGGCGGAGCGCAGCGGGATGGAGCAGCGAGAGCTCTCAGCTCTGGTTGGTCGTCGCGAGCTCTCGCCTGCTGCTTCATGTCGGGGATGGATGTCGGCAGCGACTTTGGCTCGGCGATTCTCAGCGAGAATATGCACCACCCCGTCACGAACTTGACGTTAGTATGCACCATACTCCGTGCAAGTGCCCAATCTGCCCACGCAGTTTGCTTGAACCTGCTTCTCGAGTCTTATCGGCGCCAACTATTGCGCTGAAAAGGGTCGAAAAGCAGGCGGCCATGTGCTCTCGCCCTTGATCGATATGAATTCACGCAGGTCTTGCGTTTTCTCCGGTCTGAGGTATTCACAGCGTTTACGGGGTATTCACGAACCCCATTTCTCAGCCTCGAAATCTCCAAACATTTACTTTCGCAGGTCCGCGCTCGCTACATGTGCTAGTTCCAGTTGGCCACAAACAAGTGCTTGGCGGCTGCTAAGAGTCTTAGCAGCCTTATCCCAAGACTCGGGTGTCGAGCGGAGACGATTAAGTCGCCATGGTGCTCGGAATGGCGACGCGAACTGCGTGACGCAGCACTAGAGTCAACGACTAAACACTGAATTCCATCACCCACTTCTTCGGTCGTGACCGCAAAGTAAAATACACCCAAGGGTCAGTTTGCGGCAGAACACTAAAGTTTGCGGCCTAATCTTGGCACCGAAACGGCGTTGGTGGCTAGGACACCGTCATCTAGTACTTGTTAGCACTCACTCAGCTTCGCTTACGCCTTACATCTTCCATCCTGCGTGTTCTACTTACCATAGACTGAGGAGTACAATTTCCAGTGGTACACTCGCCATGTTACCCTTAGACGTCGCCCCTCCCACATGGTATGTCTTCACATAGCAAATACCTATTTAAAGGAGGGATGACTTCGTGGCGGTCGTAGCACAGGCAATCACAGACTCTATGGGGACGCTCTCTCTATTTGCTATGTTGGTTGTGGCCCGGGGTCCTCCATGCCTATTATCCTATTGCCCTACTCCTGTGTCTTCAAAATGCTATTGTAATGTCCTCGCCACGCCTGCTACATCTTGCCCACCAGCGCCTTGTACGCGGCCTGGATCTTCTTGCGGTCTCCGGTGGCCACCTGCTCCGTGTACGGGCCGGCCAGCTCCGGCGGACAGCCGATCGATGGCAGGAACACGTCCCGCATGAAGGTCAGGTACTCAACGCCCAGCGCGGCCACCAGCACCGCCTGCATGTTGACGATCTCCTTGACGGCCAGCATCGTCTGCATGTCGTCCACGTCGAAGTGGCGCAGCTTCGTCACGGCGAACATGGCCCGCGTGAAGTCCTGCACCGCAATCTGCGTGAAGCGCGACTTGCCCTCGGCCGACAGCTCGGCGTGCAGCTCGGCACGTAGCGCCACGGACGCCGCCGACGTGGCCGCGGTCGCAGCTCCTGACGCTTCGCACGCTGGTGACGGAGCGGCTCCGTTGCTGACCCAGCGCTCCACCAGCATACTCCCGATCGAAAAGCAGGCGCGGTTGATGTTGGCGTCCTGCACCTCGGCGCAGCCTTCCAGCACAAGCCGCAGCATGTTCACCAGCTGCGCCACGTTCCGGTTGCTGATCAGCACTGCGTCCAGGCCGTGCGTCACGAGGTGGAGCAGGAACGTGTATAGATATTTCTGCGTGGCTTCGCGCTCGAGCTGCGGCGCGTCTTTCGTCTCGCCACCCGCCAGCGCACTCCGCTCCGGCATCAGCGCGCACAAGTGCTGCACGAACGGCAGCGTCGTCTCGTCCAGGAAGCCGCCCAGCGCCTGCTTGTGCTTGATAATGAGCTGGTCCACCAGCTGCACGATCTCCACGACTTCCGACTGCTCGCAGCCCATCATCAGCGTCTGCAGAGGCTCCTGCACGTGGCCCAAGAAATGCTCGCGGTCCAGCACAGTCGTCAACCGGTGCAGCGTGAAAATCACCTTCGAGCGCACGCGCTGGCTGCCGGGCACAGCGCGGAGCACGCACGCCGTGGCGGTGAGCACCTGCGTGAACGTCTCCTGGTGGTTCTCCATGCAGTCGGTGCCTTTGAACGCCTTGAGCACGTGGGCGATAGCGTTGAGATGAGAGGCGCAGTGCTCCGTGATGTAGCCCTCGTCAGTCAGCGCACCCGTTGTCATTTCGTTCAGTGTCGTGTTCAAGCCCTGCAGCAACGGGTCCAGCACAGCGATCGTGTAGCGGTACCGCAGCTGCTTGGCTGTCATACCAGTCTCCTCGGCGGGGAGCACGAGCGACGCGATGATCTGACCAGCGAGCTCAAACAGGTACAGCTGGTCGTCGTAGGCCAGATACGTCGGGTTGTGTTGGCTTTCGATCTCTTCCAACTCGGTGGCAATCGCCAGGCGAGGCTGCAACGCAGTCAGGATGCTGGACGCGTGCGGGTTCCCCGAGGCACCAATCGCCTTCACAAGACGAAGGCACAGGTAGCACACGCGGGATCTCACATGCGCAGCCGGGTGGGCAAGTCCATGTGGGCCAAACATCATTTGCAGTATTGCTGGAATGAGCGCCGACTCGTTCTGCAGCACCTTGCTGTACCGCACGGCCAGATCGTAGTATGTGAGAAGAACCTGCGGGTGCAGCGGCGCAGCACTGGAAGACGCTGACAGCATACTGCCGTGGATCTGCACAACCATCAGCGTGAGTGGGCTCGTGGGCTCGTGGAATGGAACAGCCACAGCCTTCAGCGCGGCAAGTCCCTCTTTAAATCGGTACACAAGCGACAAGAAGCTCTCGAGGTCACGAGGGTCGATCTCAGCAAACTGGCCCGGCAGGCTTTGCGCCAAATTGGTAAGAAAGGCAAGAGTGTCATGCGGTCGCTGGCGCACGATGTTGAGGAAAATGGTGTACAGACTGCGTCGGTACTCTTCAAATTCAGCAGCGTCAGAGTCTGAGTCCTCCGGGAACCAAGTCTGACGGTAAATTCCGTGCGGAATGAACTCTGAGTTCGCAAAGCCTTGAATAAATTGGTCATTGCTCTGAGATAGCCTAAGACGCGTAGATCTTCATCAGCTTTCGTGATGCTGAGACGAACGTAGTTGAACGCGAATTCGTGCAGCTTGAGCCCCCCAAACCGCTAACCAGTAGGCGATACGTCCAACATCGCTCTGCCGAGCTTTAAAAATCTTCAAACTCAGTCACTGCATAGTCGAACGAGGTCTTGGACGCGAACTCGCGCATCTTGAGCCGCAAAACTGCAAACCAATCGGCGATTCGTCCGACATCGCTCTGCCGAGCTTTTAGAATCATCAAACTCAGCGATGAACGAGGTCTGGCCGAGGATACGCACATCTTGGCCCGCAAAACCCCCAACAAATCGGCGATACGTCCGACATCGCTCTGCCGAGCTTTAAAAATCTTCAAACTCCAACACTGCAGCGATGAACGAGGACTTGTACGCGGACACGCGCATCTTGAGCAACCAAACTGCAAACCAGTCGGCGATACCTCCGGCGTCGCGCTGACGCGCTTAAAAATCACCAAACCCGGGTACTGCAACGACGATAGAGGTGTTGATCGCGAACGTGCAAAACCTGGATCGTCAAGCGCTAACCAATCGGCGATTCGTCCACCATCGCGCTGCCGCGCTTTAAAAATCATCAGCACGGGGTCTTCAACATCCGAATGGGGCCGTCGTCTTGGTCTTGTACATGTACGTCTTGAACAGCTAAAACCTGGATCTAGTTGGCGAGCATTTAGATATTGCGCTGCCGCGCTTTGGGAATCATCAGCAGGGTCCGGAACGACGAACTTGATCTTCGACAGCGACTTGTGCACTTGAGCCGCCAAAAGCTGGAATGGAGTGGTGAGAGTCCTGGGATCGCCCTTACGGGTAACAACAACCACAGCAGATGGCTCTGGTAATCCGAGAGCGTTTTACCACTGTCAGCTGGAACTCCAAATTGCCGATCCATCTGACGAGCGATTCCTCCTGAGATCTGCTCTCGGCTTACTTCAGGCCCGCTACGCAGTGTAAATCAATTCTTCCGGGTAGCCAATTTTACGTTGAAGCCGAGTATCGATCTTAGGATCTTGACCTTGAAGTGAGCGACAGCCGCTCGTTTTGCAGCAACGATAGTTCAGCCTCGTTATTTTGGAGCAGAAATTGCGGGGGGACAAACGATAGCTTCGCCTTCTTGTAGCTGAACAAAATGGCAGCTCCGTCGGCGATAGCTCCGCCTATTATGGATCAGCAGATTGGCAGTTCCGTAGGCGAAAGCTCTGCCTTGCAGCAAATTAACAGTGCCGTCGAATACCTCCGCCTAGTTGTAGCTCAGCAAATTAGCAGTTCTGCCGACGATAGCTTCGCCTTGTTGTTTCTCAGCAAATTGACACATCCGTCGCCGATAGCTGCTAGTTGAGTAGCTCAGCAATGAAGATCCGTCGACGATAACTAGTTGCAGCTCAGCAAATAAGCAGTTTCGTCGATCAAGCCCTTCCTAGTCGTGTAGCTCAGCAAATGTGGGTTCTGTTGACGATAGCTTCGCCTTGTTGTAGCTCAGCAAAGATGCAGTTGTGTCGTCGATAGCTACGTCGAGTTGGCTTCAGCAATTTTGAGTCAGGTGTCGACAATGAAAGTCTTGACTTGAGCTGAAGAATTTTACGGTGCTTGCGATGAGAGATATTGATGCCTTGAAATACAGGAACCGTCACTGCTACTTCCGCTCTCTTGTTAACTCAGCGGCATCGTTGGGCTGTGTTCTTGACCACGACGTCACTTTCGTCCGTTCTTACTCAGCATAATTCCCTGCAACACCATGATAGATCAGCCTCGTTATGGTTTGCAAGAAGCCAGCAAAATGTTAGACGCAGCTACTTACCATACCAGGATCCCACCTAACTGCGCCGTCACCGTCCTTGGTTTGCTATACCTCTTTATTTGCCGTTGAAAGACCACTGAGCATGATGGCGCACGCGGCGTGCTGGATCGAGGAAACCTGGCATTTGTCGAGGATATACAGAGTTCTCTTCAGGCTGTGCTCTTCCCGTACGCCTGATACTGCTGAAGACGAAAGCAGCATCACCAATTTACTCTTAGACAATACCACCGCGAGCGCTTGAACTTTACCTGCATCTGCATGAGCAGTTTGTTAGGCAGGACCACCCCCACCAGCATTGAGCTCTGCAACGAGAGCTCAAGTAGCCTTGCAAGGATCTTGGCAACAACTTGTTGAAGTGCTGCCAGTATCCTTGCGAAGGATCTTTGCAACAACTTGTTGATGGAGACGGTGGCACAACAAAGTGCTCACGGCTGCAGACAACCACGAGTGGACCGGGTATTGTTGCGAGGCGAGTAGTAAAGCCTTGGTTGAGCCGACACACAGAAGACTTTGCAAAGATTTTGCAGACTGGAAACCTTGACCTCTCCTCATTGAAGAGTTGTGCATGAGCTGGTGAAGCTGCCTTGAAGGTGTCGGCATTGATCAGGATACACTTGGACGACGTTGCCTTGAAGTAGCTGTAGTGTTGGTTGTTCTTGGATGGTTCTTGTGTAGGTAGGAATTAATTGATTCCACATACTTGACAAGTTGCGGCGATGTTGGAGAAAGCACCGTTGACAGACAAGCAGTGTCTTGCACGACGAGTCTTGGCTGGGTGTTGCTGGCCTTGGATCTTCACTTTCGGTGTGATATCTGCTACATGTATAAAGTTTCAAAGAGTTTAGTCTAGGTTGGTGAAAGTTTTGACTCAAAACCCTAAGGGTTTGTGCAGATTCAGTGCATACCGGTACTTGTTTACGATAACTCGAAGTAGTAGCCGTGCTCATGGGACTGTCTTCAGGCTTTTACATGTCGAGCAGCAGGTCGGCGAGCTCGAGCAGGCGGTAATCTAACATTGCAAGAGGTAAAACAAAAAGCCCAAACATTTGCTGGTTAGCGATTAGGTACAATGGGAGCATGGAGTATGGAGTGACAAGACTTGCTTTGGTCCGTACTGTACAAGCTTTGACCGCATCGTTCAAAGAGAACGATGGGTGACAGCGCTTCCAGCGCGTTGAAACTTTGGTCGGAATCGAAAAAGGAAGTGACAAGGAAATGAAAGAAGGCGGAGCGCAGCGGGATGGAGCAGCGAGAGCTCTCAGCTCTGGTTGGTCGTCGCGAGCTCTCGCCTGCTGCTTCATGTCGGGGATGGATGTCGGCAGCGACTTTGGCTCGGCGATTCTCAGCGAGAATATGCACCACCCCGTCACGAACTTGACGTTAGTATGCACCATACTCCGTGCAAGTGCCCAATCTGCCCACGCAGTTTGCTTGAACCTGCTTCTCGAGTCTTATCGGCGCCAACTATTGCGCTGAAAAGTGTCGAAAAGCAGGCGGCCATGTGCTCTCGCCCTTGATCGATATGAATTCACGCAGGTCTTGCGTTTTCTCCGGTCTGAGGTATTCACAGCGTTTACGGGGTATTCACGAACCCCATTTCTCAGCCTCGAAATCTCCAAACATTTACTTTCGCAGGTCCGCGCTCGCTACATGTGCTAGTTCCAGTTGGCCACAAACAAGTGCTTGGCGGCTGCTAAGAGTCTTAGCAGCCTTATCCCAAGACTCGGGTGTCGAGCGGAGACGATTAAGTCGCCATGGTGCTCGGAATGGCGACGCGAACTGCGTGACGCAGCACTAGAGTCAACGACTAAACACTGAATTCCATCACCCACTTCTTCGGTCGTGACCGCAAAGTAAAATACACCCAAGGGTCAGTTTGCGGCAGAACACTAAAGTTTGCGGCCTAATCTTGGCACCGAAACGGCGTTGGTGGCTAGGACACCGTCATCTAGTACTTGTTAGCACTCACTCAGCTTCGCTTACGCCTTACATCTTCCATCCTGCGTGTTCTACTTACCATAGACTGAGGAGTACAATTTCCAGTGGTACACTCGCCATGTTACCCTTAGACGTCGCCCCTCCCACATGGTATGTCTTCACATAGCAAATACCTATTTAAAGGAGGGATGACTTCGTGGCGGTCGTAGCACAGGCAATCACAGACTCTATGGGGACGCTCTCTCTATTTGCTATGTTGGTTGTGGCCCGGGGTCCTCCATGCCTATTATCCTATTGCCCTACTCCTGTGTCTTCAAAATGCTATTGTAATGTCCTCGCCACGCCTGCTACATCTTGCCCACCAGCGCCTTGTACGCGGCCTGGATCTTCTTGCGGTCTCCGGTGGCCACCTGCTCCGTGTACGGGCCGGCCAGCTCCGGCGGACAGCCGATCGATGGCAGGAACACGTCCCGCATGAAGGTCAGGTACTCAACGCCCAGCGCGGCCACCAGCACCGCCTGCATGTTGACGATCTCCTTGACGGCCAGCATCGTCTGCATGTCGTCCACGTCGAAGTGGCGCAGCTTCGTCACGGCGAACATGGCCCGCGTGAAGTCCTGCACCGCAATCTGCGTGAAGCGCGACTTGCCCTCGGCCGACAGCTCGGCGTGCAGCTCGGCACGTAGCGCCACGGACGCCGCCGACGTGGCCGCGGTCGCAGCTCCTGACGCTTCGCACGCTGGTGACGGAGCGGCTCCGTTGCTGACCCAGCGCTCCACCAGCATACTCCCGATCGAAAAGCAGGCGCGGTTGATGTTGGCGTCCTGCACCTCGGCGCAGCCTTCCAGCACAAGCCGCAGCATGTTCACCAGCTGCGCCACGTTCCGGTTGCTGATCAGCACTGCGTCCAGGCCGTGCGTCACGAGGTGGAGCAGGAACGTGTATAGATATTTCTGCGTGGCTTCGCGCTCGAGCTGCGGCGCGTCTTTCGTCTCGCCACCCGCCAGCGCACTCCGCTCCGGCATCAGCGCGCACAAGTGCTGCACGAACGGCAGCGTCGTCTCGTCCAGGAAGCCGCCCAGCGCCTGCTTGTGCTTGATAATGAGCTGGTCCACCAGCTGCACGATCTCCACGACTTCCGACTGCTCGCAGCCCATCATCAGCGTCTGCAGAGGCTCCTGCACGTGGCCCAAGAAATGCTCGCGGTCCAGCACAGTCGTCAACCGGTGCAGCGTGAAAATCACCTTCGAGCGCACGCGCTGGCTGCCGGGCACAGCGCGGAGCACGCACGCCGTGGCGGTGAGCACCTGCGTGAACGTCTCCTGGTGGTTCTCCATGCAGTCGGTGCCTTTGAACGCCTTGAGCACGTGGGCGATAGCGTTGAGATGAGAGGCGCAGTGCTCCGTGATGTAGCCCTCGTCAGTCAGCGCACCCGTTGTCATTTCGTTCAGTGTCGTGTTCAAGCCCTGCAGCAACGGGTCCAGCACAGCGATCGTGTAGCGGTACCGCAGCTGCTTGGCTGTCATACCAGTCTCCTCGGCGGGGAGCACGAGCGACGCGATGATCTGACCAGCGAGCTCAAACAGGTACAGCTGGTCGTCGTAGGCCAGATACGTCGGGTTGTGTTGGCTTTCGATCTCTTCCAACTCGGTGGCAATCGCCAGGCGAGGCTGCAACGCAGTCAGGATGCTGGACGCGTGCGGGTTCCCCGAGGCACCAATCGCCTTCACAAGACGAAGGCACAGGTAGCACACGCGGGATCTCACATGCGCAGCCGGGTGGGCAAGTCCATGTGGGCCAAACATCATTTGCAGTATTGCTGGAATGAGCGCCGACTCGTTCTGCAGCACCTTGCTGTACCGCACGGCCAGATCGTAGTATGTGAGAAGAACCTGCGGGTGCAGCGGCGCAGCACTGGAAGACGCTGACAGCATACTGCCGTGGATCTGCACAACCATCAGCGTGAGTGGGCTCGTGGGCTCGTGGAATGGAACAGCCACAGCCTTCAGCGCGGCAAGTCCCTCTTTAAATCGGTACACAAGCGACAAGAAGCTCTCGAGGTCACGAGGGTCGATCTCAGCAAACTGGCCCGGCAGGCTTTGCGCCAAATTGGTAAGAAAGGCAAGAGTGTCATGCGGTCGCTGGCGCACGATGTTGAGGAAAATGGTGTACAGACTGCGTCGGTACTCTTCAAATTCAGCAGCGTCAGAGTCTGAGTCCTCCGGGAACCAAGTCTGACGGTAAATTCCGTGCGGAATGAACTCTGAGTTCGCAAAGCCTTGAATAAATTGGTCATTGCTCTGAGATAGCCTAAGACGCGTAGATCTTCATCAGCTTTCGTGATGCTGAGACGAACGTAGTTGAACGCGAATTCGTGCAGCTTGAGCCCCCCAAACCGCTAACCAGTAGGCGATACGTCCAACATCGCTCTGCCGAGCTTTAAAAATCTTCAAACTCAGTCACTGCATAGTCGAACGAGGTCTTGGACGCGAACTCGCGCATCTTGAGCCGCAAAACTGCAAACCAATCGGCGATTCGTCCGACATCGCTCTGCCGAGCTTTTAGAATCATCAAACTCAGCGATGAACGAGGTCTGGCCGAGGATACGCACATCTTGGCCCGCAAACCCCCCAACAAATCGGCGATACGTCCGACATCGCTCTGCCGAGCTTTAAAAATCTTCAAACTCCAACACTGCAGCGATGAACGAGGACTTGTACGCGGACACGCGCATCTTGAGCAACCAAACTGCAAACCAGTCGGCGATACCTCCGGCGTCGCGCTGACGCGCTTAAAAATCACCAAACCCGGGTACTGCAACGACGATAGAGGTGTTGATCGCGAACGTGCAAAACCTGGATCGTCAAGCGCTAACCAATCGGCGATTCGTCCACCATCGCGCTGCCGCGCTTTAAAAATCATCAGCACGGGGTCTTCAACATCCGAATGGGGCCGTCGTCTTGGTCTTGTACATGTACGTCTTGAACAGCTAAAACCTGGATCTAGTTGGCGAGCATTTAGATATTGCGCTGCCGCGCTTTGGGAATCATCAGCAGGGTCCGGAACGACGAACTTGATCTTCGACAGCGACTTGTGCACTTGAGCCGCCAAAAGCTGGAATGGAGTGGTGAGAGTCCTGGGATCGCCCTTACGGGTAACAACAACCACAGCAGATGGCTCTGGTAATCCGAGAGCGTTTTACCACTGTCAGCTGGAACTCCAAATTGCCGATCCATCTGACGAGCGATTCCTCCTGAGATCTGCTCTCGGCTTACTTCAGGCCCGCTACGCAGTGTAAATCAATTCTTCCGGGTAGCCAATTTTACGTTGAAGCCGAGTATCGATCTTAGGATCTTGACCTTGAAGTGAGCGACAGCCGCTCGTTTTGCAGCAACGATAGTTCAGCCTCGTTATTTTGGAGCAGAAATTGCGGGGGGACAAACGATAGCTTCGCCTTCTTGTAGCTGAACAAAATGGCAGCTCCGTCGGCGATAGCTCCGCCTATTATGGATCAGCAGATTGGCAGTTCCGTAGGCGAAAGCTCTGCCTTGCAGCAAATTAACAGTGCCGTCGAATACCTCCGCCTAGTTGTAGCTCAGCAAATTAGCAGTTCTGCCGACGATAGCTTCGCCTTGTTGTTTCTCAGCAAATTGACACATCCGTCGCCGATAGCTGCTAGTTGAGTAGCTCAGCAATGAAGATCCGTCGACGATAACTAGTTGCAGCTCAGCAAATAAGCAGTTTCGTCGATCAAGCCCTTCCTAGTCGTGTAGCTCAGCAAATGTGGGTTCTGTTGACGATAGCTTCGCCTTGTTGTAGCTCAGCAAAGATGCAGTTGTGTCGTCGATAGCTACGTCGAGTTGGCTTCAGCAATTTTGAGTCAGGTGTCGACAATGAAAGTCTTGACTTGAGCTGAAGAATTTTACGGTGCTTGCGATGAGAGATATTGATGCCTTGAAATACAGGAACCGTCACTGCTACTTCCGCTCTCTTGTTAACTCAGCGGCATCGTTGGGCTGTGTTCTTGACCACGACGTCACTTTCGTCCGTTCTTACTCAGCATAATTCCCTGCAACACCATGATAGATCAGCCTCGTTATGGTTTGCAAGAAGCCAGCAAAATGTTAGACGCAGCTACTTACCATACCAGGATCCCACCTAACTGCGCCGTCACCGTCCTTGGTTTGCTATACCTCTTTATTTGCCGTTGAAAGACCACTGAGCATGATGGCGCACGCGGCGTGCTGGATCGAGGAAACCTGGCATTTGTCGAGGATATACAGAGTTCTCTTCAGGCTGTGCTCTTCCCGTACGCCTGATACTGCTGAAGACGAAAGCAGCATCACCAATTTACTCTTAGACAATACCACCGCGAGCGCTTGAACTTTACCTGCATCTGCATGAGCAGTTTGTTAGGCAGGACCACCCCCACCAGCATTGAGCTCTGCAACGAGAGCTCAAGTAGCCTTGCAAGGATCTTGGCAACAACTTGTTGAAGTGCTGCCAGTATCCTTGCGAAGGATCTTTGCAACAACTTGTTGATGGAGACGGTGGCACAACAAAGTGCTCACGGCTGCAGACAACCACGAGTGGACCGGGTATTGTTGCGAGGCGAGTAGTAAAGCCTTGGTTGAGCCGACACACAGAAGACTTTGCAAAGATTTTGCAGACTGGAAACCTTGACCTCTCCTCATTGAAGAGTTGTGCATGAGCTGGTGAAGCTGCCTTGAAGGTGTCGGCATTGATCAGGATACACTTGGACGACGTTGCCTTGAAGTAGCTGTAGTGTTGGTTGTTCTTGGATGGTTCTTGTGTAGGTAGGAATTAATTGATTCCACATACTTGACAAGTTGCGGCGATGTTGGAGAAAGCACCGTTGACAGACAAGCAGTGTCTTGCACGACGAGTCTTGGCTGGGTGTTGCTGGCCTTGGATCTTCACTTTCGGTGTGATATCTGCTACATGTATAAAGTTTCAAAGAGTTTAGTCTAGGTTGGTGAAAGTTTTGACTCAAAACCCTAAGGGTTTGTGCAGATTCAGTGCATACCGGTACTTGTTTACGATAACTCGAAGTAGTAGCCGTGCTCATGGGACTGTCTTCAGGCTTTTACATGTCGAGCAGCAGGTCGGCGAGCTCGAGCAGGCGGTAATCTAACATTGCAAGAGGTAAAACAAAAAGCCCAAACATTTGCTGGTTAGCGATTAGGTACAATGGGAGCATGGAGTATGGAGTGACAAGACTTGCTTTGGTCCGTACTGTACAAGCTTTGACCGCATCGTTCAAAGAGAACGATGGGTGACAGCGCTTCCAGCGCGTTGAAACTTTGGTCGGAATCGAAAAAGGAAGTGACAAGGAAATGAAAGAAGGCGGAGCGCAGCGGGATGGAGCAGCGAGAGCTCTCAGCTCTGGTTGGTCGTCGCGAGCTCTCGCCTGCTGCTTCATGTCGGGGATGGATGTCGGCAGCGACTTTGGCTCGGCGATTCTCAGCGAGAATATGCACCACCCCGTCACGAACTTGACGTTAGTATGCACCATACTCCGTGCAAGTGCCCAATCTGCCCACGCAGTTTGCTTGAACCTGCTTCTCGAGTCTTATCGGCGCCAACTATTGCGCTGAAAAGGGTCGAAAAGCAGGCGGCCATGTGCTCTCGCCCTTGATCGATATGAATTCACGCAGGTCTTGCGTTTTCTCCGGTCTGAGGTATTCACAGCGTTTACGGGGTATTCACGAACCCCATTTCTCAGCCTCGAAATCTCCAAACATTTACTTTCGCAGGTCCGCGCTCGCTACATGTGCTAGTTCCAGTTGGCCACAAACAAGTGCTTGGCGGCTGCTAAGAGTCTTAGCAGCCTTATCCCAAGACTCGGGTGTCGAGCGGAGACGATTAAGTCGCCATGGTGCTCGGAATGGCGACGCGAACTGCGTGACGCAGCACTAGAGTCAACGACTAAACACTGAATTCCATCACCCACTTCTTCGGTCGTGACCGCAAAGTAAAATACACCCAAGGGTCAGTTTGCGGCAGAACACTAAAGTTTGCGGCCTAATCTTGGCACCGAAACGGCGTTGGTGGCTAGGACACCGTCATCTAGTACTTGTTAGCACTCACTCAGCTTCGCTTACGCCTTACATCTTCCATCCTGCGTGTTCTACTTACCATAGACTGAGGAGTACAATTTCCAGTGGTACACTCGCCATGTTACCCTTAGACGTCGCCCCTCCCACATGGTATGTCTTCACATAGCAAATACCTATTTAAAGGAGGGATGACTTCGTGGCGGTCGTAGCACAGGCAATCACAGACTCTATGGGGACGCTCTCTCTATTTGCTATGTTGGTTGTGGCCCGGGGTCCTCCATGCCTATTATCCTATTGCCCTACTCCTGTGTCTTCAAAATGCTATTGTAATGTCCTCGCCACGCCTGCTACATCTTGCCCACCAGCGCCTTGTACGCGGCCTGGATCTTCTTGCGGTCTCCGGTGGCCACCTGCTCCGTGTACGGGCCGGCCAGCTCCGGCGGACAGCCGATCGATGGCAGGAACACGTCCCGCATGAAGGTCAGGTACTCAACGCCCAGCGCGGCCACCAGCACCGCCTGCATGTTGACGATCTCCTTGACGGCCAGCATCGTCTGCATGTCGTCCACGTCGAAGTGGCGCAGCTTCGTCACGGCGAACATGGCCCGCGTGAAGTCCTGCACCGCAATCTGCGTGAA
Organism: Phytophthora x cambivora; assembly: GCA_033557925.1. Classification (NCBI taxonomy): domain Eukaryota; phylum Oomycota; class Peronosporomycetes; order Peronosporales; family Peronosporaceae; genus Phytophthora; species Phytophthora x cambivora. The sequence continues at coordinate 6,385,923 of JAUCEB010000016.1, read as the reverse complement.
GCGCGACTTGCCCTCGGCCGACAGCTCGGCGTGCAGCTCGGCACGTAGCGCCACGGACGCCGCCGACGTGGCCGCGGTCGCAGCTCCTGACGCTTCGCACGCCGGCGACGGAGCGACTCCGTTGCTGACCCAGCGCTCCACCAGCATACTCCCGATCGAAAAGCAGGCGCGGTTGATGTTGGCGTCCTGCACCTCAGCGCAGCCTTCCAGCACAAGCCGCAGCATGTTCTCCAGCTGCGCCACGTTCCGCGCGCTGATCAGCACTGCGTCCAGGCCGTGCGTCACGAGGTGGAGCAGGAACGTGTATAGATATTTCTGCGTGGCTTCGCGCTCGAGCTGCGGCGCGTCCTTCGTCTCGCCCCCCGCCAGCGCGCTCCGCTCCGGCATCAGCGCGCACAAGTGCTGCACGAACGGCAGCGTTGTCTCGTCCAGGAAGCCGCCCAGCGCCTGCTTGTGCTTGATAATGAGCTGGTCCACCAGCTGCACGATCTCCACGACTTCCGACTGCTCGCAGCCCATCATCAGCGTCTGCAGAGGCTCCTGCACGTGGCCCAAGAAATGCTCGCGGTCCAGCACAGTCGTCAACCGGTGCAGCGTGAAAATCACCTTCGAGCGCACGCGCTGGCTGCCGGGCACAGCGCGGAGCACGCACGCCGTGGCGGTGAGCACCTGCGTGAACGTCTCCTGGTGGTTCTCCATGCAGTCGGTGCCTTTGAACGCCTTGAGCACGTGGGCGATAGCGTTGAGATGAGAGGCGCAGTGCTCCGTGATGTAGCCCTCGTCAGTCAGCGCACCCGTTGTCATTTCGTTCAGTGTCGTGTTCAAGCCCTGCAGCAACGGGTCCAGCACAGCGATCGTGTAGCGGTACCGCAGCTGCTTGGCTGTCATACCAGTCTCCTCGGCGGGGAGCACGAGCGACGCGATGATCTGACCAGCGAGCTCAAACAGGTACAGCTGGTCGTCGTAGGCCAGATACGTCGGGTTGTGTTGGCTTTCGATCTCTTCCAACTCGGTGGCAATCGCCAGGCGAGGCTGCAACGCAGTCAGGATGCTGGACGCGTGCGGGTTCCCCGAGGCACCAATCGCCTTCACAAGACGAAGGCACAGGTAGCACACGCGGGATCTCACATGCGCAGCCGGGTGGGCAAGTCCATGTGGGCCAAACATCATTTGCAGTATTGCTGGAATGAGCGCCGACTCGTTCTGCAGCACCTTGCTGTACCGCACGGCCAGATCGTAGTATGTGAGAAGAACCTGCGGGTGCAGCGGCGCAGCACTGGAAGACGCTGACAGCATACTGCCGTGGATCTGCACAACCATCAGCGTGAGTGGGCTCGTGGGCTCGTGGAATGGAACAGCCACAGCCTTCAGCGCGGCAAGTCCCTCTTTAAATCGGTACACAAGCGACAAGAAGCTCTCGAGGTCACGAGGGTCGATCTCAGCAAACTGGCCCGGCAGGCTTTGCGCCAAATTGGTAAGAAAGGCAAGAGTGTCATGCGGTCGCTGGCGCACGATGTTGAGGAAAATGGTGTACAGACTGCGTCGGTACTCTTCAAATTCAGCAGCGTCAGAGTCTGAGTCCTCCGGGAACCAAGTCTGACGGTAAATTCCGTGCGGAATGAACTCTGAGTTCGCAAAGCCTTGAATAAATTGGTCATTGCTCTGAGATAGCCTAAGACGCGTAGATCTTCATCAGCTTTCGTGATGCTGAGACGAACGTAGTTGAACGCGAATTCGTGCAGCTTGAGCCCCCCAAACCGCTAACCAGTAGGCGATACGTCCAACATCGCTCTGCCGAGCTTTAAAAATCTTCAAACTCAGTCACTGCATAGTCGAACGAGGTCTTGGACGCGAACTCGCGCATCTTGAGCCGCAAAACTGCAAACCAATCGGCGATTCGTCCGACATCGCTCTGCCGAGCTTTTAGAATCATCAAACTCAGCGATGAACGAGGTCTGGCCGAGGATACGCACATCTTGGCCCGCAAAACCCCCAACAAATCGGCGATACGTCCGACATCGCTCTGCCGAGCTTTAAAAATCTTCAAACTCCAACACTGCAGCGATGAACGAGGACTTGTACGCGGACACGCGCATCTTGAGCAACCAAACTGCAAACCAGTCGGCGATACCTCCGGCGTCGCGCTGACGCGCTTAAAAATCACCAAACCCGGGTACTGCAACGACGATAGAGGTGTTGATCGCGAACGTGCAAAACCTGGATCGTCAAGCGCTAACCAATCGGCGATTCGTCCACCATCGCGCTGCCGCGCTTTAAAAATCATCAGCACGGGGTCTTCAACATCCGAATGGGGCCGTCGTCTTGGTCTTGTACATGTACGTCTTGAACAGCTAAAACCTGGATCTAGTTGGCGAGCATTTAGATATTGCGCTGCCGCGCTTTGGGAATCATCAGCAGGGTCCGGAACGACGAACTTGATCTTCGACAGCGACTTGTGCACTTGAGCCGCCAAAAGCTGGAATGGAGTGGTGAGAGTCCTGGGATCGCCCTTACGGGTAACAACAACCACAGCAGATGGCTCTGGTAATCCGAGAGCGTTTTACCACTGTCAGCTGGAACTCCAAATTGCCGATCCATCTGACGAGCGATTCCTCCTGAGATCTGCTCTCGGCTTACTTCAGGCCCGCTACGCAGTGTAAATCAATTCTTCCGGGTAGCCAATTTTACGTTGAAGCCGAGTATCGATCTTAGGATCTTGACCTTGAAGTGAGCGACAGCCGCTCGTTTTGCAGCAACGATAGTTCAGCCTCGTTATTTTGGAGCAGAAATTGCGGGGGGACAAACGATAGCTTCGCCTTCTTGTAGCTGAACAAAATGGCAGCTCCGTCGGCGATAGCTCCGCCTATTATGGATCAGCAGATTGGCAGTTCCGTAGGCGAAAGCTCTGCCTTGCAGCAAATTAACAGTGCCGTCGAATACCTCCGCCTAGTTGTAGCTCAGCAAATTAGCAGTTCTGCCGACGATAGCTTCGCCTTGTTGTTTCTCAGCAAATTGACACATCCGTCGCCGATAGCTGCTAGTTGAGTAGCTCAGCAATGACGATCCGTCGACGATAATTAGTTGCAGCTCAGCAAATAAGCAGTTTCGTCGATCAAGCCCTTCCTAGTCGTGTAGCTCAGCAAATGTGGGTTCTGTTGACGATAGCTTCGCCTTGTTGTAGCTCAGCAAAGATGCAGTTGTGTCGTCGATAGCTACGTCGAGTTGGCTTCAGCAATTTTGAGTCAGGTGTCGACAATGAAAGTCTTGACTTGAGCTGAAGAATTTTACGATGCTTGCGATGAGAGATATTGATGCCTTGAAATACAGGAACCGTCACTGCTACTTCCGCTCTCTTGTTAACTCAGCGGCATCGTTGGGCTGTGTTCTTGACCACGACGTCACTTTCGTCCGTTCTTACTCAGCATAATTCCCTGCAACACCATGATAGATCAGCCTCGTTATGGTTTGCAAGAAGCCAGCAAAATGTTAGACGCAGCTACTTACCATACCAGGATCCCACCTAACTGCGCCGTCACCGTCCTTGGTTTGCTATACCTCTTTATTTGCCGTTGAAAGACCACTGAGCATGATGGCGCACGCGGCGTGCTGGATCGAGGAAACCTGGCATTTGTCGAGGATATACAGAGTTCTCTTCAGGCTGTGCTCTTCCCGTACGCCTGATACTGCTGAAGACGAAAGCAGCATCACCAATTTACTCTTAGACAATACCACCGCGAGCGCTTGAACTTTACCTGCATCTGCATGAGCAGTTTGTTAGGCAGGACCACCCCCACCAGCATTGAGCTCTGCAACGAGAGCTCAAGTAGCCTTGCAAGGATCTTGGCAACAACTTGTTGAAGTGCTGCCAGTATCCTTGCGAAGGATCTTTGCAACAACTTGTTGATGGAGACGGTGGCACAACAAAGTGCTCACGGCTGCAGACAACCACGAGTGGACCGGGTATTGTTGCGAGGCGAGTAGTAAAGCCTTGGTTGAGCCGACACACAGAAGACTTTGCAAAGATTTTGCAGACTGGAAACCTTGACCTCTCCTCATTGAAGAGTTGTGCATGAGCTGGTGAAGCTGCCTTGAAGGTGTCGGCATTGATCAGGATACACTTGGACGACGTTGCCTTGAAGTAGCTGTAGTGTTGGTTGTTCTTGGATGGTTCTTGTGTAGGTAGGAATTAATTGATTCCACATACTTGACAAGTTGCGGCGATGTTGGAGAAAGCACCGTTGACAGACAAGCAGTGTCTTGCACGACGAGTCTTGGCTGGGTGTTGCTGGCCTTGGATCTTCACTTTCGGTGTGATATCTGCTACATGTATAAAGTTTCAAAGAGTTTAGTCTAGGTTGGTGAAAGTTTTGACTCAAAACCCTAAGGGTTTGTGCAGATTCAGTGCATACCGGTACTTGTTTACGATAACTCGAAGTAGTAGCCGTGCTCATGGGACTGTCTTCAGGCTTTTACATGTCGAGCAGCAGGTCGGCGAGCTCGAGCAGGCGGTAATCTAACATTGCAAGAGGTAAAACAAAAAGCCCAAACATTTGCTGGTTAGCGATTAGGTACAATGGGAGCATGGAGTATGGAGTGACAAGACTTGCTTTGGTCCGTACTGTACAAGCTTTGACCGCATCGTTCAAAGAGAACGATGGGTGACAGCGCTTCCAGCGCGTTGAAACTTTGGTCGGAATCGAAAAAGGAAGTGACAAGGAAATGAAAGAAGGCGGAGCGCAGCGGGATGGAGCAGCGAGAGCTCTCAGCTCTGGTTGGTCGTCGCGAGCTCTCGCCTGCTGCTTCATGTCGGGGATGGATGTCGGCAGCGACTTTGGCTCGGCGATTCTCAGCGAGAATATGCACCACCCCGTCACGAACTTGACGTTAGTATGCACCATACTCCGTGCAAGTGCCCAATCTGCCCACGCAGTTTGCTTGAACCTGCTTCTCGAGTCTTATCGGCGCCAACTATTGCGCTGAAAAGGGTCGAAAAGCAGGCGGCCATGTGCTCTCGCCCTTGATCGATATGAATTCACGCAGGTCTTGCGTTTTCTCCGGTCTGAGGTATTCACAGCGTTTACGGGGTATTCACGAACCCCATTTCTCAGCCTCGAAATCTCCAAACATTTACTTTCGCAGGTCCGCGCTCGCTACATGTGCTAGTTCCAGTTGGCCACAAACAAGTGCTTGGCGGCTGCTAAGAGTCTTAGCAGCCTTATCCCAAGACTCGGGTGTCGAGCGGAGACGATTAAGTCGCCATGGTGCTCGGAATGGCGACGCGAACTGCGTGACGCAGCACTAGAGTCAACGACTAAACACTGAATTCCATCACCCACTTCTTCGGTCGTGACCGCAAAGTAAAATACACCCAAGGGTCAGTTTGCGGCAGAACACTAAAGTTTGCGGCCTAATCTTGGCACCGAAACGGCGTTGGTGGCTAGGACACCGTCATCTAGTACTTGTTAGCACTCACTCAGCTTCGCTTACGCCTTACATCTTCCATCCTGCGTGTTCTACTTACCATAGACTGAGGAGTACAATTTCCAGTGGTACACTCGCCATGTTACCCTTAGACGTCGCCCCTCCCACATGGTATGTCTTCACATAGCAAATACCTATTTAAAGGAGGGATGACTTCGTGGCGGTCGTAGCACAGGCAATCACAGACTCTATGGGGACGCTCTCTCTATTTGCTATGTTGGTTGTGGCCCGGGGTCCTCCATGCCTATTATCCTATTGCCCTACTCCTGTGTCTTCAAAATGCTATTGTAATGTCCTCGCCACGCCTGCTACATCTTGCCCACCAGCGCCTTGTACGCGGCCTGGATCTTCTTGCGGTCTCCGGTGGCCACCTGCTCCGTGTACGGGCCGGCCAGCTCCGGCGGACAGCCGATCGATGGCAGGAACACGTCCCGCATGAAGGTCAGGTACTCAACGCCCAGCGCGGCCACCAGCACCGCCTGCATGTTGACGATCTCCTTGACGGCCAGCATCGTCTGCATGTCGTCCACGTCGAAGTGGCGCAGCTTCGTCACGGCGAACATGGCCCGCGTGAAGTCCTGCACCGCAATCTGCGTGAAGCGCGACTTGCCCTCGGCCGACAGCTCGGCGTGCAGCTCGGCACGTAGCGCCACGGACGCCGCCGACGTGGCCGCGGTCGCAGCTCCTGACGCTTCGCACGCCGGCGACGGAGCGACTCCGTTGCTGACCCAGCGCTCCACCAGCATACTCCCGATCGAAAAGCAGGCGCGGTTGATGTTGGCGTCCTGCACCTCAGCGCAGCCTTCCAGCACAAGCCGCAGCATGTTCTCCAGCTGCGCCACGTTCCGCGCGCTGATCAGCACTGCGTCCAGGCCGTGCGTCACGAGGTGGAGCAGGAACGTGTATAGATATTTCTGCGTGGCTTCGCGCTCGAGCTGCGGCGCGTCCTTCGTCTCGCCCCCCGCCAGCGCGCTCCGCTCCGGCATCAGCGCGCACAAGTGCTGCACGAACGGCAGCGTTGTCTCGTCCAGGAAGCCGCCCAGCGCCTGCTTGTGCTTGATAATGAGCTGGTCCACCAGCTGCACGATCTCCACGACTTCCGACTGCTCGCAGCCCATCATCAGCGTCTGCAGAGGCTCCTGCACGTGGCCCAAGAAATGCTCGCGGTCCAGCACGGTCGTCAACCGGTGCAGCGTGAAAATCACCTTCGAGCGCACGCGCTGGCTGCCGGGCACAGCGCGGAGCACGCACGCCGTGGCGGTGAGCACCTGCGTGAACGTCTCCTGGTGGTTCTCCATGCAGTCGGTGCCTTTGAACGCCTTGAGCACGTGGGCGATAGCGTTGAGGTGAGAGGCGCAGTGCTCCGTGATGTAGCCCTCGTCAGTCAGCGCACCCGTTGCCATGTCATTCAGTGTCGTGTTCAAGCCCTGCAGCAACGGGTCCAGCACAGCGATCGTGTAGCGGTACCGCAGCTGCTTGGCGGTCATACCAGTTTCCTCGGCGGGGAGCACGAGCGACGCGATGATCTGGCCAGCGAGCTCAAACAGGTACAGCTGGTCGTCGTAGGCCAGATACGTCGGGTTGTGTTGGCTCTCGATCTCTTCCAGCTCAGTGGCAATCGCCAGGCGAGGCTGCAACGCAGTCAGGATACTGGACGCGTGCGGGTTCCCCGAGGCACCAATCGCCTTCACGAGACGAAGGCACAGGTAGCACACGCGGGATCGCACATGTGCAGCCGGGTGGGCAAGTCCATGCGGACCAAACATCATTTGCAGTATCGCTGGAATGAGCGCCGACTCGTTCTGCAGCACCTTGCTGTACCGCACGGCCAGATCGTAGTATGTCAGAAGAACCTGCGGGTGCAGCGGCGCAGCACTGGAAGACGCTGACAGCATACTGCCGTGGATCTGCACAACCATCAGCGTGAGTGGGCTCGTTCAATGGAACAGCCACAGCCTTAAATTCCGTGCAGGATCTGCGGAGTGAACTCCGAGCTTGTAAATCCTCAAACAAGTAGGAGCCGTTTGCTTTGAGATAGCCTACGACGCGTAACGCTTCGTCAGCTTACGAAGTACTGCGTAGATCGAAATTGAACGCGAATCCGTGCAGCTTGAGCCCCCAAACCGCTAACCAGTCGGCGATACGTCCAACATCACGCTGACGCGCTTTTCAATTCATCAAACTCAGTCTCTGCAGAGACGAACGAGGTTTTGGACGCGAACTCGTACATCTTGAGCCGCAAAACTGCAAACCAATCGGCGATTCGTCCGAAATCGCGCTTTTAAAATCATGAAACTTGGCCACTGCAGAGACGAATAAGGTCTTGGACGCGGACACGTACATCTTGGCCCGCAAAACCGCTAACTAGTCGGCGATACGTCCGACATCGCTCTGTCGAGCTTTACAAATCTTCAAACTCCAACACTGCAGCGATGAACGAGGAAATGTACGCGGACACGCGCATCTTGAACAACCAAACTGCAAAGCAGTCGGCGATACCTCCGGCGTCGCGCTGTGGCGCTTTAAAAATCACCAAACTCGAGTACTGCAACGACGATGGAGGTCTTGATCGCGAACGTGCAAAACCTGGATCGTCAAGCGCTAACCAATCGGCGATTCGTCCGTCATCGCGCTGCCGCGCGTTCAAAATCATCAGCACGCGGTCTTCAACAGACGAATGGGGGGTCGACTTGATCTTGCACATGTATTGTGCTTTGCACACTTTTTGTCACTTTCAGTTGTATCTCGTACGATTTAGTAACGTCTCAGAGATTACAAATCGTGCTCGAGCACGAGTTACCGCAATCGATGCTCTAGTTAGTGCGGGAGCTGCAACAGTAAAATATAGTATAGTTGGGCGGTTCGTGGCCAACGAATCCGACATAGGTCTTGTTTGGCACTTTCCCAGTGTGCCATTTTCAACCTAAGTCCTACACGATGGCCTACTCGAAAGACTTGCGCTGGCGAGCGGTCGTACTATTTTTCCTCTACAGCCTCAAGATGAACGAGATAGGACACGTGCTTGGTGCGTCACCTCGCTCCGTCAAGCGCTGGAACCGGTTGTTCCAAAAGACCGGCCTAGTGACAGGCACTAAATGGGAGAAGCGAGCGTCGCGGTGGTCTCCTGCAGTCTGCGAGTTTGTGCTAAAGTACGTTGAAGACCACCCGTGCTTCTACCTTGAAGAGCTTCAAGACACACTCCGACACAAATTCGGCAGCATCAAGGTTTCTACAGCTACAATCTGCAGGGCGCTACGATTCGACTTAGGGCTATCGCGCAAGGTGCTAACGAAGCGCGCCCGCGAGGCTAAAGCTGATCAAGTTCAAGAATACATCGACAAATTGAAGCCCTTTTACTCTACCCCCGAGCAATTGGTTTTTGTGGACGAGACAGCAAAAGATAGTCGCGATGGAGCGCGCAGGTACGCTTGGTCCAAGCGCAACACACCGGCCGTCGTAACGCTCCCCTTTGTGCGCGGTGAGAGAGTCTCCGTTCTAGCCGCAATGTCAACGGATGGATTTCTGGCCTGGGGCTTCACCACAGGGACTTTTACGCGCCACGTTTTCCATCAAACGTTCCACGAGAAGATATTACCACTGCTAAACCCGTGGCCGCTTCCTCGCTCCATTCTGGTACTGGATAATGCAAAAATCCACATGTATAAGGAGCTTGAGGAAGCGGTCCACAGGGTCGGAGCGCTGCTATTTTTTCTTCCGCCGTACTGCCCTCAACTGAATCCAATTGAGGTTGGATTTTCGTTGCTTAAGCGTTGGATCCAGAAGAATGCAAATATGGCATTCGGGTTTGCACCGGAAGAAGTTCTGGACTTGGCGATGTGGTCCTGCACCCGAGCCAAGGCCAGTACACGAGGAATCTATCGTCATTGTGGTTATCATGATGAAGAACTCGCCATTGATACTTGCGTAGCAGCCGCAGCTAACAATAATACATAATGCTACTGATGATCTATATCATCCATGTTCTGTGTCGGCGGGTTTAGAGGAATGTCAGTGTTGTGCGGGCGCCGTAGATCACACTCAGGCAACCCGAGAATGTCACGCAGGTCGTCAAGTGACACCTCGATCTTGACCTCAGTGTTGTTGAGCAACACCCGGACGCTTCGGAACCTTCGGTCCAGTCGCCGTTGCTCTGACTGCTGCTCGCTTGCCATTTGTCTACGGGCCTCATCCACTCGAGTTAGCTGTCGGTACGTTGCATGGTCTGGAACGCTAGGCGTTGCTCCGTCCGGCTCCCGTGCATGCTGTGTAGCGAAGTATCGCAGAGCAAGGCTGTTTGATGAAAGCTGAGGTTGATTGGTAGCGGCTAAGTGACTCTGAATCCTTGTGGTTGCTTCACTAATGCGTGCTGCGGTTGCCCTTCTTATCGCGTTTTGAACCTACATGCATAGTCAAAATGAACATGTTAGCAAAGTCATTATTATTCACAGTGTGTGCACCCATACCTTCGCCGCATATACGAACATGAGCAACCGGAAGTCTTCAGCAGGTACATCTCTCCGCTGCGCATTGCGCCATGCCTTGACGACGTTAGCATCGAACGTGTCGGCGCTAATCTTCGTGAAGTCGCGCTGCTTTGTGTTTGAGCCGGCCTTCAGGTACATGGCCTTCTCGGTCCAGCAAATCTCCTGCTGGGAGCTGACAATGGACTCCACCTTGGCAAAAAGCACTGCATATCCTTCACATGGACGAAAACTAATGCTGTGGGGCTGTTTGTGGACAGCACGGACGTCACTGAGCGGTTCCCCCAGTTTTATAGTCAACGTGACCTTCACCTCGTCGTCGCCGAAGATACTCTCCATCGTCGTACCCTCCATCGTTCTGAATACCGACTGAGGTCTAGTCTGCAAGGTGAAAAACAAAATAGCAGAAGCAAACAAAGATCATAGAGGTAGACGCAAATAGCATTTGCTCATTGGCGTCTTACCTGGCAACGATAACCTATCCTTACCTGTCTCTGCTTTCATGAGATCCTGTAGATCCTCTGCGTCTTGTGATGCGCCAGTTCAAGGTCTGCCATGCAAGTAGTTTCGCACACAAAAGGTAAGATAGCGATCCGTTACCACACGATTAGTTACCACTTACCTCTACTCTCTAGCCGTCACGGACTTGCCAAACTCGTAAAACAGCACAGCAAACACGTCACGTGCTTCGGGAAGTAGTCGCAAGTCAGGAAGTCCCTCTGCACAGTCTTCACCAGAGAGCATACACACTGAAATTCGCCGAAGTAGAACAGCGGCATGAATACGTCTCCGTGTTTGATGCCCGTTCCGAGCTTGTCCATTACGTATCAGATCGTCGCCGCTAGACGTTTAACCTTGACGTTCTCAATTGCAATCCGAGATCTCGCAGCCAAATGCTCCTTTGAAGTCTACTTCATATTATACATCGCACAAAGGTTAGCAATGATAATGGGATAATACAAAGCATAGTAATGAGGTTAGCGCAACGCAAGCGAAAATGGTTAAGCTCAAGTGAAACCCCTTCTTCATGTGTTCCTTGTTGATTGAACCTGGAGTTCTGGCGACGGCCCTAACAGCATCGCCTCCTTTTCACCTCACTCTTTTTGCTTGGCATCGAGCCGTTCCTGCGCATTCACAGTATGGATAAGATTGTCAGTACCTCATAACATGTTCCTCCCTGCACAGGCAACTCTACTTTCTTACGTACGTCGTTGATTCCTCTTCCTGGTTGCTGCTGGTGAAGTTGTCGTTCTCTTAGTCGCGCAGCTCCGACAGGAACAGATTTCGACGGGCAATCACCTCCACCTTCCCTTGAACTTCGTTCGTCGAACTGCACTGCACCTGCAACTGATGCGACATCGTCTGTCCTGCGCTTCGTCCGCCCACGATGTCTCCGTCTTCTTCCGCAGCTTGTTCACCTCAGCTGCGTTCACACAAACGACAAACATGAGCCTTCCGTGCCATCGAAGAAGCTCCACCCCACAGCATTGTACTCTTTCTCCAGCGTCGATGCTCTTCTGACGACCTTCACTCTCGCTAGACGCCGCGCCTCTCGCTTGACGCCGCGCCTCTCGCTAGACGCCGCGCCTCGTCTCCTTACAGCAGAGATACGTCTGCACCGTGCTTCAGGCGGCGCGGACGCTCGTCGTGCGCTTGGCGCAGCTCACGCAGATGCAGAACGCCTAGTGGTCTAGGGCGCTCGAACTGGTGTATCGAATGTATTTTCTTCGCCCCACGATTTATATTAAATAGCGCACGATTTAGTGGAAAACATGTGTACGATTTACGATGCTAAGTAGTGCGGCAAATTGGCTGCAAAGCACAATACGTATTGAGCCGCTAAAACCTGGAACTAGTTGGCGAGCATTTAGGTATCGCGCTGCCGCGCTTTGGGAATCATCAGCAGGGTCCGGAACGACGAACTTGATCTTCGACCGCACCTTGTGCACTTGAGCCGTCAAAAGCTGGAATGAAGCGGCGAGAGTCCTGGGATCGCCCTTACGGGTAACATCAACCTAAGCAGATGGCAGTGGTAATCCGAGAGCATTTTACCGCTTTGTCAGCTGGAACTCCGTATTGCCGATCCATCTGACGAGCGATTCCTCCTGAGATCTGCTCTCGGCTTACTTCAGGCCCGCTACGCAGTGTAAATCAAATCTTCCAGGTAGCCAATTTTACGTTGAAGCCGAGTACCGATCTTAGGATCTTGATCTTGAGTGAGCGACAGCCGCTCGTTTTGTAGCAACGATAGTTCCGCCTCGTTATTTTGGAGCAGAAATTGCGGGGAGACAACGTTAGCTCCGCCTTCTTGTAGCTGAACAAATTGGCAGTTCCGTCGACGATAGCTCCGCCTAGTTGGATCGAATTGGCAGATCTGTCGACGATAACTAGTTGAATCTCAGCAAATTAGCGGTTCCGACGATGACAGCTTCGCTTAGTCGTGTAGCTCAGATAATGTAGGTTGTGTCGACGATAGCTCCGCCTTGTTGTTTCTCAGCAAATTGACACATCCGTCGCCGATAGCTGCTAGTTGAGTAGCTCCGCAAAGAAGATCCGTCGACGATAACTAGTTGCAGCTCAGAAAATAAGCAGTTTCGTCGATCAAGCCCTTCCTAGTCGTGTAGCTCAGAAAATGTAGGTTCTGTTGACGATAGCTACGCCTTGTTGAAGCCCAGCAAATTAGCAGTGTCGTCGAAAATTCCTTCGCCTTGTTGTAGCTCACCAAATGTGCAGTTTCGTGGACAATGGTTTCGCCTTCTTGTAGCTTGGCAATTGGCAGATCCGTCGAATAGCCCCCGCTAGTTGTAGATCAGCGAATGTGCAGTTCCGTCGACTATAGCTACCCTTGTGTAGCTCAGCAAATTAACGATGCGTTGACGATAGCACCACCTAGTTCAGCCTCAGCAAATGGGCGGTTCCGTCTGCAATAGCTACGCCTAGTTGAGCTTCAGCAATTTTGAGTCAGGTGTCGACAATGTGACTCTTGCCTTGAGCATCGGAATTTTACGGTGGTTGCGGTGAGAGATAGTGGCGCCTTGAAATTCAGGAACCGTCACTACTACTTCCGCTCTTTTGTTAACTCAGCGGCATCGTTGGGCTGTGTTCTTGACCACGACTTCACTTTCGTCCGTTATTACTCAGCATCCCTGCAACACCATGATAGATCAGCCTCGTTATGGTTTGCAAGATTCCAGCAAAACGTTAGTAGCAGTTACTTACCATGCCAGGATCGCACCTCACTGCGTCGTCACCGTCCTCCGCTTGCTCTACCTCTTTATTTGCCGTTGAATGACAACTGAGCCTGCCGCAGGACATGATCTGGATCGAGGAACCGGGCACTTGTCGAAGATATCCGGCGACTGATTTCTTTTCAGGCTGTGCTCTTCCCGTGTACTCTTACACAATATCACCACGAGCGCTTGAACTATGCCTGCTTCTGCATGAGCAATTCGCTGGGCAAGTCCACACCAAACACCATTGATCTCTCGTCCCAACCAGCATTGAACTCTGCAACGAGAGCTCAAGTATCCTTGCGAAGGATCTTTGCAACAACTTGTTGAAGTGCTGCTAGTATCCTTGCGAAGGATCTTTGCAACAACTTGTTGATGGAGACGGTGACACATCAAAGTGCTCACGGCTGCAGACAACCACGAGTGCTGGACACGGGTATTGTTGTGAGGCGAGTAGTAAAGCCTTGGTTGAGCCGACACACAGAAGACTTTGCAAAGCTCTTGCAGACTGGAAACCTTGACCTGTCCATCATGAAGAGTTGTGCATGAGCTTACTGATGCTGCCTTGAAGTTGACGACATTGATCGTGATACACTTGGACGACGTTGCCTTGAAGTAGATGTAGTGTTGGTCATTCTTGGTTTGCTCTTGTGTAGGTAGGAATTACTTGATTCCGCATACTTGACAAGTTGCGGCGATGTTGGAGAAAGCACCGTTGACAGACAAGCAGTGTCTTGCACGACGAGTCTTGGCTGGATGTTGCTGGCCTTGAATCTTCACTCTCGGTGTGGTATCTGCTACATGTATAAAGTTTCAAAGATTTTAGTCTAGGTTGGTGAAAGTTTTGACTCAAAACCCTAAGGGTTTGTGCAGATTTAGTGCATACCGGTACTTGTTTACGATAACTCGAAGTAGTAGCCGTGCTCATGGGACTGTCTTCAGGCTTTTACATGTCGAGCAGCAGGTCGGCGAGCTCGAGCAGGCGGTAATCTAACATTGCAAGAGGTAAAACAAAAAGCCCAAACATTTGCTGGTTAGCGATTAGGTACAATGGGAGCAGTGGAGTATGGAGTGATGAGACTTGCCTTGGTCCGTACTGTACAAGCTTTGACCACATCGTTCAAAGAGAACGATGGGTGACAGCGCTTCCAGCGCGTTGAGACTTTGGTCGGAATCGAAAAAGGAAGTGACAAGGAAATGAAAGAAGGCGGAGCGCAGCGGGATGGAGCAGCGAGAGTTCTCCGCTGTGGTTGGTCGTCGCGAGCTCTCGCCTGCTGCTTCATGTCGGGGATGGATGTCGGCAGCGACTTTGGCTCGGCGATTCTCAGCGAGAATATGCACCACCCCGTCACGAACTTGACGTTAGTATGCACCATACCCCGTGCAAGTGTTCAATCTGCCCACGCAGTTTGCTTGAACCTGCTTCTCGAGTCTTATCGGCGCCAACTATTGCGCTGAAAAGGGTCGAAAAGCAGGCGGCCATGTGCTCTCGCCCTTGATCGTTATGTATTCACGCAGGTCTTACGTTTTCTCCGGTCTGAGGCATTCACAGCGTTGACGGGGTATTCACGAACCCATTTCTCAGCCTCGAAATCTCCAAACATTTACTTTCGCAGGCCCGCGCTCGCTACAGGTGCTAGTTTCAGTTGGCCACAAACAAGTGCTTGACGGCTGCTAAGAGTCTTAGCAGCCTTATCCCAAGACTTCCCCAGGATCGGGTGTCGAGTGGAGACGATTTGGCCGCAACGGTGCTCGGAATGGCGACGCGAACTGCGTGACGCAGCACTAGAGTCAACGACTAAACACTGAATTCTATCACCCATTTCTTCTGTCGTGGCAGCAAAGTAAAATACACCCAGGGGTCAGTTTGCGGTAGAACACTAAAGTTTGCGGCCTAATCTTGGCACCGTTGGTGGCTAGGACACCGTCATCTAGTACTTGTTAGCACTCACTCAGCTTCGCTTACGCCTTACATCGCCATACATGCGTGTTCTACTTACCATAGACTGAGGAGTACAATTTCCAGTGGTACACTCGCCATGTTACCCTTTGACGTCGCCCCTCCCAAATGGTATGTCTTCACATAGCACCTCCGTATTTAAGGGAGGGATGACCTCGTGGCGGTCGTAGCACAGGTAATCACAGACTCTATGGGGACTCTCTCTCTATTTGCTATGTTGGTTGTGGCCCGGGGTCCTCCATGCCTATTATCCTATTGCCCTACTCTGTGTCTTCAAAATGCTGTTGTAATGTCCTCGACACGCCTGCTACATCTTGCCCACCAGCGCCTTGTACGCGGCCTGGATCTTCTTGCGGTCTCCGGTGGCCACCTGCTCCGTGTACGGACCGGCCAAGTCCGGCGGACAGCCGATGGACGGCAGGAACACGTCCCGCATGAAGGTCAGGTACTCGACGCCCAGCGCGGCCGCCAGCACCGCCTGCATGTTGACGATCTCCTTGACGGCCAGCATCGTCTGCATGTCGTCCACGTCGAAGTGGCGCAGCTTCGTCACGGCGAACATGGCCCGCGTGAAGTCCTGCACCGCGATCTGCGTGAAGCGCGACTTGCCCTCGGCCGACAGCTCGGCGTGCAGCTCGGCACGTAGCGCCACGGACGCCGCCGACGTGGCCGCGGTCGCAGCTCCTGACGCTTCGCACGCCGGCGACGGAGCGACTCCGTTGCTGACCCAGCGCTCCACCAGCATACTCCCGATCGAAAAGCAGGCGCGGTTGATGTTGGCGTCCTGCACCTCAGCGCAGCCTTCCAGCACAAGCCGCAGCATGTTCTCCAGCTGCGCCACGTTCCGCGCGCTGATCAGCACTGCGTCCAGGCCGTGCGTCACGAGGTGGAGCAGGAACGTGTATAGATATTTCTGCGTGGCTTCGCGCTCGAGCTGCGGCGCGTCCTTCGTCTCGCCCCCCGCCAGCGCGCTCCGCTCCGGCATCAGCGCGCACAAGTGCTGCACGAACAGCAGCGTCGTCTCGTCCAGGAAGCCGCCCAGCGCCTGCTTGTGCTTGATAATGAGCTGGTCCACCAGCTGCACGATCTCCACGACTTCCGACTGCTCGCAGCCCATCATCAGCGTCTGCAGAGGCTCCTGCACGTGGCCCAAGAAATGCTCGCGGTCCAGCACAGTCGTCAACCGGTGCAGCGTGAAAATCACCTTCGAGCGCACGCGCTGGCTGCCGGGCACAGCGCGGAGCACGCACGCCGTGGCGGTGAGCACCTGCGTGAACGTCTCCTGGTGGTTCTCCATGCAGTCGGTGCCTTTGAACGCCTTGAGCACGTGGGCGATAGCGTTGAGATGAGAGGCGCAGTGCTCCGTGATGTAGCCCTCGTCAGTCAGCGCACCCGTTGCCATTTCGTTCAGTGTCGTGTTCAAGCCCTGCAGCAACGGGTCCAGCACAGCGATCGTGTAGCGGTACCGCAGCTGCTTGGCTGTCATACCAGTCTCCTCGGCGGGGAGCACGAGCGACGCGATGATCTGGCCAGCGAGCTCAAACAGGTACAGCTGGTCGTCGTAGGCCAGATACGTCGGGTTGTGTTGGCTTTCGATCTCTTCCAACTCGGTGGCAATCGCCAGGCGAGGCTGCAACGCAGTCAGGATGCTGGACGCGTGCGGGTTCCCCGAGGCACCAATCGCCTTCACAAGACGAAGGCACAGGTAGCACACGCGGGATCTCACATGCGCAGCCGGGTGGGCAAGTCCATGTGGGCCAAACATCATTTGCAGTATTGCTGGAATGAGCGCCGACTCGTTCTGCAGCACCTTGCTGTACCGCACGGCCAGATCGTAGTATGTGAGAAGAACCTGCGGGTGCAGCGGCGCAGCACTGGAAGACGCCGACAGCATACTGCCGTGGATCTGCACAACCATCAGCGTGAGTGGGCTCGTGGGCTCGTTGAATGGAACAGCCACAGCCTTCAGCGCGGCAAGTCCCTCTTTAAATCGGTACACTAGCGACAAGAAGCTCTCGAGGTCGCGAGGGTCGATCTCGGCAAAGTGGGCCGGCAGGCTTTGCGCCAAATTGGTAAGAAAGGCAAGAGTGTCATGCGGTCGCTGGCGCACGATGTTGAGGAAAATGGTGTACAGACTGCGTCGGTACTCTTCAAATTCAGCAGCGTCAGAGTCTGAGTCCTCCGGGAACCAAGTCTGACGGTAAATTCCGTGCGGAATGAACTCTGAGTTCGCAAAGCCTTGAATAAATTGGTCATTGCTCTGAGATAGCCTAAGACGCGTGATGCTGAGACGAACGTAGTTGAACGCGAATTCGTGCAGCTTGAGCCCCCCAAACCGCTAACCAGTAGGCGATACGTCCAACATCGCTCTGCCGAGCTTTAAAAATCTTCAAACTCAGTCACTGCATAGTCGAACGAGGTCTTGGACGCGAACTCGCGCATCTTGAGCCGCAAAACTGCAAACCAATCGGCGATTCGTCCGACATCGCTCTGCCGAGCTTTTAGAATCATCAAACTCAGCGATGAACGAGGTCTGGCCGAGGATACGCACATCTTGGCCCGCAAAACCCCCAACAAATCGGCGATACGTCCGACATCGCTCTGCCGAGCTTTAAAAATCTTCAAACTCCAACACTGCAGCGATGAACGAGGACTTGTACGCGGACACGCGCATCTTGAGCAACCAAACTGCAAACCAGTCGGCGATACCTCCGGCGTCGCGCTGACGCGCTTAAAAATCACCAAACCCGGGTACTGCAACGACGATAGAGGTGTTGATCGCGAACGTGCAAAACCTGGATCGTCAAGCGCTAACCAATCGGCGATTCGTCCACCATCGCGCTGCCGCGCTTTAAAAATCATCAGCACGGGGTCTTCAACATCCGAATGGGGCCGTCGTCTTGGTCTTGTACATGTACGTCTTGAACAGCTAAAACCTGGATCTAGTTGGCGAGCATTTAGATATTGCGCTGCCGCGCTTTGGGAATCATCAGCAGGGTCCGGAACGACGAACTTGATCTTCGACAGCGACTTGTGCACTTGAGCCGCCAAAAGCTGGAATGGAGTGGTGAGAGTCCTGGGATCGCCCTTACGGGTAACAACAACCACAGCAGATGGCTCTGGTAATCCGAGAGCGTTTTACCACTGTCAGCTGGAACTCCAAATTGCCGATCCATCTGACGAGCGATTCCTCCTGAGATCTGCTCTCGGCTTACTTCAGGCCCGCTACGCAGTGTAAATCAATTCTTCCGGGTAGCCAATTTTACGTTGAAGCCGAGTATCGATCTTAGGATCTTGACCTTGAAGTGAGCGACAGCCGCTCGTTTTGCAGCAACGATAGTTCAGCCTCGTTATTTTGGAGCAGAAATTGCGGGGGGACAAACGATAGCTTCGCCTTCTTGTAGCTGAACAAAATGGCAGCTCCGTCGGCGATAGCTCCGCCTATTATGGATCAGCAGATTGGCAGTTCCGTAGGCGAAAGCTCTGCCTTGCAGCAAATTAACAGTGCCGTCGAATACCTCCGCCTAGTTGTAGCTCAGCAAATTAGCAGTTCTGCCGACGATAGCTTCGCCTTGTTGTTTCTCAGCAAATTGACACATCCGTCGCCGATAGCTGCTAGTTGAGTAGCTCAGCAATGAAGATCCGTCGACGATAACTAGTTGCAGCTCAGCAAATAAGCAGTTTCGTCGATCAAGCCCTTCCTAGTCGTGTAGCTCAGCAAATGTGGGTTCTGTTGACGATAGCTTCGCCTTGTTGTAGCTCAGCAAAGATGCAGTTGTGTCGTCGATAGCTACGTCGAGTTGGCTTCAGCAATTTTGAGTCAGGTGTCGACAATGAAAGTCTTGACTTGAGCTGAAGAATTTTACGGTGCTTGCGATGAGAGATATTGATGCCTTGAAATACAGGAACCGTCACTGCTACTTCCGCTCTCTTGTTAACTTAGCGGCATCGTTGGGCTGTGTTCTTGACCACGACGTCACTTTCGTCCGTTCTTACTCAGCATAATTCCCTGCAACACCATGATAGATCAGCCTCGTTATGGTTTGCAAGAAGCCAGCAAAATGTTAGACGCAGCTACTTACCATACCAGGATCCCACCTAACTGCGCCGTCACCGTCCTTGGTTTGCTATACCTCTTTATTTGCCGTTGAAAGACCACTGAGCATGATGGCGCACGCGGCGTGCTGGATCGAGGAAACCTGGCATTTGTCGAGGATATACAGAGTTCTCTTCAGGCTGTGCTCTTCCCGTACGCCTGATACTGCTGAAGACGAAAGCAGCATCACCAATTTACTCTTAGACAATACCACCGCGAGCGCTTGAACTTTACCTGCATCTGCATGAGCAGTTTGTTAGGCAGGACCACCCCCACCAGCATTGAGCTGATAGTCAATAATACAGGTCATGAACGACTTTGGTCACGCCGTTGGATCACGTGACCAAAATCGTCTGGTCACACCTAGAAAGACAGAGCAAGCTAACGAACAAATGCAAAGTTTAAAAGTGAAAGATCGATTATCAAATGCTTATTCGTCAGCTTGTTTGTACTTGTCCGTACTTGTAGTCCAAGCAGCGCGAAGCCTACGACTAATTCGGTACCTCTGTCTTCTCCTCTTCTTCGTAGTCGAACGATGTATCGTACACTAATCCGAGCTCATCGTCCGACAGTTGTGTATCTTCTTCTTCTTCTTCTCCAGCACTATCGTTGCCGTCGTCGCTGGAGCTATCACTGTCCGAAGCTTCAATAGCGTCGAGCTCTGGAAGAACAGCCCCTCTTGGAAATCTCATAGCCGTTCTGGTGGGGGCGGTCGCATCGCCGGATATGATGCTTCTGCGGAGCACAACGTATTCACGCGCGATTTCTTCAATCACACGCACGAATCGCTTGAGCGAAGGATGCGGCTTCATTCGTGCGTTCAACTCACGATGAAACCTTTCGAGGGGATTATTGGTTCTGTTGACAATTTTTCTTTGGACACCAAATATATTCCAAAGCTCAGGAGGTAACGTTTCCAACCATGTTTTCGCGAAGTAAACCCAGAACTGCTTCCACTTCTTGTGTGAATATGGAATGCCAGTGCTTGTACAACGGTCTCTAATCTTCGCTTTCACCCACGCAACACCTTGCTTAGCGATCTTGTGTGGTGTAGTAAACATCAAGTTTCGGTGACTCATGTGGCAAGACACCGAACATCGGGGACACTAGACTGTCTCAGAGTGAGAGCGGTCTACTGTCTCAGCTTCAGAGCGGTCAAGTGTCTCAGATTCAGAGCGGTCAAAGTACTATCATTGAGTGGCACACACTGGTACCCTGTACCAAAGCGGCTTAGGATAACAGGCATACGGTGACAACTCGGCTGGAGGGTACAGAGTACCATCCGGATAGCTCAGTATCCGGACCAGCCGAGTCGAGGATCCGGATAAACTCAGTATCCGGACCAACTGAGCTCGAGAGGTCGCCGAACTCGGCGAAGGGTCGGCCGAGATCCGAAACCACTCCTTTTCATTAGGTATTTGTATAGGAACTCAGGAACAGTAGAGGCGACCCTTCAGGGCGCCCGAAAGATATAACAAACAAACAGAGCAGAATTTTCCTAGTCCAAGACACGTGTACACTTCTTCGGTAAGTCCCTGCATAGGGCCGGGGTATGTCTGCCGTTGGTACCTGAGAGGCATAGCTTGTAGGGTACCAACAGGTAGCGCCAAGAGATAACGTAGGCCCGGAAGGGGCAGTCTCGCCAAGCGCGAAGAAAAGTCTCGCCGAACTCGGCGAGCCGGTGGGCCTGTAAGTCCCAGGGCACCGTAACCTTTCAGCTGAGCTGCCTTTGCACTCGGCGGCCCGTGACTGATCCATCCTTTGGTGGACGGCACGGGTTTTGCGAACGGAGACTTCCCGGCTCAGGCGAGTCTCTGGAGAGTTGAACCGGTTGGTTGGAACTCGGCGAAGACAAGACACCTACTGTCCCGGCTGGGCCGGACCGTTGGGGACCCGAAAGAGACCCCACGCAGGCCAACTCAGCCGACTAGCTCGGCTATTGTTGTTGGTTGTTTGCGAGGACCCACAATTGACGATTTGTGTGTTTTGCAATACCACAACTGGTGCCGCGACCCGGGAACAGGGGTGTGCTTGTTTTTGGCGGTGTCAATTAACCAAGGTTTGAGCAAGAAGTGAGAGGGTATGATCAAGGGTACGAAGGTGGCGTGCAAGAAGAGCCAGGCGACAGCTGAAGGCGCCGGGGTAAGCTCGACCAACTCCGCTGACTCGGTGAAGTCTACTGCGGCGACGGCTATGAACGCGGTGGCTGGCGTGGCGCGCAGTACTAAGTTCAACGAAGAGGCGATCCAAGATCAAGGAAGTGACGAAGATGAAAGTGGAGATGGTGAAGATCAAGGAAGTGACGAAGATGACAGTGGAGATGATGAAGTGGAGATAGCCGAGTTCAACGACGTGGAATCGAGCGTCGGGCTTCTCAGCGAAGTGGAAGAGCTATCGCCCCAGGTGGTTCAAATGGTCCGTCTACGACCAGTCGAGCGCAATCTGGTAGCCGAGCTCAATGAAGATACGGACGACGACAATGAGGATAAAGGTGTCGCTCCAGGGGACCGTCCGCCCCTGACTCTTAGAGCGACACGAAATGCAGATACGTCGAGTTTATGGTGGGGAGAATTGCTATTCGGCTATCTGCAAGCCAAGAAACATGAAAACCGTCTGCAAATGGTGCAAGTTGCAGACGACGATTAACAGCTATTGTACCAAGTGATACAACCGGCTCAGTGAAGACAGCAGGCTGAGTCGAGCTGAAGAAGCTACTGCGTCAAAATGCATAATTATACGAAATGGAATGGCAAGGATCTCGACCTCGACGCTGAGCGCTGGGGGCACTGGAGCATCCAACGAAACCACCTGCAACCCTGCCGAAACAGCGCCTAGTATTAATGCGGAGTCCCGAGCTGAGTTCCCAGCTCCTGCGAGCATCACCACCAAGTGTTGGGTGCAGGAATGACCCGGCTGAGCTCGAAGATGGGGTAGCGGCTGGAGACTCCGTGTTTGCATCCAGAGTGTTGTGACCGAAGGCCGACGTATTGGCGAGGAGCTAAGAGACTCGGTTGAGAATGAAGACCGTGTCGAAGTGACTGGAGACCGGGTGGCTGCATCTGGGGCATTGTGACCAAGCGTCGAAGTGTCGATGCTAGTAGGTCCCGCCGAGTCTTGGAGGCCATGTGCGACATCGGTGGAGTCATCAACTTTCCAGCCGAGCCCAAGTGTCTTGCGTCGCTGGTGATGTGAATACCAGCGAGATCCGCGCAAAGTGGAGCTGGGTTCAAGCGTAGCCGAGCTCGAGCTGTGAAGAGTTGGAGTGAAGTCGAGTTTTGCTCAGCCGAGTTTTACCATAGCTGAGTTGAGACCCAGCCGAGTCCAGATTCGTGCCAGACATGGAGTTCGGGATCAGCTGACAAGCCGACTATTGATCATAACCGAGTTCGAACGAAGAAGTTCGGTCGATTCGCCGAGTTCGTCGACCTCTGTATGATCCACAACATGAAGTCAAGAAGCTTAGTCTCAACGTCGCTCATCGGGCATGGAAGCATACGCGTACCTGGTTAGCTGAGTCGATCGTGAAGCTTCAAACCGCGGGCGTGTGTGAGGTCGATGTTCCCTCACGTGTCTCAGCACTGGTATCGCCAGATAACTCGGCTTTGGGGAATCAGCAGCAACTTTTCGATGCCTGGCGTCGACAGGGGCATCAGCTGACTTCCGTTTGTCCAGCGCAGCCCACTTGTGTCCCCGTGGAAGTCGCCACCCGAGCTGGGTTCCATGCTAATGCAAGCATTATCACCAAGTGTTGGGTTCAACAATGACCCAGCTCAGCTCGAAGATGGGGCGGTAGCGGCTGGAGACTCCGCGTTTGTATCCAGAACTGCTGTGACCGAAGGCTGACGTGTTGGTGGGAACTTGGAGACTTAGTTGAGCTTGAAGATGGCGCTGAAGCGGGTGGCTTCATCTGGAGTGTTGTGACTGGAAGTCGACATGCCGGCGAGCAGCTATTAGGTCCAGCCGAGTCTCGAAGGCCATGTGCGACATCGGTGGAGTCATCAACTTTCCAGCCGAGCTCAAGCGCCTCGCGCCTTCGGAGGTGTGAGTACCATCGAGGTTCGCGCAAAGTGAAGCCGAGCTTAAGCGCAGCCGAACCCAAGCTGGGTGGAGTTGGAGAGAAGTCGAGTTTCGCCCAGAATCAGTTGAGCTTGAAAACGGTGCCGAAATGACTGGAGACTTGGTGGTTGCATCTGGAGTGTTGTGGTCGGAAGTCGACGTGCCGGTGACGTTCTATGAGGTCCAGCCGAGTCTCGGAGGCCATGTGCGACATCCGTGGAGTCATCGACTTGCCAGCCGAGCTCAGGTGTCTTGCGTCGCCGATAATAGGAATACCAGCGTGATCCGCGCAAAGTGAAGCCGAGTTCAAGCTTGGCCGAGATCAAGCTGTAAAGAGTTGGAGCCAAGCCGAGTTTCGCCTAGTCGGGTTTCACTTCAGCTGAGTCGAGGTCCAGCCGAGTCCAAAATGATGTCACACTTGGAGCTCGGGATCAGCTGTCAAACCAGCGTTTGAGCCCAGCCGATCTCGTTTCGTCAATTCGGCGAGTTCACCGATCTCGTACAGAAACATTCGGTCGATTCGCCGAGCTCGCCGGGTTCGCCGACCTCTGTACGACCCACAACATGACATCAACACGCTTAGGATCAACTTCGCTCATCGGACATGAAACCATACGCGTACCTGGCTAGCTGAGTCGAACTCGAGGTTTCAAACGGCGGGCGTGTGCGAAGTCGACGTTTCCCCACGTGTCTCAGCACTGGCCTCTTCAGATGATTCGACTTTGGGGAACCAACAGCGATGTTTCGATGCCTGGCGTCGACAGGGGCATCAGCTGACTTCCCTTTGTCCAGCGCAGCCCACTTGTGTCCCCGTGGAAGTTGCCACCCATCATCACCAAGTGTTGGGTTCAACAATGACCCAGCTCAGCTCGAAGATGGGGCGGTAGCGGCTGGAGACTCCGCGTTTGTATCCGGAACTGCTGTGGCCGAAGGCTGACGTATTGGTGGGAACTTGGAGAATTGGTTGAGCTTGAAGATGGCGCCGAAGTGATGGTGACCGGGTGGATGCATCTGGACCGTTGTGACCGGACGTCGACGTGTCGGCCAGGTGCTAGTAGGTCCCGCTGAGTCTTGGAGGTCACGTGCGACATCGCTGGAGTCATCGACTTTCCAGTCGAGTTCAAGCGCCTCGCGCCTTCGGTTGTGTGAGTACCAGTGAGATCCGCGCAAACTGAAGCCGAGTTCAAGCGTAGCCGAGCTCAAGCTGTAAAGAGTTGGAGCGAAGCCGAGTTTCGCCTAGTCGAGTGTCACTTCAGCTGAGTTGAGGTCCAGCCGAGTCCAGAATAGTGCCACACATGGGGTTCGGGATCGGCTGACGCCGACGTTTGAGCTCAGCCGAGTTCGTACAAAGGCGTTCGGTCGATCGCCGAGTTCGACGAGTTCGCCGACCTCTGTACGACCCACAACATGACATCAACACGCTTAGGATCAACTTCGCTCATCGGACATGAAACCATACGCGTACCTGGCTAGCTGAGTCGAACTCGAGGCCTCAAACGGCGGGCGTGTGCGAAGTCGACGTTTCCCCACGTGTCTCAGCACTGGCCTCTTCAGATGATTCGACTTTGGGGAACCAACAGCGATGTTTCGATGCCTGGCGTCGACAGGGGCATCAGCTGACTTCCCTTTGTCCAGCGCAGCCCACTTGTGTCCCCGTGGAAGTTGCCACCCATCATCACCAAGTGTTGGGTTCAACAATGACCCAGCTCAGCTCGAAGATGGGGCGGTAGCGGCTGGAGACTCCGCGTTTGTATCCGGAACTGCTGTGGCCGAAGGCTGACGTATTGGTGGGAACTTGGAGAATTGGTTGAGCTTGAAGATGGCGCCGAAGTGATGGTGACCGGGTGGATGCATCTGGACCGTTGTGACCGGACGTCGACGTGTCGGCCAGGTGCTAGTAGGTCCCGCTGAGTCTTGGAGGTCACGTGCGACATCGCTGGAGTCATCGACTTTCCAGTCGAGTTCAAGCGCCTCGCGCCTTCGGTTGTGTGAGTACCAGTGAGATCCGCGCAAACTGAAGCCGAGTTCAAGCGTAGCCGAGCTCAAGCTGTAAAGAGTTGGAGCGAAGCCGAGTTTCGCCTAGTCGAGTGTCACTTCAGCTGAGTTGAGGTCCAGCCGAGTCCAGAATAGTGCCACACATGGGGTTCGGGATCAGCTGACGCCGACGTTTGAGCTCAGCCGAGTTCGTACAAAGGCGTTCGGTCGATCGCCGAGTTCGACGAGTTCGCCGACCTCTGTGTGACCCACAACATGGCATCAACGATTAGGCTCAACTTCGCTCATCGGGCACAGAACCATATTCGTACCTGGTCAGCTGAGTCGGTTTCGAGGCTTCAAACCGCGGGCGGATGTGAAGTCGACGTTCCCTCACGTGTCTCAGCACTGGTGTCGCCAGGTAACTCGACTTTGGGGGATCAGCAGCAACCTTGTGATGCCTGCCGTCGGCAGGGGCATCAGCTGAGTCCACTTTGTCCAGCGCAACCCACTTGTGTCCCCGTGGAGGTCACCACCCGAGCTTGAAGTCGCTCAACTTGGCTGAACTGCGGGGCTTGGTGACGACGACTGAGACATCTCTACGTGTACAGACACATTGAGACACGGAGACCACATGTCAGACAAGGTGGGAGCAAAGTTACAAGTGGTGGGGAAGCCTCACTTTTGCAGGGTGATGGCGCCGAGGTAGCGTTGCAGCAGCTTGGGGTGACGCGATTTTCGGGAATGTGAACGCAGAGTGATTGCGATGGATTTGACTGGACAGGACCAGGCGTGTGACACTCCAGTTGGGCCAGGCCACTCACCACTCCGGCTCGTAGCATGGCCGGGGCAGTTGTGGTGTAGTAAACATCAAGTTTCGGTGACTCATGTGGCAAGACACCGAACATCGGGGACACTAGACTGTCTCAGAGTGAGAGCGGTCTACTGTCTCAGCTTCAGAGCGGTCAAGTGTCTCAGATTCAGAGCGGTCAAAGTACTATCATTGAGTGGCACACACTGGTACCCTGTACCAAAGCGGCTTAGGATAACAGGCATACGGTGACAACTCGGCTGGAGGGTACAGAGTACCATCCGGATAGCTCAGTATCCGGACCAGCCGAGTCGAGGATCCGGATAAACTCAGTATCCGGACCAACTGAGCTCGAGAGGTCGCCGAACTCGGCGAAGGGTCGGCCGAGATCCGAAACCACTCCTTTTCATTAGGTATTTGTATAGGAACTCAGGAACAGTAGAGGCGACCCTTCAGGGCGCCCGAAAGATATAACAAACAAACAGAGCAGAATTTTCCTAGTCCAAGACACGTGTACACTTCTTCGGTAAGTCCCTGCATAGGGCCGGGGTATGTCTGCCGTTGGTACCTGAGAGGCATAGCTTGTAGGGTACCAACAGGTAGCGCCAAGAGATAACGTAGGCCCGGAAGGGGCAGTCTCGCCAAGCGCGAAGAAAAGTCTCGCCGAACTCGGCGAGCCGGTGGGCCTGTAAGTCCCAGGGCACCGTAACCTTTCAGCTGAGCTGCCTTTGCACTCGGCGGCCCGTGACTGATCCATCCTTTGGTGGACGGCACGGGTTTTGCGAACGGAGACTGCCCGGCTCAGGCGAGTCTCTGGAGAGTTGAACCGGTTGGTTGGAACTCGGCGAAGACAAGACACCTACTGTCCCGGCTGGGCCGGACCGTTGGGGACCCGAAAGAGACCCCACGCAGGCCAACTCAGCCGACTAGCTCGGCTATTGTTGTTGGTTGTTTGCGAGGACCCACAATTGACGATTTGTGTGTTTTGCAATACCACACTTGTCAGGGTGAATGACGGTCAGCATATCTAAGACCCCAAATGCCATGGCAACTTGAACTTCTACGTCTGGCAAACGTTATTCTTTCATCTTCCGCCTACACGCCTGCTTGAAATGAAACAAGCATCCAATAATGCGTGTAGACGGAAAATGACCACGAATTGCGAATATGAGAGCCGCCTCGAAGTCGCAAACAACATCCACGGGATCAGGTTTCTTTTTAACGGCGAACTCAATGCATTGAAGCATTTTCACGTAGCTGTCGTTGGTTTTGTTCGTTGCCAAGGTGAACATTATTGGCACGAATAGGTCCGTGAGGGGGTCGTACATCATGAGGGTTACGAACTGGTAGAATTGCTTTGGGGCACAGCGAAAGGTACCGTCGATGAACAAGTGAATGCCTGGATAGCGAAGTAAATTGCGCAGCTCGGGATGCGCCCATCCGACAAGTCGTTCGATGCCCGACTTGCCTTGCTTGACCTTTATGTCGTCGTGCCACATGTAGTTGAACTGCAAGAATCCGACAACGTCGTTCTTTACCTTTAACAGCATCGGAGATTCCAGTACAGATTGAATGCTGGAACCATTTGCAGCTGCTTTAGCATTGGCCACACGAGCAAGAACTTGGTTTCGGCTGAGTCCACGAACTACCACGTCTGCCTTTGAGTAGAACTTCTCGAAAGCCATCGACCAAACTGTCTTAGCCGACATGTCCTGCTCAGCGAGGTCATCTACGTAGTTTTTCATGGACTCTTCCACACTCACACAAGATGCGGCGTCGTCAAGCCGATCATCACTTTGTGCGCCGGACCGACATGTGTGTGAGATCATGTTAGCGACGTCATAGGCCATCGTAGCTGCGTAGAACACGAGGCTCCCCGGGCACAGCCTTGGTTTCCGATAGAAACTGCATCTATAGGTAATTTTGATTGCGGTGGTGTTTGCTCGCGTGTACTCATATCCATCGAAGTACACTTTAGTCCTTCCACTTCGTTTTGTAGTCGAAGTGCCACTGAGCTGAACGTTAGAGGGATGTGGTGCTGAATTCAGCTCAGGTAACGAGAAGGTGGCGTTCAAATGCGGCGACATGAGTAGCTCGGTGAAGTTGTTGGCGGGTACAAATCTTTGGCTTTCATACGTATCTATGCTCTGGGAG
This sequence comes from Phytophthora x cambivora, assembly GCA_033557925.1. Taxonomy (NCBI): domain Eukaryota; phylum Oomycota; class Peronosporomycetes; order Peronosporales; family Peronosporaceae; genus Phytophthora; species Phytophthora x cambivora. Next base: position 6,357,680 of record JAUCEB010000016.1, on the reverse strand, counting down.
CCTTCGGGTAGTGACGGCGTTGAGGTTTGTACGTCCGTCACACCGGGCCGTACCGATGTGTTGGGGACCACAGGGGGCGGTCTCCGGTTTTCTTCCGGTTCGAGGTCTGAGGCGCGAGCTGAGCGTGTCCTTGGACGGGAGACCGGTGAATACCGAGTTTGTTGCTTCTTTTTTCTTTGTCGTGGGGAAGCTGTACGCGGATGCATCAGACTTCTGACAATGCTTCGTGCTGGTAGGCTTGGTTGCTGTTTCGGAAATGCTTGCAATTGTAGGGCCGCTGATAATGATTCTACTCATAGCAAAAATAACTTTTCTTCCACGCAACCGACACAAAAAGACATGAGCGCACATACATGTACCAAGACAGCACCAGGAGCGACGTAGCCAGCTATATTAAAACACACATGACCACCGTAAATAGGTCACAAGGTGGGTACGTGACCAAGCATGTAGATCACGTGACCAAAGTGATGTTTTGGATTGTGACCAAAGTCGTTCATGACCTGTAATATATCCTACTCATTGAGCTCTGCAACGAGAGCTCAAGTAGCCTTGCAAGGATCTTGGCAACAACTTGTTGAAGTGCTGCCAGTATCCTTGCGAAGGATCTTTGCAACAACTTGTTGATGGAGACGGTGGCACAACAAAGTGCTCACGGCTGCAGACAACCACGAGTGGACCGGGTATTGTTGCGAGGCGAGTAGTAAAGCCTTGGTTGAGCCGACACACAGAAGACTTTGCAAAGATTTTGCAGACTGGAAACCTTGACCTCTCCTCATTGAAGAGTTGTGCATGAGCTGGTGAAGCTGCCTTGAAGGTGTCGGCATTGATCAGGATACACTTGGACGACGTTGCCTTGAAGTAGCTGTAGTGTTGGTTGTTCTTGGATGGTTCTTGTGTAGGTAGGAATTAATTGATTCCACATACTTGACAAGTTGCGGCGATGTTGGAGAAAGCACCGTTGACAGACAAGCAGTGTCTTGCACGACGAGTCTTGGCTGGGTGTTGCTGGCCTTGGATCTTCACTTTCGGTGTGATATCTGCTACATGTATAAAGTTTCAAAGAGTTTAGTCTAGGTTGGTGAAAGTTTTGACTCAAAACCCTAAGGGTTTGTGCAGATTCAGTGCATACCGGTACTTGTTTACGATAACTCGAAGTAGTAGCCGTGCTCATGGGACTGTCTTCAGGCTTTTACATGTCGAGCAGCAGGTCGGCGAGCTCGAGCAGGCGGTAATCTAACATTGCAAGAGGTAAAACAAAAAGCCCAAACATTTGCTGGTTAGCGATTAGGTACAATGGGAGCATGGAGTATGGAGTGACAAGACTTGCTTTGGTCCGTACTGTACAAGCTTTGACCGCATCGTTCAAAGAGAACGATGGGTGACAGCGCTTCCAGCGCGTTGAAACTTTGGTCGGAATCGAAAAAGGAAGTGACAAGGAAATGAAAGAAGGCGGAGCGCAGCGGGATGGAGCAGCGAGAGCTCTCAGCTCTGGTTGGTCGTCGCGAGCTCTCGCCTGCTGCTTCATGTCGGGGATGGATGTCGGCAGCGACTTTGGCTCGGCGATTCTCAGCGAGAATATGCACCACCCCGTCACGAACTTGACGTTAGTATGCACCATACTCCGTGCAAGTGCCCAATCTGCCCACGCAGTTTGCTTGAACCTGCTTCTCGAGTCTTATCGGCGCCAACTATTGCGCTGAAAAGGGTCGAAAAGCAGGCGGCCATGTGCTCTCGCCCTTGATCGATATGAATTCACGCAGGTCTTGCGTTTTCTCCGGTCTGAGGTATTCACAGCGTTTACGGGGTATTCACGAACCCCATTTCTCAGCCTCGAAATCTCCAAACATTTACTTTCGCAGGTCCGCGCTCGCTACATGTGCTAGTTCCAGTTGGCCACAAACAAGTGCTTGGCGGCTGCTAAGAGTCTTAGCAGCCTTATCCCAAGACTCGGGTGTCGAGCGGAGACGATTAAGTCGCCATGGTGCTCGGAATGGCGACGCGAACTGCGTGACGCAGCACTAGAGTCAACGACTAAACACTGAATTCCATCACCCACTTCTTCGGTCGTGACCGCAAAGTAAAATACACCCAAGGGTCAGTTTGCGGCAGAACACTAAAGTTTGCGGCCTAATCTTGGCACCGAAACGGCGTTGGTGGCTAGGACACCGTCATCTAGTACTTGTTAGCACTCACTCAGCTTCGCTTACGCCTTACATCTTCCATCCTGCGTGTTCTACTTACCATAGACTGAGGAGTACAATTTCCAGTGGTACACTCGCCATGTTACCCTTAGACGTCGCCCCTCCCACATGGTATGTCTTCACATAGCAAATACCTATTTAAAGGAGGGATGACTTCGTGGCGGTCGTAGCACAGGCAATCACAGACTCTATGGGGACGCTCTCTCTATTTGCTATGTTGGTTGTGGCCCGGGGTCCTCCATGCCTATTATCCTATTGCCCTACTCCTGTGTCTTCAAAATGCTATTGTAATGTCCTCGCCACGCCTGCTACATCTTGCCCACCAGCGCCTTGTACGCGGCCTGGATCTTCTTGCGGTCTCCGGTGGCCACCTGCTCCGTGTACGGGCCGGCCAGCTCCGGCGGACAGCCGATCGATGGCAGGAACACGTCCCGCATGAAGGTCAGGTACTCAACGCCCAGCGCGGCCACCAGCACCGCCTGCATGTTGACGATCTCCTTGACGGCCAGCATCGTCTGCATGTCGTCCACGTCGAAGTGGCGCAGCTTCGTCACGGCGAACATGGCCCGCGTGAAGTCCTGCACCGCAATCTGCGTGAAGCGCGACTTGCCCTCGGCCGACAGCTCGGCGTGCAGCTCGGCACGTAGCGCCACGGACGCCGCCGACGTGGCCGCGGTCGCAGCTCCTGACGCTTCGCACGCTGGTGACGGAGCGGCTCCGTTGCTGACCCAGCGCTCCACCAGCATACTCCCGATCGAAAAGCAGGCGCGGTTGATGTTGACGTCCTGCACCTCAGCGCAGCCTTCCAGCACAAGCCGCAGCATGTTCACCAGCTGCGCCACGTTCCGGTTGCTGATCAGCACTGCGTCCAGGCCGTGCGTCACGAGGTGGAGCAGGAACGTGTATAGATATTTCTGCGTGGCTTCGCGCTCGAGCTGCGGCGCGTCTTTCGTCTCGCCACCCGCCAGCGCACTCCGCTCCGGCATCAGCGCGCACAAGTGCTGCACGAACGGCAGCGTCGTCTCGTCCAGGAAGCCGCCCAGCGCCTGCTTGTGCTTGATAATGAGCTGGTCCACCAGCTGCACGATCTCCACGACTTCCGACTGCTCGCAGCCCATCATCAGCGTCTGCAGAGGCTCCTGCACGTGGCCCAAGAAATGCTCGCGGTCCAGCACAGTCGTCAACCGGTGCAGCGTGAAAATCACCTTCGAGCGCACGCGCTGGCTGCCGGGCACAGCGCGGAGCACGCACGCCGTGGCGGTGAGCACCTGCGTGAACGTCTCCTGGTGGTTCTCCATGCAGTCGGTGCCTTTGAACGCCTTGAGCACGTGGGCGATAGCGTTGAGATGAGAGGCGCAGTGCTCCGTGATGTAGCCCTCGTCAGTCAGCGCACCCGTTGCCATTTCGTTCAGTGTCGTGTTCAAGCCCTGCAGCAACGGGTCCAGCACAGCGATCGTGTAGCGGTACCGCAGCTGCTTGGCTGTCATACCAGTCTCCTCGGCGGGGAGCACGAGCGACGCGATGATCTGGCCAGCGAGCTCAAACAGGTACAGCTGGTCGTCGTAGGCCAGATACGTCGGGTTGTGTTGGCTTTCGATCTCTTCCAACTCGGTGGCAATCGCCAGGCGAGGCTGCAACGCAGTCAGGATGCTGGACGCGTGCGGGTTCCCCGAGGCACCAATCGCCTTCACAAGACGAAGGCACAGGTAGCACACGCGGGATCTCACATGCGCAGCCGGGTGGGCAAGTCCATGTGGGCCAAACATCATTTGCAGTATTGCTGGAATGAGCGCCGACTCGTTCTGCAGCACCTTGCTGTACCGCACGGCCAGATCGTAGTATGTGAGAAGAACCTGCGGGTGCAGCGGCGCAGCACTGGAAGACGCCGACAGCATACTGCCGTGGATCTGCACAACCATCAGCGTGAGTGGGCTCGTGGGCTCGTTGAATGGAACAGCCACAGCCTTCAGCGCGGCAAGTCCCTCTTTAAATCGGTACACTAGCGACAAGAAGCTCTCGAGGTCGCGAGGGTCGATCTCGGCAAAGTGGGCTGGCAGGCTTTGCGCCAAATTGGTAAGAAAGGCAAGAGTGTCATGCGGTCGCTGGCGCACGATGTTGAGGAAAATGGTGTACAGACTGCGTCGGTACTCTTCAAATTCAGCAGCGTCAGAGTCTGAGTCCTCCGGGAACCAAGTCTGACGGTAAATTCCGTGCGGAATGAACTCTGAGTTCGCAAAGCCTTGAATAAATTGGTCATTGCTCTGAGATAGCCTAAGACGCGTGATGCTGAGACGAACGTAGTTGAACGCGAATTCGTGCAGCTTGAGCCCCCCAAACCGCTAACCAGTAGGCGATACGTCCAACATCGCTCTGCCGAGCTTTAAAAATCTTCAAACTCAGTCACTGCATAGTCGAACGAGGTCTTGGACGCGAACTCGCGCATCTTGAGCCGCAAAACTGCAAACCAATCGGCGATTCGTCCGACATCGCTCTGCCGAGCTTTTAGAATCATCAAACTCAGCGATGAACGAGGTCTGGCCGAGGATACGCACATCTTGGCCCGCAAAACCCCCAACAAATCGGCGATACGTCCGACATCGCTCTGCCGAGCTTTAAAAATCTTCAAACTCCAACACTGCAGCGATGAACGAGGACTTGTACGCGGACACGCGCATCTTGAGCAACCAAACTGCAAACCAGTCGGCGATACCTCCGGCGTCGCGCTGACGCGCTTAAAAATCACCAAACCCGGGTACTGCAACGACGATAGAGGTGTTGATCGCGAACGTGCAAAACCTGGATCGTCAAGCGCTAACCAATCGGCGATTCGTCCACCATCGCGCTGCCGCGCTTTAAAAATCATCAGCACGGGGTCTTCAACATCCGAATGGGGCCGTCGTCTTGGTCTTGTACATGTACGTCTTGAACAGCTAAAACCTGGATCTAGTTGGCGAGCATTTAGATATTGCGCTGCCGCGCTTTGGGAATCATCAGCAGGGTCCGGAACGACGAACTTGATCTTCGACAGCGACTTGTGCACTTGAGCCGCCAAAAGCTGGAATGGAGTGGTGAGAGTCCTGGGATCGCCCTTACGGGTAACAACAACCACAGCAGATGGCTCTGGTAATCCGAGAGCGTTTTACCACTGTCAGCTGGAACTCCAAATTGCCGATCCATCTGACGAGCGATTCCTCCTGAGATCTGCTCTCGGCTTACTTCAGGCCCGCTACGCAGTGTAAATCAATTCTTCCGGGTAGCCAATTTTACGTTGAAGCCGAGTATCGATCTTAGGATCTTGACCTTGAAGTGAGCGACAGCCGCTCGTTTTGCAGCAACGATAGTTCAGCCTCGTTATTTTGGAGCAGAAATTGCGGGGGGACAAACGATAGCTTCGCCTTCTTGTAGCTGAACAAAATGGCAGCTCCGTCGGCGATAGCTCCGCCTATTATGGATCAGCAGATTGGCAGTTCCGTAGGCGAAAGCTCTGCCTTGCAGCAAATTAACAGTGCCGTCGAATACCTCCGCCTAGTTGTAGCTCAGCAAATTAGCAGTTCTGCCGACGATAGCTTCGCCTTGTTGTTTCTCAGCAAATTGACACATCCGTCGCCGATAGCTGCTAGTTGAGTAGCTCAGCAATGAAGATCCGTCGACGATAACTAGTTGCAGCTCAGCAAATAAGCAGTTTCGTCGATCAAGCCCTTCCTAGTCGTGTAGCTCAGCAAATGTGGGTTCTGTTGACGATAGCTTCGCCTTGTTGTAGCTCAGCAAAGATGCAGTTGTGTCGTCGATAGCTACGTCGAGTTGGCTTCAGCAATTTTGAGTCAGGTGTTGAGATGAGAGGCGCAGTGCTCCGTGATGTAGCCCTCGTCAGTCAGCGCACCCGTTGCCATTTCGTTCAGTGTCGTGTTCAAGCCCTGCAGCAACGGGTCCAGCACAGCGATCGTGTAGCGGTACCGCAGCTGCTTGGCTGTCATACCAGTCTCCTCGGCGGGGAGCACGAGCGACGCGATGATCTGGCCAGCGAGCTCAAACAGGTACAGCTGGTCGTCGTAGGCCAGATACGTCGGGTTGTGTTGGCTTTCGATCTCTTCCAACTCGGTGGCAATCGCCAGGCGAGGCTGCAACGCAGTCAGGATGCTGGACGCGTGCGGGTTCCCCGAGGCACCAATCGCCTTCACAAGACGAAGGCACAGGTAGCACACGCGGGATCTCACATGCGCAGCCGGGTGGGCAAGTCCATGTGGGCCAAACATCATTTGCAGTATTGCTGGAATGAGCGCCGACTCGTTCTGCAGCACCTTGCTGTACCGCACGGCCAGATCGTAGTATGTGAGAAGAACCTGCGGGTGCAGCGGCGCAGCACTGGAAGACGCTGACAGCATACTGCCGTGGATCTGCACAACCATCAGCGTGAGTGGGCTCGTGGGCTCGTGGAATGGAACAGCCACAGCCTTCAGCGCGGCAAGTCCCTCTTTAAATCGGTACACAAGCGACAAGAAGCTCTCGAGGTCACGAGGGTCGATCTCAGCAAACTGGCCCGGCAGGCTTTGCGCCAAATTGGTAAGAAAGGCAAGAGTGTCATGCGGTCGCTGGCGCACGATGTTGAGGAAAATGGTGTACAGACTGCGTCGGTACTCTTCAAATTCAGCAGCGTCAGAGTCTGAGTCCTCCGGGAACCAAGTCTGACGGTAAATTCCGTGCGGAATGAACTCTGAGTTCGCAAAGCCTTGAATAAATTGGTCATTGCTCTGAGATAGCCTAAGACGCGTGATGCTGAGACGAACGTAGTTGAACGCGAATTCGTGCAGCTTGAGCCCCCCAAACCGCTAACCAGTAGGCGATACGTCCAACATCGCTCTGCCGAGCTTTAAAAATCTTCAAACTCAGTCACTGCATAGTCGAACGAGGTCTTGGACGCGAACTCGCGCATCTTGAGCCGCAAAACTGCAAACCAATCGGCGATTCGTCCGACATCGCTCTGCCGAGCTTTTAGAATCATCAAACTCAGCGATGAACGAGGTCTGGCCGAGGATACGCACATCTTGGCCCGCAAAACCCCCAACAAATCGGCGATACGTCCGACATCGCTCTGCCGAGCTTTAAAAATCTTCAAACTCCAACACTGCAGCGATGAACGAGGACTTGTACGCGGACACGCGCATCTTGAGCAACCAAACTGCAAACCAGTCGGCGATACCTCCGGCGTCGCGCTGACGCGCTTAAAAATCACCAAACCCGGGTACTGCAACGACGATAGAGGTGTTGATCGCGAACGTGCAAAACCTGGATCGTCAAGCGCTAACCAATCGGCGATTCGTCCACCATCGCGCTGCCGCGCTTTAAAAATCATCAGCACGGGGTCTTCAACATCCGAATGGGGCCGTCGTCTTGGTCTTGTACATGTACGTCTTGAACAGCTAAAACCTGGATCTAGTTGGCGAGCATTTAGATATTGCGCTGCCGCGCTTTGGGAATCATCAGCAGGGTCCGGAACGACGAACTTGATCTTCGACAGCGACTTGTGCACTTGAGCCGCCAAAAGCTGGAATGGAGTGGTGAGAGTCCTGGGATCGCCCTTACGGGTAACAACAACCACAGCAGATGGCTCTGGTAATCCGAGAGCGTTTTACCACTGTCAGCTGGAACTCCAAATTGCCGATCCATCTGACGAGCGATTCCTCCTGAGATCTGCTCTCGGCTTACTTCAGGCCCGCTACGCAGTGTAAATCAATTCTTCCGGGTAGCCAATTTTACGTTGAAGCCGAGTATCGATCTTAGGATCTTGACCTTGAAGTGAGCGACAGCCGCTCGTTTTGCAGCAACGATAGTTCAGCCTCGTTATTTTGGAGCAGAAATTGCGGGGGGACAAACGATAGCTTCGCCTTCTTGTAGCTGAACAAAATGGCAGCTCCGTCGGCGATAGCTCCGCCTATTATGGATCAGCAGATTGGCAGTTCCGTAGGCGAAAGCTCTGCCTTGCAGCAAATTAACAGTGCCGTCGAATACCTCCGCCTAGTTGTAGCTCAGCAAATTAGCAGTTCTGCCGACGATAGCTTCGCCTTGTTGTTTCTCAGCAAATTGACACATCCGTCGCCGATAGCTGCTAGTTGAGTAGCTCAGCAATGAAGATCCGTCGACGATAACTAGTTGCAGCTCAGCAAATAAGCAGTTTCGTCGATCAAGCCCTTCCTAGTCGTGTAGCTCAGCAAATGTGGGTTCTGTTGACGATAGCTTCGCCTTGTTGTAGCTCAGCAAAGATGCAGTTGTGTCGTCGATAGCTACGTCGAGTTGGCTTCAGCAATTTTGAGTCAGGTGTCGACAATGAAAGTCTTGACTTGAGCTGAAGAATTTTACGGTGCTTGCGATGAGAGATATTGATGCCTTGAAATACAGGAACCGTCACTGCTACTTCCGCTCTCTTGTTAACTTAGCGGCATCGTTGGGCTGTGTTCTTGACCACGACGTCACTTTCGTCCGTTCTTACTCAGCATAATTCCCTGCAACACCATGATAGATCAGCCTCGTTATGGTTTGCAAGAAGCCAGCAAAATGTTAGACGCAGCTACTTACCATACCAGGATCCCACCTAACTGCGCCGTCACCGTCCTTGGTTTGCTATACCTCTTTATTTGCCGTTGAAAGACCACTGAGCATGATGGCGCACGCGGCGTGCTGGATCGAGGAAACCTGGCATTTGTCGAGGATATACAGAGTTCTCTTCAGGCTGTGCTCTTCCCGTACGCCTGATACTGCTGAAGACGAAAGCAGCATCACCAATTTACTCTTAGACAATACCACCGCGAGCGCTTGAACTTTACCTGCATCTGCATGAGCAGTTTGTTAGGCAGGACCACCCCCACCAGCATTGAGCTCTGCAACGAGAGCTCAAGTAGCCTTGCAAGGATCTTGGCAACAACTTGTTGAAGTGCTGCCAGTATCCTTGCGAAGGATCTTTGCAACAACTTGTTGATGGAGACGGTGGCACAACAAAGTGCTCACGGCTGCAGACAACCACGAGTGGACCGGGTATTGTTGCGAGGCGAGTAGTAAAGCCTTGGTTGAGCCGACACACAGAAGACTTTGCAAAGATTTTGCAGACTGGAAACCTTGACCTCTCCTCATTGAAGAGTTGTGCATGAGCTGGTGAAGCTGCCTTGAAGGTGTCGGCATTGATCAGGATACACTTGGACGACGTTGCCTTGAAGTAGCTGTAGTGTTGGTTGTTCTTGGATGGTTCTTGTGTAGGTAGGAATTAATTGATTCCACATACTTGACAAGTTGCGGCGATGTTGGAGAAAGCACCGTTGACAGACAAGCAGTGTCTTGCACGACGAGTCTTGGCTGGGTGTTGCTGGCCTTGGATCTTCACTTTCGGTGTGATATCTGCTACATGTATAAAGTTTCAAAGAGTTTAGTCTAGGTTGGTGAAAGTTTTGACTCAAAACCCTAAGGGTTTGTGCAGATTCAGTGCATACCGGTACTTGTTTACGATAACTCGAAGTAGTAGCCGTGCTCATGGGACTGTCTTCAGGCTTTTACATGTCGAGCAGCAGGTCGGCGAGCTCGAGCAGGCGGTAATCTAACATTGCAAGAGGTAAAACAAAAAGCCCAAACATTTGCTGGTTAGCGATTAGGTACAATGGGAGCATGGAGTATGGAGTGACAAGACTTGCTTTGGTCCGTACTGTACAAGCTTTGACCGCATCGTTCAAAGAGAACGATGGGTGACAGCGCTTCCAGCGCGTTGAAACTTTGGTCGGAATCGAAAAAGGAAGTGACAAGGAAATGAAAGAAGGCGGAGCGCAGCGGGATGGAGCAGCGAGAGCTCTCAGCTCTGGTTGGTCGTCGCGAGCTCTCGCCTGCTGCTTCATGTCGGGGATGGATGTCGGCAGCGACTTTGGCTCGGCGATTCTCAGCGAGAATATGCACCACCCCGTCACGAACTTGACGTTAGTATGCACCATACTCCGTGCAAGTGCCCAATCTGCCCACGCAGTTTGCTTGAACCTGCTTCTCGAGTCTTATCGGCGCCAACTATTGCGCTGAAAAGGGTCGAAAAGCAGGCGGCCATGTGCTCTCGCCCTTGATCGATATGAATTCACGCAGGTCTTGCGTTTTCTCCGGTCTGAGGTATTCACAGCGTTTACGGGGTATTCACGAACCCCATTTCTCAGCCTCGAAATCTCCAAACATTTACTTTCGCAGGTCCGCGCTCGCTACATGTGCTAGTTCCAGTTGGCCACAAACAAGTGCTTGGCGGCTGCTAAGAGTCTTAGCAGCCTTATCCCAAGACTCGGGTGTCGAGCGGAGACGATTAAGTCGCCATGGTGCTCGGAATGGCGACGCGAACTGCGTGACGCAGCACTAGAGTCAACGACTAAACACTGAATTCCATCACCCACTTCTTCGGTCGTGACCGCAAAGTAAAATACACCCAAGGGTCAGTTTGCGGCAGAACACTAAAGTTTGCGGCCTAATCTTGGCACCGAAACGGCGTTGGTGGCTAGGACACCGTCATCTAGTACTTGTTAGCACTCACTCAGCTTCGCTTACGCCTTACATCTTCCATCCTGCGTGTTCTACTTACCATAGACTGAGGAGTACAATTTCCAGTGGTACACTCGCCATGTTACCCTTAGACGTCGCCCCTCCCACATGGTATGTCTTCACATAGCAAATACCTATTTAAAGGAGGGATGACTTCGTGGCGGTCGTAGCACAGGCAATCACAGACTCTATGGGGACGCTCTCTCTATTTGCTATGTTGGTTGTGGCCCGGGGTCCTCCATGCCTATTATCCTATTGCCCTACTCCTGTGTCTTCAAAATGCTATTGTAATGTCCTCGCCACGCCTGCTACATCTTGCCCACCAGCGCCTTGTACGCGGCCTGGATCTTCTTGCGGTCTCCGGTGGCCACCTGCTCCGTGTACGGGCCGGCCAGCTCCGGCGGACAGCCGATCGATGGCAGGAACACGTCCCGCATGAAGGTCAGGTACTCAACGCCCAGCGCGGCCACCAGCACCGCCTGCATGTTGACGATCTCCTTGACGGCCAGCATCGTCTGCATGTCGTCCACGTCGAAGTGGCGCAGCTTCGTCACGGCGAACATGGCCCGCGTGAAGTCCTGCACCGCAATCTGCGTGAAGCGCGACTTGCCCTCGGCCGACAGCTCGGCGTGCAGCTCGGCACGTAGCGCCACGGACGCCGCCGACGTGGCCGCGGTCGCAGCTCCTGACGCTTCGCACGCCGGCGACGGAGCGACTCCGTTGCTGACCCAGCGCTCCACCAGCATACTCCCGATCGAAAAGCAGGCGCGGTTGATGTTGGCGTCCTGCACCTCAGCGCAGCCTTCCAGCACAAGCCGCAGCATGTTCTCCAGCTGCGCCACGTTCCGCGCGCTGATCAGCACTGCGTCCAGGCCGTGCGTCACGAGGTGGAGCAGGAACGTGTATAGATATTTCTGCGCGGCTTCGCGCTCGAGCTGCGGCGCGTCCTTCGTCTCGCCCCCCGCCAGCGCGCTCCGCTCCGGCATCAGCGCGCACAAGTGCTGCACGAACGGCAGCGTTGTCTCGTCCAGGAAGCCGCCCAGCGCCTGCTTGTGCTTGATAATGAGCTGGTCCACCAGCTGCACGATCTCCACGACTTCCGACTGCTCGCAGCCCATCATCAGCGTCTGCAGAGGCTCCTGCACGTGGCCCAAGAAATGCTCGCGGTCCAGCACGGTCGTCAACCGGTGCAGCGTGAAAATCACCTTCGAGCGCACGCGCTGGCTGCCGGGCACAGCGCGGAGCACGCACGCCGTGGCGGTGAGCACCTGCGTGAACGTCTCCTGGTGGTTCTCCATGCAGTCGGTGCCTTTGAACGCCTTGAGCACGTGGGCGATAGCGTTGAGATGAGAGGCGCAGTGCTCCGTGATGTAGCCCTCGTCAGTCAGCGCACCCGTTGTCATTTCGTTCAGTGTCGTGTTCAAGCCCTGCAGCAACGGGTCCAGCACAGCGATCGTGTAGCGGTACCGCAGCTGCTTGGCTGTCATACCAGTCTCCTCGGCGGGGAGCACGAGCGACGCGATGATCTGACCAGCGAGCTCAAACAGGTACAGCTGGTCGTCGTAGGCCAGATACGTCGGGTTGTGTTGGCTTTCGATCTCTTCCAACTCGGTGGCAATCGCCAGGCGAGGCTGCAACGCAGTCAGGATGCTGGACGCGTGCGGGTTCCCCGAGGCACCAATCGCCTTCACAAGACGAAGGCACAGGTAGCACACGCGGGATCTCACATGCGCAGCCGGGTGGGCAAGTCCATGTGGGCCAAACATCATTTGCAGTATTGCTGGAATGAGCGCCGACTCGTTCTGCAGCACCTTGCTGTACCGCACGGCCAGATCGTAGTATGTGAGAAGAACCTGCGGGTGCAGCGGCGCAGCACTGGAAGACGCTGACAGCATACTGCCGTGGATCTGCACAACCATCAGCGTGAGTGGGCTCGTGGGCTCGTGGAATGGAACAGCCACAGCCTTCAGCGCGGCAAGTCCCTCTTTAAATCGGTACACAAGCGACAAGAAGCTCTCGAGGTCACGAGGGTCGATCTCAGCAAACTGGCCCGGCAGGCTTTGCGCCAAATTGGTAAGAAAGGCAAGAGTGTCATGCGGTCGCTGGCGCACGATGTTGAGGAAAATGGTGTACAGACTGCGTCGGTACTCTTCAAATTCAGCAGCGTCAGAGTCTGAGTCCTCCGGGAACCAAGTCTGACGGTAAATTCCGTGCGGAATGAACTCTGAGTTCGCAAAGCCTTGAATAAATTGGTCATTGCTCTGAGATAGCCTAAGACGCGTAGATCTTCATCAGCTTTCGTGATGCTGAGACGAACGTAGTTGAACGCGAATTCGTGCAGCTTGAGCCCCCCAAACCGCTAACCAGTAGGCGATACGTCCAACATCGCTCTGCCGAGCTTTAAAAATCTTCAAACTCAGTCACTGCATAGTCGAACGAGGTCTTGGACGCGAACTCGCGCATCTTGAGCCGCAAAACTGCAAACCAATCGGCGATTCGTCCGACATCGCTCTGCCGAGCTTTTAGAATCATCAAACTCAGCGATGAACGAGGTCTGGCCGAGGATACGCACATCTTGGCCCGCAAAACCCCCAACAAATCGGCGATACGTCCGACATCGCTCTGCCGAGCTTTAAAAATCTTCAAACTCCAACACTGCAGCGATGAACGAGGACTTGTACGCGGACACGCGCATCTTGAGCAACCAAACTGCAAACCAGTCGGCGATACCTCCGGCGTCGCGCTGACGCGCTTAAAAATCACCAAACCCGGGTACTGCAACGACGATAGAGGTGTTGATCGCGAACGTGCAAAACCTGGATCGTCAAGCGCTAACCAATCGGCGATTCGTCCACCATCGCGCTGCCGCGCTTTAAAAATCATCAGCACGGGGTCTTCAACATCCGAATGGGGCCGTCGTCTTGGTCTTGTACATGTACGTCTTGAACAGCTAAAACCTGGATCTAGTTGGCGAGCATTTAGATATTGCGCTGCCGCGCTTTGGGAATCATCAGCAGGGTCCGGAACGACGAACTTGATCTTCGACAGCGACTTGTGCACTTGAGCCGCCAAAAGCTGGAATGGAGTGGTGAGAGTCCTGGGATCGCCCTTACGGGTAACAACAACCACAGCAGATGGCTCTGGTAATCCGAGAGCGTTTTACCACTGTCAGCTGGAACTCCAAATTGCCGATCCATCTGACGAGCGATTCCTCCTGAGATCTGCTCTCGGCTTACTTCAGGCCCGCTACGCAGTGTAAATCAATTCTTCCGGGTAGCCAATTTTACGTTGAAGCCGAGTATCGATCTTAGGATCTTGACCTTGAAGTGAGCGACAGCCGCTCGTTTTGCAGCAACGATAGTTCAGCCTCGTTATTTTGGAGCAGAAATTGCGGGGGGACAAACGATAGCTTCGCCTTCTTGTAGCTGAACAAAATGGCAGCTCCGTCGGCGATAGCTCCGCCTATTATGGATCAGCAGATTGGCAGTTCCGTAGGCGAAAGCTCTGCCTTGCAGCAAATTAACAGTGCCGTCGAATACCTCCGCCTAGTTGTAGCTCAGCAAATTAGCAGTTCTGCCGACGATAGCTTCGCCTTGTTGTTTCTCAGCAAATTGACACATCCGTCGCCGATAGCTGCTAGTTGAGTAGCTCAGCAATGAAGATCCGTCGACGATAACTAGTTGCAGCTCAGCAAATAAGCAGTTTCGTCGATCAAGCCCTTCCTAGTCGTGTAGCTCAGCAAATGTGGGTTCTGTTGACGATAGCTTCGCCTTGTTGTAGCTCAGCAAAGATGCAGTTGTGTCGTCGATAGCTACGTCGAGTTGGCTTCAGCAATTTTGAGTCAGGTGTCGACAATGAAAGTCTTGACTTGAGCTGAAGAATTTTACGGTGCTTGCGATGAGAGATATTGATGCCTTGAAATACAGGAACCGTCACTGCTACTTCCGCTCTCTTGTTAACTTAGCGGCATCGTTGGGCTGTGTTCTTGACCACGACGTCACTTTCGTCCGTTCTTACTCAGCATAATTCCCTGCAACACCATGATAGATCAGCCTCGTTATGGTTTGCAAGAAGCCAGCAAAATGTTAGACGCAGCTACTTACCATACCAGGATCCCACCTAACTGCGCCGTCACCGTCCTTGGTTTGCTATACCTCTTTATTTGCCGTTGAAAGACCACTGAGCATGATGGCGCACGCGGCGTGCTGGATCGAGGAAACCTGGCATTTGTCGAGGATATACAGAGTTCTCTTCAGGCTGTGCTCTTCCCGTACGCCTGATACTGCTGAAGACGAAAGCAGCATCACCAATTTACTCTTAGACAATACCACCGCGAGCGCTTGAACTTTACCTGCATCTGCATGAGCAGTTTGTTAGGCAGGACCACCCCCACCAGCATTGAGCTCTGCAACGAGAGCTCAAGTAGCCTTGCAAGGATCTTGGCAACAACTTGTTGAAGTGCTGCCAGTATCCTTGCGAAGGATCTTTGCAACAACTTGTTGATGGAGACGGTGGCACAACAAAGTGCTCACGGCTGCAGACAACCACGAGTGGACCGGGTATTGTTGCGAGGCGAGTAGTAAAGCCTTGGTTGAGCCGACACACAGAAGACTTTGCAAAGATTTTGCAGACTGGAAACCTTGACCTCTCCTCATTGAAGAGTTGTGCATGAGCTGGTGAAGCTGCCTTGAAGGTGTCGGCATTGATCAGGATACACTTGGACGACGTTGCCTTGAAGTAGCTGTAGTGTTGGTTGTTCTTGGATGGTTCTTGTGTAGGTAGGAATTAATTGATTCCACATACTTGACAAGTTGCGGCGATGTTGGAGAAAGCACCGTTGACAGACAAGCAGTGTCTTGCACGACGAGTCTTGGCTGGGTGTTGCTGGCCTTGGATCTTCACTTTCGGTGTGATATCTGCTACATGTATAAAGTTTCAAAGAGTTTAGTCTAGGTTGGTGAAAGTTTTGACTCAAAACCCTAAGGGTTTGTGCAGATTCAGTGCATACCGGTACTTGTTTACGATAACTCGAAGTAGTAGCCGTGCTCATGGGACTGTCTTCAGGCTTTTACATGTCGAGCAGCAGGTCGGCGAGCTCGAGCAGGCGGTAATCTAACATTGCAAGAGGTAAAACAAAAAGCCCAAACATTTGCTGGTTAGCGATTAGGTACAATGGGAGCATGGAGTATGGAGTGACAAGACTTGCTTTGGTCCGTACTGTACAAGCTTTGACCGCATCGTTCAAAGAGAACGATGGGTGACAGCGCTTCCAGCGCGTTGAAACTTTGGTCGGAATCGAAAAAGGAAGTGACAAGGAAATGAAAGAAGGCGGAGCGCAGCGGGATGGAGCAGCGAGAGCTCTCAGCTCTGGTTGGTCGTCGCGAGCTCTCGCCTGCTGCTTCATGTCGGGGATGGATGTCGGCAGCGACTTTGGCTCGGCGATTCTCAGCGAGAATATGCACCACCCCGTCACGAACTTGACGTTAGTATGCACCATACTCCGTGCAAGTGCCCAATCTGCCCACGCAGTTTGCTTGAACCTGCTTCTCGAGTCTTATCGGCGCCAACTATTGCGCTGAAAAGGGTCGAAAAGCAGGCGGCCATGTGCTCTCGCCCTTGATCGATATGAATTCACGCAGGTCTTGCGTTTTCTCCGGTCTGAGGTATTCACAGCGTTTACGGGGTATTCACGAACCCCATTTCTCAGCCTCGAAATCTCCAAACATTTACTTTCGCAGGTCCGCGCTCGCTACATGTGCTAGTTCCAGTTGGCCACAAACAAGTGCTTGGCGGCTGCTAAGAGTCTTAGCAGCCTTATCCCAAGACTCGGGTGTCGAGCGGAGACGATTAAGTCGCCATGGTGCTCGGAATGGCGACGCGAACTGCGTGACGCAGCACTAGAGTCAACGACTAAACACTGAATTCCATCACCCACTTCTTCGGTCGTGACCGCAAAGTAAAATACACCCAAGGGTCAGTTTGCGGCAGAACACTAAAGTTTGCGGCCTAATCTTGGCACCGAAACGGCGTTGGTGGCTAGGACACCGTCATCTAGTACTTGTTAGCACTCACTCAGCTTCGCTTACGCCTTACATCTTCCATCCTGCGTGTTCTACTTACCATAGACTGAGGAGTACAATTTCCAGTGGTACACTCGCCATGTTACCCTTAGACGTCGCCCCTCCCACATGGTATGTCTTCACATAGCAAATACCTATTTAAAGGAGGGATGACTTCGTGGCGGTCGTAGCACAGGCAATCACAGACTCTATGGGGACGCTCTCTCTATTTGCTATGTTGGTTGTGGCCCGGGGTCCTCCATGCCTATTATCCTATTGCCCTACTCCTGTGTCTTCAAAATGCTATTGTAATGTCCTCGCCACGCCTGCTACATCTTGCCCACCAGCGCCTTGTACGCGGCCTGGATCTTCTTGCGGTCTCCGGTGGCCACCTGCTCCGTGTACGGGCCGGCCAGCTCCGGCGGACAGCCGATCGATGGCAGGAACACGTCCCGCATGAAGGTCAGGTACTCAACGCCCAGCGCGGCCACCAGCACCGCCTGCATGTTGACGATCTCCTTGACGGCCAGCATCGTCTGCATGTCGTCCACGTCGAAGTGGCGCAGCTTCGTCACGGCGAACATGGCCCGCGTGAAGTCCTGCACCGCAATCTGCGTGAAGCGCGACTTGCCCTCGGCCGACAGCTCGGCGTGCAGCTCGGCACGTAGCGCCACGGACGCCGCCGACGTGGCCGCGGTCGCAGCTCCTGACGCTTCGCACGCCGGCGACGGAGCGACTCCGTTGCTGACCCAGCGCTCCACCAGCATACTCCCGATCGAAAAGCAGGCGCGGTTGATGTTGGCGTCCTGCACCTCAGCGCAGCCTTCCAGCACAAGCCGCAGCATGTTCTCCAGCTGCGCCACGTTCCGCGCGCTGATCAGCACTGCGTCCAGGCCGTGCGTCACGAGGTGGAGCAGGAACGTGTATAGATATTTCTGCGTGGCTTCGCGCTCGAGCTGCGGCGCGTCCTTCGTCTCGCCCCCCGCCAGCGCGCTCCGCTCCGGCATCAGCGCGCACAAGTGCTGCACGAACGGCAGCGTTGTCTCGTCCAGGAAGCCGCCCAGCGCCTGCTTGTGCTTGATAATGAGCTGGTCCACCAGCTGCACGATCTCCACGACTTCCGACTGCTCGCAGCCCATCATCAGCGTCTGCAGAGGCTCCTGCACGTGGCCCAAGAAATGCTCGCGGTCCAGCACGGTCGTCAACCGGTGCAGCGTGAAAATCACCTTCGAGCGCACGCGCTGGCTGCCGGGCACAGCGCGGAGCACGCACGCCGTGGCGGTGAGCACCTGCGTGAACGTCTCCTGGTGGTTCTCCATGCAGTCGGTGCCTTTGAACGCCTTGAGCACGTGGGCGATAGCGTTGAGATGAGAGGCGCAGTGCTCCGTGATGTAGCCCTCGTCAGTCAGCGCACCCGTTGTCATTTCGTTCAGTGTCGTGTTCAAGCCCTGCAGCAACGGGTCCAGCACAGCGATCGTGTAGCGGTACCGCAGCTGCTTGGCTGTCATACCAGTCTCCTCGGCGGGGAGCACGAGCGACGCGATGATCTGACCAGCGAGCTCAAACAGGTACAGCTGGTCGTCGTAGGCCAGATACGTCGGGTTGTGTTGGCTTTCGATCTCTTCCAACTCGGTGGCAATCGCCAGGCGAGGCTGCAACGCAGTCAGGATGCTGGACGCGTGCGGGTTCCCCGAGGCACCAATCGCCTTCACAAGACGAAGGCACAGGTAGCACACGCGGGATCTCACATGCGCAGCCGGGTGGGCAAGTCCATGTGGGCCAAACATCATTTGCAGTATTGCTGGAATGAGCGCCGACTCGTTCTGCAGCACCTTGCTGTACCGCACGGCCAGATCGTAGTATGTGAGAAGAACCTGCGGGTGCAGCGGCGCAGCACTGGAAGACGCTGACAGCATACTGCCGTGGATCTGCACAACCATCAGCGTGAGTGGGCTCGTGGGCTCGTGGAATGGAACAGCCACAGCCTTCAGCGCGGCAAGTCCCTCTTTAAATCGGTACACAAGCGACAAGAAGCTCTCGAGGTCACGAGGGTCGATCTCAGCAAACTGGCCCGGCAGGCTTTGCGCCAAATTGGTAAGAAAGGCAAGAGTGTCATGCGGTCGCTGGCGCACGATGTTGAGGAAAATGGTGTACAGACTGCGTCGGTACTCTTCAAATTCAGCAGCGTCAGAGTCTGAGTCCTCCGGGAACCAAGTCTGACGGTAAATTCCGTGCGGAATGAACTCTGAGTTCGCAAAGCCTTGAATAAATTGGTCATTGCTCTGAGATAGCCTAAGACGCGTAGATCTTCATCAGCTTTCGTGATGCTGAGACGAACGTAGTTGAACGCGAATTCGTGCAGCTTGAGCCCCCCAAACCGCTAACCAGTAGGCGATACGTCCAACATCGCTCTGCCGAGCTTTAAAAATCTTCAAACTCAGTCACTGCATAGTCGAACGAGGTCTTGGACGCGAACTCGCGCATCTTGAGCCGCAAAACTGCAAACCAATCGGCGATTCGTCCGACATCGCTCTGCCGAGCTTTTAGAATCATCAAACTCAGCGATGAACGAGGTCTGGCCGAGGATACGCACATCTTGGCCCGCAAAACCCCCAACAAATCGGCGATACGTCCGACATCGCTCTGCCGAGCTTTAAAAATCTTCAAACTCCAACACTGCAGCGATGAACGAGGACTTGTACGCGGACACGCGCATCTTGAGCAACCAAACTGCAAACCAGTCGGCGATACCTCCGGCGTCGCGCTGACGCGCTTAAAAATCACCAAACCCGGGTACTGCAACGACGATAGAGGTGTTGATCGCGAACGTGCAAAACCTGGATCGTCAAGCGCTAACCAATCGGCGATTCGTCCACCATCGCGCTGCCGCGCTTTAAAAATCATCAGCACGGGGTCTTCAACATCCGAATGGGGCCGTCGTCTTGGTCTTGTACATGTACGTCTTGAACAGCTAAAACCTGGATCTAGTTGGCGAGCATTTAGATATTGCGCTGCCGCGCTTTGGGAATCATCAGCAGGGTCCGGAACGACGAACTTGATCTTCGACAGCGACTTGTGCACTTGAGCCGCCAAAAGCTGGAATGGAGTGGTGAGAGTCCTGGGATCGCCCTTACGGGTAACAACAACCACAGCAGATGGCTCTGGTAATCCGAGAGCGTTTTACCACTGTCAGCTGGAACTCCAAATTGCCGATCCATCTGACGAGCGATTCCTCCTGAGATCTGCTCTCGGCTTACTTCAGGCCCGCTACGCAGTGTAAATCAATTCTTCCGGGTAGCCAATTTTACGTTGAAGCCGAGTATCGATCTTAGGATCTTGACCTTGAAGTGAGCGACAGCCGCTCGTTTTGCAGCAACGATAGTTCAGCCTCGTTATTTTGGAGCAGAAATTGCGGGGGGACAAACGATAGCTTCGCCTTCTTGTAGCTGAACAAAATGGCAGCTCCGTCGGCGATAGCTCCGCCTATTATGGATCAGCAGATTGGCAGTTCCGTAGGCGAAAGCTCTGCCTTGCAGCAAATTAACAGTGCCGTCGAATACCTCCGCCTAGTTGTAGCTCAGCAAATTAGCAGTTCTGCCGACGATAGCTTCGCCTTGTTGTTTCTCAGCAAATTGACACATCCGTCGCCGATAGCTGCTAGTTGAGTAGCTCAGCAATGAAGATCCGTCGACGATAACTAGTTGCAGCTCAGCAAATAAGCAGTTTCGTCGATCAAGCCCTTCCTAGTCGTGTAGCTCAGCAAATGTGGGTTCTGTTGACGATAGCTTCGCCTTGTTGTAGCTCAGCAAAGATGCAGTTGTGTCGTCGATAGCTACGTCGAGTTGGCTTCAGCAATTTTGAGTCAGGTGTCGACAATGAAAGTCTTGACTTGAGCTGAAGAATTTTACGGTGCTTGCGATGAGAGATATTGATGCCTTGAAATACAGGAACCGTCACTGCTACTTCCGCTCTCTTGTTAACTCAGCGGCATCGTTGGGCTGTGTTCTTGACCACGACGTCACTTTCGTCCGTTCTTACTCAGCATAATTCCCTGCAACACCATGATAGATCAGCCTCGTTATGGTTTGCAAGAAGCCAGCAAAATGTTAGACGCAGCTACTTACCATACCAGGATCCCACCTAACTGCGCCGTCACCGTCCTTGGTTTGCTATACCTCTTTATTTGCCGTTGAAAGACCACTGAGCATGATGGCGCACGCGGCGTGCTGGATCGAGGAAACCTGGCATTTGTCGAGGATATACAGAGTTCTCTTCAGGCTGTGCTCTTCCCGTACGCCTGATACTGCTGAAGACGAAAGCAGCATCACCAATTTACTCTTAGACAATACCACCGCGAGCGCTTGAACTTTACCTGCATCTGCATGAGCAGTTTGTTAGGCAGGACCACCCCCACCAGCATTGAGCTCTGCAACGAGAGCTCAAGTAGCCTTGCAAGGATCTTGGCAACAACTTGTTGAAGTGCTGCTAGTATCCTTGCGAAGGATCTTTGCAACAACTTGTTGATGGAGACGGTGGCACAACAAAGTGCTCACGGCTGCAGACAACCACGAGTGGACCGGGTATTGTTGCGAGGCGAGTAGTAAAGCCTTGGTTGAGCCGACACACAGAAGACTTTGCAAAGATTTTGCAGACTGGAAACCTTGACCTCTCCTCATTGAAGAGTTGTGCATGAGCTGGTGAAGCTGCCTTGAAGGTGTCGGCATTGATCAGGATACACTTGGACGACGTTGCCTTGAAGTAGCTGTAGTGTTGGTTGTTCTTGGATGGTTCTTGTGTAGGTAGGAATTAATTGATTCCACATACTTGACAAGTTGCGGCGATGTTGGAGAAAGCACCGTTGACAGACAAGCAGTGTCTTGCACGACGAGTCTTGGCTGGGTGTTGCTGGCCTTGGATCTTCACTTTCGGTGTGATATCTGCTACATGTATAAAGTTTCAAAGAGTTTAGTCTAGGTTGGTGAAAGTTTTGACTCAAAACCCTAAGGGTTTGTGCAGATTCAGTGCATACCGGTACTTGTTTACGATAACTCGAAGTAGTAGCCGTGCTCATGGGACTGTCTTCAGGCTTTTACATGTCGAGCAGCAGGTCGGCGAGCTCGAGCAGGCGGTAATCTAACATTGCAAGAGGTAAAACAAAAAGCCCAAACATTTGCTGGTTAGCGATTAGGTACAATGGGAGCATGGAGTATGGAGTGACAAGACTTGCTTTGGTCCGTACTGTACAAGCTTTGACCGCATCGTTCAAAGAGAACGATGGGTGACAGCGCTTCCAGCGCGTTGAAACTTTGGTCGGAATCGAAAAAGGAAGTGACAAGGAAATGAAAGAAGGCGGAGCGCAGCGGGATGGAGCAGCGAGAGCTCTCAGCTCTGGTTGGTCGTCGCGAGCTCTCGCCTGCTGCTTCATGTCGGGGATGGATGTCGGCAGCGACTTTGGCTCGGCGATTCTCAGCGAGAATATGCACCACCCCGTCACGAACTTGACGTTAGTATGCACCATACTCCGTGCAAGTGCCCAATCTGCCCACGCAGTTTGCTTGAACCTGCTTCTCGAGTCTTATCGGCGCCAACTATTGCGCTGAAAAGGGTCGAAAAGCAGGCGGCCATGTGCTCTCGCCCTTGATCGATATGAATTCACGCAGGTCTTGCGTTTTCTCCGGTCTGAGGTATTCACAGCGTTTACGGGGTATTCACGAACCCCATTTCTCAGCCTCGAAATCTCCAAACATTTACTTTCGCAGGTCCGCGCTCGCTACATGTGCTAGTTCCAGTTGGCCACAAACAAGTGCTTGGCGGCTGCTAAGAGTCTTAGCAGCCTTATCCCAAGACTCGGGTGTCGAGCGGAGACGATTAAGTCGCCATGGTGCTCGGAATGGCGACGCGAACTGCGTGACGCAGCACTAGAGTCAACGACTAAACACTGAATTCCATCACCCACTTCTTCGGTCGTGACCGCAAAGTAAAATACACCCAAGGGTCAGTTTGCGGCAGAACACTAAAGTTTGCGGCCTAATCTTGGCACCGAAACGGCGTTGGTGGCTAGGACACCGTCATCTAGTACTTGTTAGCACTCACTCAGCTTCGCTTACGCCTTACATCTTCCATCCTGCGTGTTCTACTTACCATAGACTGAGGAGTACAATTTCCAGTGGTACACTCGCCATGTTACCCTTAGACGTCGCCCCTCCCACATGGTATGTCTTCACATAGCAAATACCTATTTAAAGGAGGGATGACTTCGTGGCGGTCGTAGCACAGGCAATCACAGACTCTATGGGGACGCTCTCTCTATTTGCTATGTTGGTTGTGGCCCGGGGTCCTCCATGCCTATTATCCTATTGCCCTACTCCTGTGTCTTCAAAATGCTATTGTAATGTCCTCGCCACGCCTGCTACATCTTGCCCACCAGCGCCTTGTACGCGGCCTGGATCTTCTTGCGGTCTCCGGTGGCCACCTGCTCCGTGTACGGGCCGGCCAGCTCCGGCGGACAGCCGATCGATGGCAGGAACACGTCCCGCATGAAGGTCAGGTACTCAACGCCCAGCGCGGCCACCAGCACCGCCTGCATGTTGACGATCTCCTTGACGGCCAGCATCGTCTGCATGTCGTCCACGTCGAAGTGGCGCAGCTTCGTCACGGCGAACATGGCCCGCGTGAAGTCCTGCACCGCAATCTGCGTGAAGCGCGACTTGCCCTCGGCCGACAGCTCGGCGTGCAGCTCGGCACGTAGCGCCACGGACGCCGCCGACGTGGCCGCGGTCGCAGCTCCTGACGCTTCGCACGCCGGCGACGGAGCGACTCCGTTGCTGACCCAGCGCTCCACCAGCATACTCCCGATCGAAAAGCAGGCGCGGTTGATGTTGGCGTCCTGCACCTCAGCGCAGCCTTCCAGCACAAGCCGCAGCATGTTCTCCAGCTGCGCCACGTTCCGCGCGCTGATCAGCACTGCGTCCAGGCCGTGCGTCACGAGGTGGAGCAGGAACGTGTATAGATATTTCTGCGTGGCTTCGCGCTCGAGCTGCGGCGCGTCCTTCGTCTCGCCCCCCGCCAGCGCGCTCCGCTCCGGCATCAGCGCGCACAAGTGCTGCACGAACGGCAGCGTCGTCTCGTCCAGGAAGCCGCCCAGCGCCTGCTTGTGCTTGATAATGAGCTGGTCCACCAGCTGCACGATCTCCACGACTTCCGACTGCTCGCAGCCCATCATCAGCGTCTGCAGAGGCTCCTGCACGTGGCCCAAGAAATGCTCGCGGTCCAGCACGGTCGTCAACCGGTGCAGCGTGAAAATCACCTTCGAGCGCACGCGCTGGCTGCCGGGCACAGCGCGGAGCACGCACGCCGTGGCGGTGAGCACCTGCGTGAACGTCTCCTGGTGGTTCTCCATGCAGTCGGTGCCTTTGAACGCCTTGAGCACGTGGGCGATAGCGTTGAGATGAGAGGCGCAGTGCTCCGTGATGTAGCCCTCGTCAGTCAGCGCACCCGTTGTCATTTCGTTCAGTGTCGTGTTCAAGCCCTGCAGCAACGGGTCCAGCACAGCGATCGTGTAGCGGTACCGCAGCTGCTTGGCTGTCATACCAGTCTCCTCGGCGGGGAGCACGAGCGACGCGATGATCTGACCAGCGAGCTCAAACAGGTACAGCTGGTCGTCGTAGGCCAGATACGTCGGGTTGTGTTGGCTTTCGATCTCTTCCAACTCGGTGGCAATCGCCAGGCGAGGCTGCAACGCAGTCAGGATGCTGGACGCGTGCGGGTTCCCCGAGGCACCAATCGCCTTCACAAGACGAAGGCACAGGTAGCACACGCGGGATCTCACATGCGCAGCCGGGTGGGCAAGTCCATGTGGGCCAAACATCATTTGCAGTATTGCTGGAATGAGCGCCGACTCGTTCTGCAGCACCTTGCTGTACCGCACGGCCAGATCGTAGTATGTGAGAAGAACCTGCGGGTGCAGCGGCGCAGCACTGGAAGACGCTGACAGCATACTGCCGTGGATCTGCACAACCATCAGCGTGAGTGGGCTCGTGGGCTCGTGGAATGGAACAGCCACAGCCTTCAGCGCGGCAAGTCCCTCTTTAAATCGGTACACAAGCGACAAGAAGCTCTCGAGGTCACGAGGGTCGATCTCAGCAAACTGGCCCGGCAGGCTTTGCGCCAAATTGGTAAGAAAGGCAAGAGTGTCATGCGGTCGCTGGCGCACGATGTTGAGGAAAATGGTGTACAGACTGCGTCGGTACTCTTCAAATTCAGCAGCGTCAGAGTCTGAGTCCTCCGGGAACCAAGTCTGACGGTAAATTCCGTGCGGAATGAACTCTGAGTTCGCAAAGCCTTGAATAAATTGGTCATTGCTCTGAGATAGCCTAAGACGCGTAGATCTTCATCAGCTTTCGTGATGCTGAGACGAACGTAGTTGAACGCGAATTCGTGCAGCTTGAGCCCCCCAAACCGCTAACCAGTAGGCGATACGTCCAACATCGCTCTGCCGAGCTTTAAAAATCTTCAAACTCAGTCACTGCATAGTCGAACGAGGTCTTGGACGCGAACTCGCGCATCTTGAGCCGCAAAACTGCAAACCAATCGGCGATTCGTCCGACATCGCTCTGCCGAGCTTTTAGAATCATCAAACTCAGCGATGAACGAGGTCTGGCCGAGGATACGCACATCTTGGCCCGCAAAACCCCCAACAAATCGGCGATACGTCCGACATCGCTCTGCCGAGCTTTAAAAATCTTCAAACTCCAACACTGCAGCGATGAACGAGGACTTGTACGCGGACACGCGCATCTTGAGCAACCAAACTGCAAACCAGTCGGCGATACCTCCGGCGTCGCGCTGACGCGCTTAAAAATCACCAAACCCGGGTACTGCAACGACGATAGAGGTGTTGATCGCGAACGTGCAAAACCTGGATCGTCAAGCGCTAACCAATCGGCGATTCGTCCACCATCGCGCTGCCGCGCTTTAAAAATCATCAGCACGGGGTCTTCAACATCCGAATGGGGCCGTCGTCTTGGTCTTGTACATGTACGTCTTGAACAGCTAAAACCTGGATCTAGTTGGCGAGCATTTAGATATTGCGCTGCCGCGCTTTGGGAATCATCAGCAGGGTCCGGAACGACGAACTTGATCTTCGACAGCGACTTGTGCACTTGAGCCGCCAAAAGCTGGAATGGAGTGGTGAGAGTCCTGGGATCGCCCTTACGGGTAACAACAACCACAGCAGATGGCTCTGGTAATCCGAGAGCGTTTTACCACTGTCAGCTGGAACTCCAAATTGCCGATCCATCTGACGAGCGATTCCTCCTGAGATCTGCTCTCGGCTTACTTCAGGCCCGCTACGCAGTGTAAATCAATTCTTCCGGGTAGCCAATTTTACGTTGAAGCCGAGTATCGATCTTAGGATCTTGACCTTGAAGTGAGCGACAGCCGCTCGTTTTGCAGCAACGATAGTTCAGCCTCGTTATTTTGGAGCAGAAATTGCGGGGGGACAAACGATAGCTTCGCCTTCTTGTAGCTGAACAAAATGGCAGCTCCGTCGGCGATAGCTCCGCCTATTATGGATCAGCAGATTGGCAGTTCCGTAGGCGAAAGCTCTGCCTTGCAGCAAATTAACAGTGCCGTCGAATACCTCCGCCTAGTTGTAGCTCAGCAAATTAGCAGTTCTGCCGACGATAGCTTCGCCTTGTTGTTTCTCAGCAAATTGACACATCCGTCGCCGATAGCTGCTAGTTGAGTAGCTCAGCAATGAAGATCCGTCGACGATAACTAGTTGCAGCTCAGCAAATAAGCAGTTTCGTCGATCAAGCCCTTCCTAGTCGTGTAGCTCAGCAAATGTGGGTTCTGTTGACGATAGCTTCGCCTTGTTGTAGCTCAGCAAAGATGCAGTTGTGTCGTCGATAGCTACGTCGAGTTGGCTTCAGCAATTTTGAGTCAGGTGTCGACAATGAAAGTCTTGACTTGAGCTGAAGAATTTTACGGTGCTTGCGATGAGAGATATTGATGCCTTGAAATACAGGAACCGTCACTGCTACTTCCGCTCTCTTGTTAACTCAGCGGCATCGTTGGGCTGTGTTCTTGACCACGACGTCACTTTCGTCCGTTCTTACTCAGCATAATTCCCTGCAACACCATGATAGATCAGCCTCGTTATGGTTTGCAAGAAGCCAGCAAAATGTTAGACGCAGCTACTTACCATACCAGGATCCCACCTAACTGCGCCGTCACCGTCCTTGGTTTGCTATACCTCTTTATTTGCCGTTGAAAGACCACTGAGCATGATGGCGCACGCGGCGTGCTGGATCGAGGAAACCTGGCATTTGTCGAGGATATACAGAGTTCTCTTCAGGCTGTGCTCTTCCCGTACGCCTGATACTGCTGAAGACGAAAGCAGCATCACCAATTTACTCTTAGACAATACCACCGCGAGCGCTTGAACTTTACCTGCATCTGCATGAGCAGTTTGTTAGGCAGGACCACCCCCACCAGCATTGAGCTCTGCAACGAGAGCTCAAGTAGCCTTGCAAGGATCTTGGCAACAACTTGTTGAAGTGCTGCCAGTATCCTTGCGAAGGATCTTTGCAACAACTTGTTGATGGAGACGGTGGCACAACAAAGTGCTCACGGCTGCAGACAACCACGAGTGGACCGGGTATTGTTGCGAGGCGAGTAGTAAAGCCTTGGTTGAGCCGACACACAGAAGACTTTGCAAAGATTTTGCAGACTGGAAACCTTGACCTCTCCTCATTGAAGAGTTGTGCATGAGCTGGTGAAGCTGCCTTGAAGGTGTCGGCATTGATCAGGATACACTTGGACGACGTTGCCTTGAAGTAGCTGTAGTGTTGGTTGTTCTTGGATGGTTCTTGTGTAGGTAGGAATTAATTGATTCCACATACTTGACAAGTTGCGGCGATGTTGGAGAAAGCACCGTTGACAGACAAGCAGTGTCTTGCACGACGAGTCTTGGCTGGGTGTTGCTGGCCTTGGATCTTCACTTTCGGTGTGATATCTGCTACATGTATAAAGTTTCAAAGAGTTTAGTCTAGGTTGGTGAAAGTTTTGACTCAAAACCCTAAGGGTTTGTGCAGATTCAGTGCATACCGGTACTTGTTTACGATAACTCGAAGTAGTAGCCGTGCTCATGGGACTGTCTTCAGGCTTTTACATGTCGAGCAGCAGGTCGGCGAGCTCGAGCAGGCGGTAATCTAACATTGCAAGAGGTAAAACAAAAAGCCCAAACATTTGCTGGTTAGCGATTAGGTACAATGGGAGCATGGAGTATGGAGTGACAAGACTTGCTTTGGTCCGTACTGTACAAGCTTTGACCGCATCGTTCAAAGAGAACGATGGGTGACAGCGCTTCCAGCGCGTTGAAACTTTGGTCGGAATCGAAAAAGGAAGTGACAAGGAAATGAAAGAAGGCGGAGCGCAGCGGGATGGAGCAGCGAGAGCTCTCAGCTCTGGTTGGTCGTCGCGAGCTCTCGCCTGCTGCTTCATGTCGGGGATGGATGTCGGCAGCGACTTTGGCTCGGCGATTCTCAGCGAGAATATGCACCACCCCGTCACGAACTTGACGTTAGTATGCACCATACTCCGTGCAAGTGCCCAATCTGCCCACGCAGTTTGCTTGAACCTGCTTCTCGAGTCTTATCGGCGCCAACTATTGCGCTGAAAAGGGTCGAAAAGCAGGCGGCCATGTGCTCTCGCCCTTGATCGATATGAATTCACGCAGGTCTTGCGTTTTCTCCGGTCTGAGGTATTCACAGCGTTTACGGGGTATTCACGAACCCCATTTCTCAGCCTCGAAATCTCCAAACATTTACTTTCGCAGGTCCGCGCTCGCTACATGTGCTAGTTCCAGTTGGCCACAAACAAGTGCTTGGCGGCTGCTAAGAGTCTTAGCAGCCTTATCCCAAGACTCGGGTGTCGAGCGGAGACGATTAAGTCGCCATGGTGCTCGGAATGGCGACGCGAACTGCGTGACGCAGCACTAGAGTCAACGACTAAACACTGAATTCCATCACCCACTTCTTCGGTCGTGACCGCAAAGTAAAATACACCCAAGGGTCAGTTTGCGGCAGAACACTAAAGTTTGCGGCCTAATCTTGGCACCGAAACGGCGTTGGTGGCTAGGACACCGTCATCTAGTACTTGTTAGCACTCACTCAGCTTCGCTTACGCCTTACATCTTCCATCCTGCGTGTTCTACTTACCATAGACTGAGGAGTACAATTTCCAGTGGTACACTCGCCATGTTACCCTTAGACGTCGCCCCTCCCACATGGTATGTCTTCACATAGCAAATACCTATTTAAAGGAGGGATGACTTCGTGGCGGTCGTAGCACAGGCAATCACAGACTCTATGGGGACGCTCTCTCTATTTGCTATGTTGGTTGTGGCCCGGGGTCCTCCATGCCTATTATCCTATTGCCCTACTCCTGTGTCTTCAAAATGCTATTGTAATGTCCTCGCCACGCCTGCTACATCTTGCCCACCAGCGCCTTGTACGCGGCCTGGATCTTCTTGCGGTCTCCGGTGGCCACCTGCTCCGTGTACGGGCCGGCCAGCTCCGGCGGACAGCCGATCGATGGCAGGAACACGTCCCGCATGAAGGTCAGGTACTCAACGCCCAGCGCGGCCACCAGCACCGCCTGCATGTTGACGATCTCCTTGACGGCCAGCATCGTCTGCATGTCGTCCACGTCGAAGTGGCGCAGCTTCGTCACGGCGAACATGGCCCGCGTGAAGTCCTGCACCGCAATCTGCGTGAAGCGCGACTTGCCCTCGGCCGACAGCTCGGCGTGCAGCTCGGCACGTAGCGCCACGGACGCCGCCGACGTGGCCGCGGTCGCAGCTCCTGACGCTTCGCACGCCGGCGACGGAGCGACTCCGTTGCTGACCCAGCGCTCCACCAGCATACTCCCGATCGAAAAGCAGGCGCGGTTGATGTTGGCGTCCTGCACCTCAGCGCAGCCTTCCAGCACAAGCCGCAGCATGTTCTCCAGCTGCGCCACGTTCCGCGCGCTGATCAGCACTGCGTCCAGGCCGTGCGTCACGAGGTGGAGCAGGAACGTGTATAGATATTTCTGCGTGGCTTCGCGCTCGAGCTGCGGCGCGTCCTTCGTCTCGCCCCCCGCCAGCGCGCTCCGCTCCGGCATCAGCGCGCACAAGTGCTGCACGAACGGCAGCGTCGTCTCGTCCAGGAAGCCGCCCAGCGCCTGCTTGTGCTTGATAATGAGCTGGTCCACCAGCTGCACGATCTCCACGACTTCCGACTGCTCGCAGCCCATCATCAGCGTCTGCAGAGGCTCCTGCACGTGGCCCAAGAAATGCTCGCGGTCCAGCACGGTCGTCAACCGGTGCAGCGTGAAAATCACCTTCGAGCGCACGCGCTGGCTGCCGGGCACAGCGCGGAGCACGCACGCCGTGGCGGTGAGCACCTGCGTGAACGTCTCCTGGTGGTTCTCCATGCAGTCGGTGCCTTTGAACGCCTTGAGCACGTGGGCGATAGCGTTGAGATGAGAGGCGCAGTGCTCCGTGATGTAGCCCTCGTCAGTCAGCGCACCCGTTGTCATTTCGTTCAGTGTCGTGTTCAAGCCCTGCAGCAACGGGTCCAGCACAGCGATCGTGTAGCGGTACCGCAGCTGCTTGGCTGTCATACCAGTCTCCTCGGCGGGGAGCACGAGCGACGCGATGATCTGACCAGCGAGCTCAAACAGGTACAGCTGGTCGTCGTAGGCCAGATACGTCGGGTTGTGTTGGCTTTCGATCTCTTCCAACTCGGTGGCAATCGCCAGGCGAGGCTGCAACGCAGTCAGGATGCTGGACGCGTGCGGGTTCCCCGAGGCACCAATCGCCTTCACAAGACGAAGGCACAGGTAGCACACGCGGGATCTCACATGCGCAGCCGGGTGGGCAAGTCCATGTGGGCCAAACATCATTTGCAGTATTGCTGGAATGAGCGCCGACTCGTTCTGCAGCACCTTGCTGTACCGCACGGCCAGATCGTAGTATGTGAGAAGAACCTGCGGGTGCAGCGGCGCAGCACTGGAAGACGCTGACAGCATACTGCCGTGGATCTGCACAACCATCAGCGTGAGTGGGCTCGTGGGCTCGTGGAATGGAACAGCCACAGCCTTCAGCGCGGCAAGTCCCTCTTTAAATCGGTACACAAGCGACAAGAAGCTCTCGAGGTCACGAGGGTCGATCTCAGCAAACTGGCCCGGCAGGCTTTGCGCCAAATTGGTAAGAAAGGCAAGAGTGTCATGCGGTCGCTGGCGCACGATGTTGAGGAAAATGGTGTACAGACTGCGTCGGTACTCTTCAAATTCAGCAGCGTCAGAGTCTGAGTCCTCCGGGAACCAAGTCTGACGGTAAATTCCGTGCGGAATGAACTCTGAGTTCGCAAAGCCTTGAATAAATTGGTCATTGCTCTGAGATAGCCTAAGACGCGTAGATCTTCATCAGCTTTCGTGATGCTGAGACGAACGTAGTTGAACGCGAATTCGTGCAGCTTGAGCCCCCCAAACCGCTAACCAGTAGGCGATACGTCCAACATCGCTCTGCCGAGCTTTAAAAATCTTCAAACTCAGTCACTGCATAGTCGAACGAGGTCTTGGACGCGAACTCGCGCATCTTGAGCCGCAAAACTGCAAACCAATCGGCGATTCGTCCGACATCGCTCTGCCGAGCTTTTAGAATCATCAAACTCAGCGATGAACGAGGTCTGGCCGAGGATACGCACATCTTGGCCCGCAAAACCCCCAACAAATCGGCGATACGTCCGACATCGCTCTGCCGAGCTTTAAAAATCTTCAAACTCCAACACTGCAGCGATGAACGAGGACTTGTACGCGGACACGCGCATCTTGAGCAACCAAACTGCAAACCAGTCGGCGATACCTCCGGCGTCGCGCTGACGCGCTTAAAAATCACCAAACCCGGGTACTGCAACGACGATAGAGGTGTTGATCGCGAACGTGCAAAACCTGGATCGTCAAGCGCTAACCAATCGGCGATTCGTCCACCATCGCGCTGCCGCGCTTTAAAAATCATCAGCACGGGGTCTTCAACATCCGAATGGGGCCGTCGTCTTGGTCTTGTACATGTACGTCTTGAACAGCTAAAACCTGGATCTAGTTGGCGAGCATTTAGATATTGCGCTGCCGCGCTTTGGGAATCATCAGCAGGGTCCGGAACGACGAACTTGATCTTCGACAGCGACTTGTGCACTTGAGCCGCCAAAAGCTGGAATGGAGTGGTGAGAGTCCTGGGATCGCCCTTACGGGTAACAACAACCACAGCAGATGGCTCTGGTAATCCGAGAGCGTTTTACCACTGTCAGCTGGAACTCCAAATTGCCGATCCATCTGACGAGCGATTCCTCCTGAGATCTGCTCTCGGCTTACTTCAGGCCCGCTACGCAGTGTAAATCAATTCTTCCGGGTAGCCAATTTTACGTTGAAGCCGAGTATCGATCTTAGGATCTTGACCTTGAAGTGAGCGACAGCCGCTCGTTTTGCAGCAACGATAGTTCAGCCTCGTTATTTTGGAGCAGAAATTGCGGGGGGACAAACGATAGCTTCGCCTTCTTGTAGCTGAACAAAATGGCAGCTCCGTCGGCGATAGCTCCGCCTATTATGGATCAGCAGATTGGCAGTTCCGTAGGCGAAAGCTCTGCCTTGCAGCAAATTAACAGTGCCGTCGAATACCTCCGCCTAGTTGTAGCTCAGCAAATTAGCAGTTCTGCCGACGATAGCTTCGCCTTGTTGTTTCTCAGCAAATTGACACATCCGTCGCCGATAGCTGCTAGTTGAGTAGCTCAGCAATGAAGATCCGTCGACGATAACTAGTTGCAGCTCAGCAAATAAGCAGTTTCGTCGATCAAGCCCTTCCTAGTCGTGTAGCTCAGCAAATGTGGGTTCTGTTGACGATAGCTTCGCCTTGTTGTAGCTCAGCAAAGATGCAGTTGTGTCGTCGATAGCTACGTCGAGTTGGCTTCAGCAATTTTGAGTCAGGTGTCGACAATGAAAGTCTTGACTTGAGCTGAAGAATTTTACGGTGCTTGCGATGAGAGATATTGATGCCTTGAAATACAGGAACCGTCACTGCTACTTCCGCTCTCTTGTTAACTCAGCGGCATCGTTGGGCTGTGTTCTTGACCACGACGTCACTTTCGTCCGTTCTTACTCAGCATAATTCCCTGCAACACCATGATAGATCAGCCTCGTTATGGTTTGCAAGAAGCCAGCAAAATGTTAGACGCAGCTACTTACCATACCAGGATCCCACCTAACTGCGCCGTCACCGTCCTTGGTTTGCTATACCTCTTTATTTGCCGTTGAAAGACCACTGAGCATGATGGCGCACGCGGCGTGCTGGATCGAGGAAACCTGGCATTTGTCGAGGATATACAGAGTTCTCTTCAGGCTGTGCTCTTCCCGTACGCCTGATACTGCTGAAGACGAAAGCAGCATCACCAATTTACTCTTAGACAATACCACCGCGAGCGCTTGAACTTTACCTGCATCTGCATGAGCAGTTTGTTAGGCAGGACCACCCCCACCAGCATTGAGCTCTGCAACGAGAGCTCAAGTAGCCTTGCAAGGATCTTGGCAACAACTTGTTGAAGTGCTGCCAGTATCCTTGCGAAGGATCTTTGCAACAACTTGTTGATGGAGACGGTGGCACAACAAAGTGCTCACGGCTGCAGACAACCACGAGTGGACCGGGTATTGTTGCGAGGCGAGTAGTAAAGCCTTGGTTGAGCCGACACACAGAAGACTTTGCAAAGATTTTGCAGACTGGAAACCTTGACCTCTCCTCATTGAAGAGTTGTGCATGAGCTGGTGAAGCTGCCTTGAAGGTGTCGGCATTGATCAGGATACACTTGGACGACGTTGCCTTGAAGTAGCTGTAGTGTTGGTTGTTCTTGGATGGTTCTTGTGTAGGTAGGAATTAATTGATTCCACATACTTGACAAGTTGCGGCGATGTTGGAGAAAGCACCGTTGACAGACAAGCAGTGTCTTGCACGACGAGTCTTGGCTGGGTGTTGCTGGCCTTGGATCTTCACTTTCGGTGTGATATCTGCTACATGTATAAAGTTTCAAAGAGTTTAGTCTAGGTTGGTGAAAGTTTTGACTCAAAACCCTAAGGGTTTGTGCAGATTCAGTGCATACCGGTACTTGTTTACGATAACTCGAAGTAGTAGCCGTGCTCATGGGACTGTCTTCAGGCTTTTACATGTCGAGCAGCAGGTCGGCGAGCTCGAGCAGGCGGTAATCTAACATTGCAAGAGGTAAAACAAAAAGCCCAAACATTTGCTGGTTAGCGATTAGGTACAATGGGAGCATGGAGTATGGAGTGACAAGACTTGCTTTGGTCCGTACTGTACAAGCTTTGACCGCATCGTTCAAAGAGAACGATGGGTGACAGCGCTTCCAGCGCGTTGAAACTTTGGTCGGAATCGAAAAAGGAAGTGACAAGGAAATGAAAGAAGGCGGAGCGCAGCGGGATGGAGCAGCGAGAGCTCTCAGCTCTGGTTGGTCGTCGCGAGCTCTCGCCTGCTGCTTCATGTCGGGGATGGATGTCGGCAGCGACTTTGGCTCGGCGATTCTCAGCGAGAATATGCACCACCCCGTCACGAACTTGACGTTAGTATGCACCATACTCCGTGCAAGTGCCCAATCTGCCCACGCAGTTTGCTTGAACCTGCTTCTCGAGTCTTATCGGCGCCAACTATTGCGCTGAAAAGGGTCGAAAAGCAGGCGGCCATGTGCTCTCGCCCTTGATCGATATGAATTCACGCAGGTCTTGCGTTTTCTCCGGTCTGAGGTATTCACAGCGTTTACGGGGTATTCACGAACCCCATTTCTCAGCCTCGAAATCTCCAAACATTTACTTTCGCAGGTCCGCGCTCGCTACATGTGCTAGTTCCAGTTGGCCACAAACAAGTGCTTGGCGGCTGCTAAGAGTCTTAGCAGCCTTATCCCAAGACTCGGGTGTCGAGCGGAGACGATTAAGTCGCCATGGTGCTCGGAATGGCGACGCGAACTGCGTGACGCAGCACTAGAGTCAACGACTAAACACTGAATTCCATCACCCACTTCTTCGGTCGTGACCGCAAAGTAAAATACACCCAAGGGTCAGTTTGCGGCAGAACACTAAAGTTTGCGGCCTAATCTTGGCACCGAAACGGCGTTGGTGGCTAGGACACCGTCATCTAGTACTTGTTAGCACTCACTCAGCTTCGCTTACGCCTTACATCTTCCATCCTGCGTGTTCTACTTACCATAGACTGAGGAGTACAATTTCCAGTGGTACACTCGCCATGTTACCCTTAGACGTCGCCCCTCCCACATGGTATGTCTTCACATAGCAAATACCTATTTAAAGGAGGGATGACTTCGTGGCGGTCGTAGCACAGGCAATCACAGACTCTATGGGGACGCTCTCTCTATTTGCTATGTTGGTTGTGGCCCGGGGTCCTCCATGCCTATTATCCTATTGCCCTACTCCTGTGTCTTCAAAATGCTATTGTAATGTCCTCGCCACGCCTGCTACATCTTGCCCACCAGCGCCTTGTACGCGGCCTGGATCTTCTTGCGGTCTCCGGTGGCCACCTGCTCCGTGTACGGGCCGGCCAGCTCCGGCGGACAGCCGATCGATGGCAGGAACACGTCCCGCATGAAGGTCAGGTACTCAACGCCCAGCGCGGCCACCAGCACCGCCTGCATGTTGACGATCTCCTTGACGGCCAGCATCGTCTGCATGTCGTCCACGTCGAAGTGGCGCAGCTTCGTCACGGCGAACATGGCCCGCGTGAAGTCCTGCACCGCAATCTGCGTGAAGCGCGACTTGCCCTCGGCCGACAGCTCGGCGTGCAGCTCGGCACGTAGCGCCACGGACGCCGCCGACGTGGCCGCGGTCGCAGCTCCTGACGCTTCGCACGCTGGTGACGGAGCGGCTCCGTTGCTGACCCAGCGCTCCACCAGCATACTCCCGATCGAAAAGCAGGCGCGGTTGATGTTGGCGTCCTGCACCTCGGCGCAGCCTTCCAGCACAAGCCGCAGCATGTTCACCAGCTGCGCCACGTTCCGGTTGCTGATCAGCACTGCGTCCAGGCCGTGCGTCACGAGGTGGAGCAGGAACGTGTATAGATATTTCTGCGTGGCTTCGCGCTCGAGCTGCGGCGCGTCTTTCGTCTCGCCACCCGCCAGCGCACTCCGCTCCGGCATCAGCGCGCACAAGTGCTGCACGAACGGCAGCGTCGTCTCGTCCAGGAAGCCGCCCAGCGCCTGCTTGTGCTTGATAATGAGCTGGTCCACCAGCTGCACGATCTCCACGACTTCCGACTGCTCGCAGCCCATCATCAGCGTCTGCAGAGGCTCCTGCACGTGGCCCAAGAAATGCTCGCGGTCCAGCACAGTCGTCAACCGGTGCAGCGTGAAAATCACCTTCGAGCGCACGCGCTGGCTGCCGGGCACAGCGCGGAGCACGCACGCCGTGGCGGTGAGCACCTGCGTGAACGTCTCCTGGTGGTTCTCCATGCAGTCGGTGCCTTTGAACGCCTTGAGCACGTGGGCGATAGCGTTGAGATGAGAGGCGCAGTGCTCCGTGATGTAGCCCTCGTCAGTCAGCGCACCCGTTGTCATTTCGTTCAGTGTCGTGTTCAAGCCCTGCAGCAACGGGTCCAGCACAGCGATCGTGTAGCGGTACCGCAGCTGCTTGGCTGTCATACCAGTCTCCTCGGCGGGGAGCACGAGCGACGCGATGATCTGACCAGCGAGCTCAAACAGGTACAGCTGGTCGTCGTAGGCCAGATACGTCGGGTTGTGTTGGCTTTCGATCTCTTCCAACTCGGTGGCAATCGCCAGGCGAGGCTGCAACGCAGTCAGGATGCTGGACGCGTGCGGGTTCCCCGAGGCACCAATCGCCTTCACAAGACGAAGGCACAGGTAGCACACGCGGGATCTCACATGCGCAGCCGGGTGGGCAAGTCCATGTGGGCCAAACATCATTTGCAGTATTGCTGGAATGAGCGCCGACTCGTTCTGCAGCACCTTGCTGTACCGCACGGCCAGATCGTAGTATGTGAGAAGAACCTGCGGGTGCAGCGGCGCAGCACTGGAAGACGCTGACAGCATACTGCCGTGGATCTGCACAACCATCAGCGTGAGTGGGCTCGTGGGCTCGTGGAATGGAACAGCCACAGCCTTCAGCGCGGCAAGTCCCTCTTTAAATCGGTACACAAGCGACAAGAAGCTCTCGAGGTCACGAGGGTCGATCTCAGCAAACTGGCCCGGCAGGCTTTGCGCCAAATTGGTAAGAAAGGCAAGAGTGTCATGCGGTCGCTGGCGCACGATGTTGAGGAAAATGGTGTACAGACTGCGTCGGTACTCTTCAAATTCAGCAGCGTCAGAGTCTGAGTCCTCCGGGAACCAAGTCTGACGGTAAATTCCGTGCGGAATGAACTCTGAGTTCGCAAAGCCTTGAATAAATTGGTCATTGCTCTGAGATAGCCTAAGACGCGTAGATCTTCATCAGCTTTCGTGATGCTGAGACGAACGTAGTTGAACGCGAATTCGTGCAGCTTGAGCCCCCCAAACCGCTAACCAGTAGGCGATACGTCCAACATCGCTCTGCCGAGCTTTAAAAATCTTCAAACTCAGTCACTGCATAGTCGAACGAGGTCTTGGACGCGAACTCGCGCATCTTGAGCCGCAAAACTGCAAACCAATCGGCGATTCGTCCGACATCGCTCTGCCGAGCTTTTAGAATCATCAAACTCAGCGATGAACGAGGTCTGGCCGAGGATACGCACATCTTGGCCCGCAAAACCCCCAACAAATCGGCGATACGTCCGACATCGCTCTGCCGAGCTTTAAAAATCTTCAAACTCCAACACTGCAGCGATGAACGAGGACTTGTACGCGGACACGCGCATCTTGAGCAACCAAACTGCAAACCAGTCGGCGATACCTCCGGCGTCGCGCTGACGCGCTTAAAAATCACCAAACCCGGGTACTGCAACGACGATAGAGGTGTTGATCGCGAACGTGCAAAACCTGGATCGTCAAGCGCTAACCAATCGGCGATTCGTCCACCATCGCGCTGCCGCGCTTTAAAAATCATCAGCACGGGGTCTTCAACATCCGAATGGGGCCGTCGTCTTGGTCTTGTACATGTACGTCTTGAACAGCTAAAACCTGGATCTAGTTGGCGAGCATTTAGATATTGCGCTGCCGCGCTTTGGGAATCATCAGCAGGGTCCGGAACGACGAACTTGATCTTCGACAGCGACTTGTGCACTTGAGCCGCCAAAAGCTGGAATGGAGTGGTGAGAGTCCTGGGATCGCCCTTACGGGTAACAACAACCACAGCAGATGGCTCTGGTAATCCGAGAGCGTTTTACCACTGTCAGCTGGAACTCCAAATTGCCGATCCATCTGACGAGCGATTCCTCCTGAGATCTGCTCTCGGCTTACTTCAGGCCCGCTACGCAGTGTAAATCAATTCTTCCGGGTAGCCAATTTTACGTTGAAGCCGAGTATCGATCTTAGGATCTTGACCTTGAAGTGAGCGACAGCCGCTCGTTTTGCAGCAACGATAGTTCAGCCTCGTTATTTTGGAGCAGAAATTGCGGGGGGACAAACGATAGCTTCGCCTTCTTGTAGCTGAACAAAATGGCAGCTCCGTCGGCGATAGCTCCGCCTATTATGGATCAGCAGATTGGCAGTTCCGTAGGCGAAAGCTCTGCCTTGCAGCAAATTAACAGTGCCGTCGAATACCTCCGCCTAGTTGTAGCTCAGCAAATTAGCAGTTCTGCCGACGATAGCTTCGCCTTGTTGTTTCTCAGCAAATTGACACATCCGTCGCCGATAGCTGCTAGTTGAGTAGCTCAGCAATGAAGATCCGTCGACGATAACTAGTTGCAGCTCAGCAAATAAGCAGTTTCGTCGATCAAGCCCTTCCTAGTCGTGTAGCTCAGCAAATGTGGGTTCTGTTGACGATAGCTTCGCCTTGTTGTAGCTCAGCAAAGATGCAGTTGTGTCGTCGATAGCTACGTCGAGTTGGCTTCAGCAATTTTGAGTCAGGTGTCGACAATGAAAGTCTTGACTTGAGCTGAAGAATTTTACGGTGCTTGCGATGAGAGATATTGATGCCTTGAAATACAGGAACCGTCACTGCTACTTCCGCTCTCTTGTTAACTCAGCGGCATCGTTGGGCTGTGTTCTTGACCACGACGTCACTTTCGTCCGTTCTTACTCAGCATAATTCCCTGCAACACCATGAT
Organism: Phytophthora x cambivora; assembly: GCA_033557925.1. Lineage (NCBI taxonomy): Eukaryota > Oomycota > Peronosporomycetes > Peronosporales > Peronosporaceae > Phytophthora > Phytophthora x cambivora. Next base: position 6,318,564 of record JAUCEB010000016.1, on the reverse strand, counting down.
AGATCAGCCTCGTTATGGTTTGCAAGAAGCCAGCAAAATGTTAGACGCAGCTACTTACCATACCAGGATCCCACCTAACTGCGCCGTCACCGTCCTTGGTTTGCTATACCTCTTTATTTGCCGTTGAAAGACCACTGAGCATGATGGCGCACGCGGCGTGCTGGATCGAGGAAACCTGGCATTTGTCGAGGATATACAGAGTTCTCTTCAGGCTGTGCTCTTCCCGTACGCCTGATACTGCTGAAGACGAAAGCAGCATCACCAATTTACTCTTAGACAATACCACCGCGAGCGCTTGAACTTTACCTGCATCTGCATGAGCAGTTTGTTAGGCAGGACCACCCCCACCAGCATTGAGCTCTGCAACGAGAGCTCAAGTAGCCTTGCAAGGATCTTGGCAACAACTTGTTGAAGTGCTGCCAGTATCCTTGCGAAGGATCTTTGCAACAACTTGTTGATGGAGACGGTGGCACAACAAAGTGCTCACGGCTGCAGACAACCACGAGTGGACCGGGTATTGTTGCGAGGCGAGTAGTAAAGCCTTGGTTGAGCCGACACACAGAAGACTTTGCAAAGATTTTGCAGACTGGAAACCTTGACCTCTCCTCATTGAAGAGTTGTGCATGAGCTGGTGAAGCTGCCTTGAAGGTGTCGGCATTGATCAGGATACACTTGGACGACGTTGCCTTGAAGTAGCTGTAGTGTTGGTTGTTCTTGGATGGTTCTTGTGTAGGTAGGAATTAATTGATTCCACATACTTGACAAGTTGCGGCGATGTTGGAGAAAGCACCGTTGACAGACAAGCAGTGTCTTGCACGACGAGTCTTGGCTGGGTGTTGCTGGCCTTGGATCTTCACTTTCGGTGTGATATCTGCTACATGTATAAAGTTTCAAAGAGTTTAGTCTAGGTTGGTGAAAGTTTTGACTCAAAACCCTAAGGGTTTGTGCAGATTCAGTGCATACCGGTACTTGTTTACGATAACTCGAAGTAGTAGCCGTGCTCATGGGACTGTCTTCAGGCTTTTACATGTCGAGCAGCAGGTCGGCGAGCTCGAGCAGGCGGTAATCTAACATTGCAAGAGGTAAAACAAAAAGCCCAAACATTTGCTGGTTAGCGATTAGGTACAATGGGAGCATGGAGTATGGAGTGACAAGACTTGCTTTGGTCCGTACTGTACAAGCTTTGACCGCATCGTTCAAAGAGAACGATGGGTGACAGCGCTTCCAGCGCGTTGAAACTTTGGTCGGAATCGAAAAAGGAAGTGACAAGGAAATGAAAGAAGGCGGAGCGCAGCGGGATGGAGCAGCGAGAGCTCTCAGCTCTGGTTGGTCGTCGCGAGCTCTCGCCTGCTGCTTCATGTCGGGGATGGATGTCGGCAGCGACTTTGGCTCGGCGATTCTCAGCGAGAATATGCACCACCCCGTCACGAACTTGACGTTAGTATGCACCATACTCCGTGCAAGTGCCCAATCTGCCCACGCAGTTTGCTTGAACCTGCTTCTCGAGTCTTATCGGCGCCAACTATTGCGCTGAAAAGTGTCGAAAAGCAGGCGGCCATGTGCTCTCGCCCTTGATCGATATGAATTCACGCAGGTCTTGCGTTTTCTCCGGTCTGAGGTATTCACAGCGTTTACGGGGTATTCACGAACCCCATTTCTCAGCCTCGAAATCTCCAAACATTTACTTTCGCAGGTCCGCGCTCGCTACATGTGCTAGTTCCAGTTGGCCACAAACAAGTGCTTGGCGGCTGCTAAGAGTCTTAGCAGCCTTATCCCAAGACTCGGGTGTCGAGCGGAGACGATTAAGTCGCCATGGTGCTCGGAATGGCGACGCGAACTGCGTGACGCAGCACTAGAGTCAACGACTAAACACTGAATTCCATCACCCACTTCTTCGGTCGTGACCGCAAAGTAAAATACACCCAAGGGTCAGTTTGCGGCAGAACACTAAAGTTTGCGGCCTAATCTTGGCACCGAAACGGCGTTGGTGGCTAGGACACCGTCATCTAGTACTTGTTAGCACTCACTCAGCTTCGCTTACGCCTTACATCTTCCATCCTGCGTGTTCTACTTACCATAGACTGAGGAGTACAATTTCCAGTGGTACACTCGCCATGTTACCCTTAGACGTCGCCCCTCCCACATGGTATGTCTTCACATAGCAAATACCTATTTAAAGGAGGGATGACTTCGTGGCGGTCGTAGCACAGGCAATCACAGACTCTATGGGGACGCTCTCTCTATTTGCTATGTTGGTTGTGGCCCGGGGTCCTCCATGCCTATTATCCTATTGCCCTACTCCTGTGTCTTCAAAATGCTATTGTAATGTCCTCGCCACGCCTGCTACATCTTGCCCACCAGCGCCTTGTACGCGGCCTGGATCTTCTTGCGGTCTCCGGTGGCCACCTGCTCCGTGTACGGGCCGGCCAGCTCCGGCGGACAGCCGATCGATGGCAGGAACACGTCCCGCATGAAGGTCAGGTACTCAACGCCCAGCGCGGCCACCAGCACCGCCTGCATGTTGACGATCTCCTTGACGGCCAGCATCGTCTGCATGTCGTCCACGTCGAAGTGGCGCAGCTTCGTCACGGCGAACATGGCCCGCGTGAAGTCCTGCACCGCAATCTGCGTGAAGCGCGACTTGCCCTCGGCCGACAGCTCGGCGTGCAGCTCGGCACGTAGCGCCACGGACGCCGCCGACGTGGCCGCGGTCGCAGCTCCTGACGCTTCGCACGCTGGTGACGGAGCGGCTCCGTTGCTGACCCAGCGCTCCACCAGCATACTCCCGATCGAAAAGCAGGCGCGGTTGATGTTGGCGTCCTGCACCTCGGCGCAGCCTTCCAGCACAAGCCGCAGCATGTTCACCAGCTGCGCCACGTTCCGGTTGCTGATCAGCACTGCGTCCAGGCCGTGCGTCACGAGGTGGAGCAGGAACGTGTATAGATATTTCTGCGTGGCTTCGCGCTCGAGCTGCGGCGCGTCTTTCGTCTCGCCACCCGCCAGCGCACTCCGCTCCGGCATCAGCGCGCACAAGTGCTGCACGAACGGCAGCGTCGTCTCGTCCAGGAAGCCGCCCAGCGCCTGCTTGTGCTTGATAATGAGCTGGTCCACCAGCTGCACGATCTCCACGACTTCCGACTGCTCGCAGCCCATCATCAGCGTCTGCAGAGGCTCCTGCACGTGGCCCAAGAAATGCTCGCGGTCCAGCACAGTCGTCAACCGGTGCAGCGTGAAAATCACCTTCGAGCGCACGCGCTGGCTGCCGGGCACAGCGCGGAGCACGCACGCCGTGGCGGTGAGCACCTGCGTGAACGTCTCCTGGTGGTTCTCCATGCAGTCGGTGCCTTTGAACGCCTTGAGCACGTGGGCGATAGCGTTGAGATGAGAGGCGCAGTGCTCCGTGATGTAGCCCTCGTCAGTCAGCGCACCCGTTGTCATTTCGTTCAGTGTCGTGTTCAAGCCCTGCAGCAACGGGTCCAGCACAGCGATCGTGTAGCGGTACCGCAGCTGCTTGGCTGTCATACCAGTCTCCTCGGCGGGGAGCACGAGCGACGCGATGATCTGACCAGCGAGCTCAAACAGGTACAGCTGGTCGTCGTAGGCCAGATACGTCGGGTTGTGTTGGCTTTCGATCTCTTCCAACTCGGTGGCAATCGCCAGGCGAGGCTGCAACGCAGTCAGGATGCTGGACGCGTGCGGGTTCCCCGAGGCACCAATCGCCTTCACAAGACGAAGGCACAGGTAGCACACGCGGGATCTCACATGCGCAGCCGGGTGGGCAAGTCCATGTGGGCCAAACATCATTTGCAGTATTGCTGGAATGAGCGCCGACTCGTTCTGCAGCACCTTGCTGTACCGCACGGCCAGATCGTAGTATGTGAGAAGAACCTGCGGGTGCAGCGGCGCAGCACTGGAAGACGCTGACAGCATACTGCCGTGGATCTGCACAACCATCAGCGTGAGTGGGCTCGTGGGCTCGTGGAATGGAACAGCCACAGCCTTCAGCGCGGCAAGTCCCTCTTTAAATCGGTACACAAGCGACAAGAAGCTCTCGAGGTCACGAGGGTCGATCTCAGCAAACTGGCCCGGCAGGCTTTGCGCCAAATTGGTAAGAAAGGCAAGAGTGTCATGCGGTCGCTGGCGCACGATGTTGAGGAAAATGGTGTACAGACTGCGTCGGTACTCTTCAAATTCAGCAGCGTCAGAGTCTGAGTCCTCCGGGAACCAAGTCTGACGGTAAATTCCGTGCGGAATGAACTCTGAGTTCGCAAAGCCTTGAATAAATTGGTCATTGCTCTGAGATAGCCTAAGACGCGTAGATCTTCATCAGCTTTCGTGATGCTGAGACGAACGTAGTTGAACGCGAATTCGTGCAGCTTGAGCCCCCCAAACCGCTAACCAGTAGGCGATACGTCCAACATCGCTCTGCCGAGCTTTAAAAATCTTCAAACTCAGTCACTGCATAGTCGAACGAGGTCTTGGACGCGAACTCGCGCATCTTGAGCCGCAAAACTGCAAACCAATCGGCGATTCGTCCGACATCGCTCTGCCGAGCTTTTAGAATCATCAAACTCAGCGATGAACGAGGTCTGGCCGAGGATACGCACATCTTGGCCCGCAAACCCCCCAACAAATCGGCGATACGTCCGACATCGCTCTGCCGAGCTTTAAAAATCTTCAAACTCCAACACTGCAGCGATGAACGAGGACTTGTACGCGGACACGCGCATCTTGAGCAACCAAACTGCAAACCAGTCGGCGATACCTCCGGCGTCGCGCTGACGCGCTTAAAAATCACCAAACCCGGGTACTGCAACGACGATAGAGGTGTTGATCGCGAACGTGCAAAACCTGGATCGTCAAGCGCTAACCAATCGGCGATTCGTCCACCATCGCGCTGCCGCGCTTTAAAAATCATCAGCACGGGGTCTTCAACATCCGAATGGGGCCGTCGTCTTGGTCTTGTACATGTACGTCTTGAACAGCTAAAACCTGGATCTAGTTGGCGAGCATTTAGATATTGCGCTGCCGCGCTTTGGGAATCATCAGCAGGGTCCGGAACGACGAACTTGATCTTCGACAGCGACTTGTGCACTTGAGCCGCCAAAAGCTGGAATGGAGTGGTGAGAGTCCTGGGATCGCCCTTACGGGTAACAACAACCACAGCAGATGGCTCTGGTAATCCGAGAGCGTTTTACCACTGTCAGCTGGAACTCCAAATTGCCGATCCATCTGACGAGCGATTCCTCCTGAGATCTGCTCTCGGCTTACTTCAGGCCCGCTACGCAGTGTAAATCAATTCTTCCGGGTAGCCAATTTTACGTTGAAGCCGAGTATCGATCTTAGGATCTTGACCTTGAAGTGAGCGACAGCCGCTCGTTTTGCAGCAACGATAGTTCAGCCTCGTTATTTTGGAGCAGAAATTGCGGGGGGACAAACGATAGCTTCGCCTTCTTGTAGCTGAACAAAATGGCAGCTCCGTCGGCGATAGCTCCGCCTATTATGGATCAGCAGATTGGCAGTTCCGTAGGCGAAAGCTCTGCCTTGCAGCAAATTAACAGTGCCGTCGAATACCTCCGCCTAGTTGTAGCTCAGCAAATTAGCAGTTCTGCCGACGATAGCTTCGCCTTGTTGTTTCTCAGCAAATTGACACATCCGTCGCCGATAGCTGCTAGTTGAGTAGCTCAGCAATGAAGATCCGTCGACGATAACTAGTTGCAGCTCAGCAAATAAGCAGTTTCGTCGATCAAGCCCTTCCTAGTCGTGTAGCTCAGCAAATGTGGGTTCTGTTGACGATAGCTTCGCCTTGTTGTAGCTCAGCAAAGATGCAGTTGTGTCGTCGATAGCTACGTCGAGTTGGCTTCAGCAATTTTGAGTCAGGTGTCGACAATGAAAGTCTTGACTTGAGCTGAAGAATTTTACGGTGCTTGCGATGAGAGATATTGATGCCTTGAAATACAGGAACCGTCACTGCTACTTCCGCTCTCTTGTTAACTCAGCGGCATCGTTGGGCTGTGTTCTTGACCACGACGTCACTTTCGTCCGTTCTTACTCAGCATAATTCCCTGCAACACCATGATAGATCAGCCTCGTTATGGTTTGCAAGAAGCCAGCAAAATGTTAGACGCAGCTACTTACCATACCAGGATCCCACCTAACTGCGCCGTCACCGTCCTTGGTTTGCTATACCTCTTTATTTGCCGTTGAAAGACCACTGAGCATGATGGCGCACGCGGCGTGCTGGATCGAGGAAACCTGGCATTTGTCGAGGATATACAGAGTTCTCTTCAGGCTGTGCTCTTCCCGTACGCCTGATACTGCTGAAGACGAAAGCAGCATCACCAATTTACTCTTAGACAATACCACCGCGAGCGCTTGAACTTTACCTGCATCTGCATGAGCAGTTTGTTAGGCAGGACCACCCCCACCAGCATTGAGCTCTGCAACGAGAGCTCAAGTAGCCTTGCAAGGATCTTGGCAACAACTTGTTGAAGTGCTGCCAGTATCCTTGCGAAGGATCTTTGCAACAACTTGTTGATGGAGACGGTGGCACAACAAAGTGCTCACGGCTGCAGACAACCACGAGTGGACCGGGTATTGTTGCGAGGCGAGTAGTAAAGCCTTGGTTGAGCCGACACACAGAAGACTTTGCAAAGATTTTGCAGACTGGAAACCTTGACCTCTCCTCATTGAAGAGTTGTGCATGAGCTGGTGAAGCTGCCTTGAAGGTGTCGGCATTGATCAGGATACACTTGGACGACGTTGCCTTGAAGTAGCTGTAGTGTTGGTTGTTCTTGGATGGTTCTTGTGTAGGTAGGAATTAATTGATTCCACATACTTGACAAGTTGCGGCGATGTTGGAGAAAGCACCGTTGACAGACAAGCAGTGTCTTGCACGACGAGTCTTGGCTGGGTGTTGCTGGCCTTGGATCTTCACTTTCGGTGTGATATCTGCTACATGTATAAAGTTTCAAAGAGTTTAGTCTAGGTTGGTGAAAGTTTTGACTCAAAACCCTAAGGGTTTGTGCAGATTCAGTGCATACCGGTACTTGTTTACGATAACTCGAAGTAGTAGCCGTGCTCATGGGACTGTCTTCAGGCTTTTACATGTCGAGCAGCAGGTCGGCGAGCTCGAGCAGGCGGTAATCTAACATTGCAAGAGGTAAAACAAAAAGCCCAAACATTTGCTGGTTAGCGATTAGGTACAATGGGAGCATGGAGTATGGAGTGACAAGACTTGCTTTGGTCCGTACTGTACAAGCTTTGACCGCATCGTTCAAAGAGAACGATGGGTGACAGCGCTTCCAGCGCGTTGAAACTTTGGTCGGAATCGAAAAAGGAAGTGACAAGGAAATGAAAGAAGGCGGAGCGCAGCGGGATGGAGCAGCGAGAGCTCTCAGCTCTGGTTGGTCGTCGCGAGCTCTCGCCTGCTGCTTCATGTCGGGGATGGATGTCGGCAGCGACTTTGGCTCGGCGATTCTCAGCGAGAATATGCACCACCCCGTCACGAACTTGACGTTAGTATGCACCATACTCCGTGCAAGTGCCCAATCTGCCCACGCAGTTTGCTTGAACCTGCTTCTCGAGTCTTATCGGCGCCAACTATTGCGCTGAAAAGGGTCGAAAAGCAGGCGGCCATGTGCTCTCGCCCTTGATCGATATGAATTCACGCAGGTCTTGCGTTTTCTCCGGTCTGAGGTATTCACAGCGTTTACGGGGTATTCACGAACCCCATTTCTCAGCCTCGAAATCTCCAAACATTTACTTTCGCAGGTCCGCGCTCGCTACATGTGCTAGTTCCAGTTGGCCACAAACAAGTGCTTGGCGGCTGCTAAGAGTCTTAGCAGCCTTATCCCAAGACTCGGGTGTCGAGCGGAGACGATTAAGTCGCCATGGTGCTCGGAATGGCGACGCGAACTGCGTGACGCAGCACTAGAGTCAACGACTAAACACTGAATTCCATCACCCACTTCTTCGGTCGTGACCGCAAAGTAAAATACACCCAAGGGTCAGTTTGCGGCAGAACACTAAAGTTTGCGGCCTAATCTTGGCACCGAAACGGCGTTGGTGGCTAGGACACCGTCATCTAGTACTTGTTAGCACTCACTCAGCTTCGCTTACGCCTTACATCTTCCATCCTGCGTGTTCTACTTACCATAGACTGAGGAGTACAATTTCCAGTGGTACACTCGCCATGTTACCCTTAGACGTCGCCCCTCCCACATGGTATGTCTTCACATAGCAAATACCTATTTAAAGGAGGGATGACTTCGTGGCGGTCGTAGCACAGGCAATCACAGACTCTATGGGGACGCTCTCTCTATTTGCTATGTTGGTTGTGGCCCGGGGTCCTCCATGCCTATTATCCTATTGCCCTACTCCTGTGTCTTCAAAATGCTATTGTAATGTCCTCGCCACGCCTGCTACATCTTGCCCACCAGCGCCTTGTACGCGGCCTGGATCTTCTTGCGGTCTCCGGTGGCCACCTGCTCCGTGTACGGGCCGGCCAGCTCCGGCGGACAGCCGATCGATGGCAGGAACACGTCCCGCATGAAGGTCAGGTACTCAACGCCCAGCGCGGCCACCAGCACCGCCTGCATGTTGACGATCTCCTTGACGGCCAGCATCGTCTGCATGTCGTCCACGTCGAAGTGGCGCAGCTTCGTCACGGCGAACATGGCCCGCGTGAAGTCCTGCACCGCAATCTGCGTGAAGCGCGACTTGCCCTCGGCCGACAGCTCGGCGTGCAGCTCGGCACGTAGCGCCACGGACGCCGCCGACGTGGCCGCGGTCGCAGCTCCTGACGCTTCGCACGCCGGCGACGGAGCGACTCCGTTGCTGACCCAGCGCTCCACCAGCATACTCCCGATCGAAAAGCAGGCGCGGTTGATGTTGGCGTCCTGCACCTCAGCGCAGCCTTCCAGCACAAGCCGCAGCATGTTCTCCAGCTGCGCCACGTTCCGCGCGCTGATCAGCACTGCGTCCAGGCCGTGCGTCACGAGGTGGAGCAGGAACGTGTATAGATATTTCTGCGTGGCTTCGCGCTCGAGCTGCGGCGCGTCCTTCGTCTCGCCCCCCGCCAGCGCGCTCCGCTCCGGCATCAGCGCGCACAAGTGCTGCACGAACGGCAGCGTTGTCTCGTCCAGGAAGCCGCCCAGCGCCTGCTTGTGCTTGATAATGAGCTGGTCCACCAGCTGCACGATCTCCACGACTTCCGACTGCTCGCAGCCCATCATCAGCGTCTGCAGAGGCTCCTGCACGTGGCCCAAGAAATGCTCGCGGTCCAGCACAGTCGTCAACCGGTGCAGCGTGAAAATCACCTTCGAGCGCACGCGCTGGCTGCCGGGCACAGCGCGGAGCACGCACGCCGTGGCGGTGAGCACCTGCGTGAACGTCTCCTGGTGGTTCTCCATGCAGTCGGTGCCTTTGAACGCCTTGAGCACGTGGGCGATAGCGTTGAGATGAGAGGCGCAGTGCTCCGTGATGTAGCCCTCGTCAGTCAGCGCACCCGTTGTCATTTCGTTCAGTGTCGTGTTCAAGCCCTGCAGCAACGGGTCCAGCACAGCGATCGTGTAGCGGTACCGCAGCTGCTTGGCTGTCATACCAGTCTCCTCGGCGGGGAGCACGAGCGACGCGATGATCTGACCAGCGAGCTCAAACAGGTACAGCTGGTCGTCGTAGGCCAGATACGTCGGGTTGTGTTGGCTTTCGATCTCTTCCAACTCGGTGGCAATCGCCAGGCGAGGCTGCAACGCAGTCAGGATGCTGGACGCGTGCGGGTTCCCCGAGGCACCAATCGCCTTCACAAGACGAAGGCACAGGTAGCACACGCGGGATCTCACATGCGCAGCCGGGTGGGCAAGTCCATGTGGGCCAAACATCATTTGCAGTATTGCTGGAATGAGCGCCGACTCGTTCTGCAGCACCTTGCTGTACCGCACGGCCAGATCGTAGTATGTGAGAAGAACCTGCGGGTGCAGCGGCGCAGCACTGGAAGACGCTGACAGCATACTGCCGTGGATCTGCACAACCATCAGCGTGAGTGGGCTCGTGGGCTCGTGGAATGGAACAGCCACAGCCTTCAGCGCGGCAAGTCCCTCTTTAAATCGGTACACAAGCGACAAGAAGCTCTCGAGGTCACGAGGGTCGATCTCAGCAAACTGGCCCGGCAGGCTTTGCGCCAAATTGGTAAGAAAGGCAAGAGTGTCATGCGGTCGCTGGCGCACGATGTTGAGGAAAATGGTGTACAGACTGCGTCGGTACTCTTCAAATTCAGCAGCGTCAGAGTCTGAGTCCTCCGGGAACCAAGTCTGACGGTAAATTCCGTGCGGAATGAACTCTGAGTTCGCAAAGCCTTGAATAAATTGGTCATTGCTCTGAGATAGCCTAAGACGCGTAGATCTTCATCAGCTTTCGTGATGCTGAGACGAACGTAGTTGAACGCGAATTCGTGCAGCTTGAGCCCCCCAAACCGCTAACCAGTAGGCGATACGTCCAACATCGCTCTGCCGAGCTTTAAAAATCTTCAAACTCAGTCACTGCATAGTCGAACGAGGTCTTGGACGCGAACTCGCGCATCTTGAGCCGCAAAACTGCAAACCAATCGGCGATTCGTCCGACATCGCTCTGCCGAGCTTTTAGAATCATCAAACTCAGCGATGAACGAGGTCTGGCCGAGGATACGCACATCTTGGCCCGCAAAACCCCCAACAAATCGGCGATACGTCCGACATCGCTCTGCCGAGCTTTAAAAATCTTCAAACTCCAACACTGCAGCGATGAACGAGGACTTGTACGCGGACACGCGCATCTTGAGCAACCAAACTGCAAACCAGTCGGCGATACCTCCGGCGTCGCGCTGACGCGCTTAAAAATCACCAAACCCGGGTACTGCAACGACGATAGAGGTGTTGATCGCGAACGTGCAAAACCTGGATCGTCAAGCGCTAACCAATCGGCGATTCGTCCACCATCGCGCTGCCGCGCTTTAAAAATCATCAGCACGGGGTCTTCAACATCCGAATGGGGCCGTCGTCTTGGTCTTGTACATGTACGTCTTGAACAGCTAAAACCTGGATCTAGTTGGCGAGCATTTAGATATTGCGCTGCCGCGCTTTGGGAATCATCAGCAGGGTCCGGAACGACGAACTTGATCTTCGACAGCGACTTGTGCACTTGAGCCGCCAAAAGCTGGAATGGAGTGGTGAGAGTCCTGGGATCGCCCTTACGGGTAACAACAACCACAGCAGATGGCTCTGGTAATCCGAGAGCGTTTTACCACTGTCAGCTGGAACTCCAAATTGCCGATCCATCTGACGAGCGATTCCTCCTGAGATCTGCTCTCGGCTTACTTCAGGCCCGCTACGCAGTGTAAATCAATTCTTCCGGGTAGCCAATTTTACGTTGAAGCCGAGTATCGATCTTAGGATCTTGACCTTGAAGTGAGCGACAGCCGCTCGTTTTGCAGCAACGATAGTTCAGCCTCGTTATTTTGGAGCAGAAATTGCGGGGGGACAAACGATAGCTTCGCCTTCTTGTAGCTGAACAAAATGGCAGCTCCGTCGGCGATAGCTCCGCCTATTATGGATCAGCAGATTGGCAGTTCCGTAGGCGAAAGCTCTGCCTTGCAGCAAATTAACAGTGCCGTCGAATACCTCCGCCTAGTTGTAGCTCAGCAAATTAGCAGTTCTGCCGACGATAGCTTCGCCTTGTTGTTTCTCAGCAAATTGACACATCCGTCGCCGATAGCTGCTAGTTGAGTAGCTCAGCAATGACGATCCGTCGACGATAATTAGTTGCAGCTCAGCAAATAAGCAGTTTCGTCGATCAAGCCCTTCCTAGTCGTGTAGCTCAGCAAATGTGGGTTCTGTTGACGATAGCTTCGCCTTGTTGTAGCTCAGCAAAGATGCAGTTGTGTCGTCGATAGCTACGTCGAGTTGGCTTCAGCAATTTTGAGTCAGGTGTCGACAATGAAAGTCTTGACTTGAGCTGAAGAATTTTACGATGCTTGCGATGAGAGATATTGATGCCTTGAAATACAGGAACCGTCACTGCTACTTCCGCTCTCTTGTTAACTCAGCGGCATCGTTGGGCTGTGTTCTTGACCACGACGTCACTTTCGTCCGTTCTTACTCAGCATAATTCCCTGCAACACCATGATAGATCAGCCTCGTTATGGTTTGCAAGAAGCCAGCAAAATGTTAGACGCAGCTACTTACCATACCAGGATCCCACCTAACTGCGCCGTCACCGTCCTTGGTTTGCTATACCTCTTTATTTGCCGTTGAAAGACCACTGAGCATGATGGCGCACGCGGCGTGCTGGATCGAGGAAACCTGGCATTTGTCGAGGATATACAGAGTTCTCTTCAGGCTGTGCTCTTCCCGTACGCCTGATACTGCTGAAGACGAAAGCAGCATCACCAATTTACTCTTAGACAATACCACCGCGAGCGCTTGAACTTTACCTGCATCTGCATGAGCAGTTTGTTAGGCAGGACCACCCCCACCAGCATTGAGCTCTGCAACGAGAGCTCAAGTAGCCTTGCAAGGATCTTGGCAACAACTTGTTGAAGTGCTGCCAGTATCCTTGCGAAGGATCTTTGCAACAACTTGTTGATGGAGACGGTGGCACAACAAAGTGCTCACGGCTGCAGACAACCACGAGTGGACCGGGTATTGTTGCGAGGCGAGTAGTAAAGCCTTGGTTGAGCCGACACACAGAAGACTTTGCAAAGATTTTGCAGACTGGAAACCTTGACCTCTCCTCATTGAAGAGTTGTGCATGAGCTGGTGAAGCTGCCTTGAAGGTGTCGGCATTGATCAGGATACACTTGGACGACGTTGCCTTGAAGTAGCTGTAGTGTTGGTTGTTCTTGGATGGTTCTTGTGTAGGTAGGAATTAATTGATTCCACATACTTGACAAGTTGCGGCGATGTTGGAGAAAGCACCGTTGACAGACAAGCAGTGTCTTGCACGACGAGTCTTGGCTGGGTGTTGCTGGCCTTGGATCTTCACTTTCGGTGTGATATCTGCTACATGTATAAAGTTTCAAAGAGTTTAGTCTAGGTTGGTGAAAGTTTTGACTCAAAACCCTAAGGGTTTGTGCAGATTCAGTGCATACCGGTACTTGTTTACGATAACTCGAAGTAGTAGCCGTGCTCATGGGACTGTCTTCAGGCTTTTACATGTCGAGCAGCAGGTCGGCGAGCTCGAGCAGGCGGTAATCTAACATTGCAAGAGGTAAAACAAAAAGCCCAAACATTTGCTGGTTAGCGATTAGGTACAATGGGAGCATGGAGTATGGAGTGACAAGACTTGCTTTGGTCCGTACTGTACAAGCTTTGACCGCATCGTTCAAAGAGAACGATGGGTGACAGCGCTTCCAGCGCGTTGAAACTTTGGTCGGAATCGAAAAAGGAAGTGACAAGGAAATGAAAGAAGGCGGAGCGCAGCGGGATGGAGCAGCGAGAGCTCTCAGCTCTGGTTGGTCGTCGCGAGCTCTCGCCTGCTGCTTCATGTCGGGGATGGATGTCGGCAGCGACTTTGGCTCGGCGATTCTCAGCGAGAATATGCACCACCCCGTCACGAACTTGACGTTAGTATGCACCATACTCCGTGCAAGTGCCCAATCTGCCCACGCAGTTTGCTTGAACCTGCTTCTCGAGTCTTATCGGCGCCAACTATTGCGCTGAAAAGGGTCGAAAAGCAGGCGGCCATGTGCTCTCGCCCTTGATCGATATGAATTCACGCAGGTCTTGCGTTTTCTCCGGTCTGAGGTATTCACAGCGTTTACGGGGTATTCACGAACCCCATTTCTCAGCCTCGAAATCTCCAAACATTTACTTTCGCAGGTCCGCGCTCGCTACATGTGCTAGTTCCAGTTGGCCACAAACAAGTGCTTGGCGGCTGCTAAGAGTCTTAGCAGCCTTATCCCAAGACTCGGGTGTCGAGCGGAGACGATTAAGTCGCCATGGTGCTCGGAATGGCGACGCGAACTGCGTGACGCAGCACTAGAGTCAACGACTAAACACTGAATTCCATCACCCACTTCTTCGGTCGTGACCGCAAAGTAAAATACACCCAAGGGTCAGTTTGCGGCAGAACACTAAAGTTTGCGGCCTAATCTTGGCACCGAAACGGCGTTGGTGGCTAGGACACCGTCATCTAGTACTTGTTAGCACTCACTCAGCTTCGCTTACGCCTTACATCTTCCATCCTGCGTGTTCTACTTACCATAGACTGAGGAGTACAATTTCCAGTGGTACACTCGCCATGTTACCCTTAGACGTCGCCCCTCCCACATGGTATGTCTTCACATAGCAAATACCTATTTAAAGGAGGGATGACTTCGTGGCGGTCGTAGCACAGGCAATCACAGACTCTATGGGGACGCTCTCTCTATTTGCTATGTTGGTTGTGGCCCGGGGTCCTCCATGCCTATTATCCTATTGCCCTACTCCTGTGTCTTCAAAATGCTATTGTAATGTCCTCGCCACGCCTGCTACATCTTGCCCACCAGCGCCTTGTACGCGGCCTGGATCTTCTTGCGGTCTCCGGTGGCCACCTGCTCCGTGTACGGGCCGGCCAGCTCCGGCGGACAGCCGATCGATGGCAGGAACACGTCCCGCATGAAGGTCAGGTACTCAACGCCCAGCGCGGCCACCAGCACCGCCTGCATGTTGACGATCTCCTTGACGGCCAGCATCGTCTGCATGTCGTCCACGTCGAAGTGGCGCAGCTTCGTCACGGCGAACATGGCCCGCGTGAAGTCCTGCACCGCAATCTGCGTGAAGCGCGACTTGCCCTCGGCCGACAGCTCGGCGTGCAGCTCGGCACGTAGCGCCACGGACGCCGCCGACGTGGCCGCGGTCGCAGCTCCTGACGCTTCGCACGCCGGCGACGGAGCGACTCCGTTGCTGACCCAGCGCTCCACCAGCATACTCCCGATCGAAAAGCAGGCGCGGTTGATGTTGGCGTCCTGCACCTCAGCGCAGCCTTCCAGCACAAGCCGCAGCATGTTCTCCAGCTGCGCCACGTTCCGCGCGCTGATCAGCACTGCGTCCAGGCCGTGCGTCACGAGGTGGAGCAGGAACGTGTATAGATATTTCTGCGTGGCTTCGCGCTCGAGCTGCGGCGCGTCCTTCGTCTCGCCCCCCGCCAGCGCGCTCCGCTCCGGCATCAGCGCGCACAAGTGCTGCACGAACGGCAGCGTTGTCTCGTCCAGGAAGCCGCCCAGCGCCTGCTTGTGCTTGATAATGAGCTGGTCCACCAGCTGCACGATCTCCACGACTTCCGACTGCTCGCAGCCCATCATCAGCGTCTGCAGAGGCTCCTGCACGTGGCCCAAGAAATGCTCGCGGTCCAGCACGGTCGTCAACCGGTGCAGCGTGAAAATCACCTTCGAGCGCACGCGCTGGCTGCCGGGCACAGCGCGGAGCACGCACGCCGTGGCGGTGAGCACCTGCGTGAACGTCTCCTGGTGGTTCTCCATGCAGTCGGTGCCTTTGAACGCCTTGAGCACGTGGGCGATAGCGTTGAGGTGAGAGGCGCAGTGCTCCGTGATGTAGCCCTCGTCAGTCAGCGCACCCGTTGCCATGTCATTCAGTGTCGTGTTCAAGCCCTGCAGCAACGGGTCCAGCACAGCGATCGTGTAGCGGTACCGCAGCTGCTTGGCGGTCATACCAGTTTCCTCGGCGGGGAGCACGAGCGACGCGATGATCTGGCCAGCGAGCTCAAACAGGTACAGCTGGTCGTCGTAGGCCAGATACGTCGGGTTGTGTTGGCTCTCGATCTCTTCCAGCTCAGTGGCAATCGCCAGGCGAGGCTGCAACGCAGTCAGGATACTGGACGCGTGCGGGTTCCCCGAGGCACCAATCGCCTTCACGAGACGAAGGCACAGGTAGCACACGCGGGATCGCACATGTGCAGCCGGGTGGGCAAGTCCATGCGGACCAAACATCATTTGCAGTATCGCTGGAATGAGCGCCGACTCGTTCTGCAGCACCTTGCTGTACCGCACGGCCAGATCGTAGTATGTCAGAAGAACCTGCGGGTGCAGCGGCGCAGCACTGGAAGACGCTGACAGCATACTGCCGTGGATCTGCACAACCATCAGCGTGAGTGGGCTCGTTCAATGGAACAGCCACAGCCTTAAATTCCGTGCAGGATCTGCGGAGTGAACTCCGAGCTTGTAAATCCTCAAACAAGTAGGAGCCGTTTGCTTTGAGATAGCCTACGACGCGTAACGCTTCGTCAGCTTACGAAGTACTGCGTAGATCGAAATTGAACGCGAATCCGTGCAGCTTGAGCCCCCAAACCGCTAACCAGTCGGCGATACGTCCAACATCACGCTGACGCGCTTTTCAATTCATCAAACTCAGTCTCTGCAGAGACGAACGAGGTTTTGGACGCGAACTCGTACATCTTGAGCCGCAAAACTGCAAACCAATCGGCGATTCGTCCGAAATCGCGCTTTTAAAATCATGAAACTTGGCCACTGCAGAGACGAATAAGGTCTTGGACGCGGACACGTACATCTTGGCCCGCAAAACCGCTAACTAGTCGGCGATACGTCCGACATCGCTCTGTCGAGCTTTACAAATCTTCAAACTCCAACACTGCAGCGATGAACGAGGAAATGTACGCGGACACGCGCATCTTGAACAACCAAACTGCAAAGCAGTCGGCGATACCTCCGGCGTCGCGCTGTGGCGCTTTAAAAATCACCAAACTCGAGTACTGCAACGACGATGGAGGTCTTGATCGCGAACGTGCAAAACCTGGATCGTCAAGCGCTAACCAATCGGCGATTCGTCCGTCATCGCGCTGCCGCGCGTTCAAAATCATCAGCACGCGGTCTTCAACAGACGAATGGGGGGTCGACTTGATCTTGCACATGTATTGTGCTTTGCACACTTTTTGTCACTTTCAGTTGTATCTCGTACGATTTAGTAACGTCTCAGAGATTACAAATCGTGCTCGAGCACGAGTTACCGCAATCGATGCTCTAGTTAGTGCGGGAGCTGCAACAGTAAAATATAGTATAGTTGGGCGGTTCGTGGCCAACGAATCCGACATAGGTCTTGTTTGGCACTTTCCCAGTGTGCCATTTTCAACCTAAGTCCTACACGATGGCCTACTCGAAAGACTTGCGCTGGCGAGCGGTCGTACTATTTTTCCTCTACAGCCTCAAGATGAACGAGATAGGACACGTGCTTGGTGCGTCACCTCGCTCCGTCAAGCGCTGGAACCGGTTGTTCCAAAAGACCGGCCTAGTGACAGGCACTAAATGGGAGAAGCGAGCGTCGCGGTGGTCTCCTGCAGTCTGCGAGTTTGTGCTAAAGTACGTTGAAGACCACCCGTGCTTCTACCTTGAAGAGCTTCAAGACACACTCCGACACAAATTCGGCAGCATCAAGGTTTCTACAGCTACAATCTGCAGGGCGCTACGATTCGACTTAGGGCTATCGCGCAAGGTGCTAACGAAGCGCGCCCGCGAGGCTAAAGCTGATCAAGTTCAAGAATACATCGACAAATTGAAGCCCTTTTACTCTACCCCCGAGCAATTGGTTTTTGTGGACGAGACAGCAAAAGATAGTCGCGATGGAGCGCGCAGGTACGCTTGGTCCAAGCGCAACACACCGGCCGTCGTAACGCTCCCCTTTGTGCGCGGTGAGAGAGTCTCCGTTCTAGCCGCAATGTCAACGGATGGATTTCTGGCCTGGGGCTTCACCACAGGGACTTTTACGCGCCACGTTTTCCATCAAACGTTCCACGAGAAGATATTACCACTGCTAAACCCGTGGCCGCTTCCTCGCTCCATTCTGGTACTGGATAATGCAAAAATCCACATGTATAAGGAGCTTGAGGAAGCGGTCCACAGGGTCGGAGCGCTGCTATTTTTTCTTCCGCCGTACTGCCCTCAACTGAATCCAATTGAGGTTGGATTTTCGTTGCTTAAGCGTTGGATCCAGAAGAATGCAAATATGGCATTCGGGTTTGCACCGGAAGAAGTTCTGGACTTGGCGATGTGGTCCTGCACCCGAGCCAAGGCCAGTACACGAGGAATCTATCGTCATTGTGGTTATCATGATGAAGAACTCGCCATTGATACTTGCGTAGCAGCCGCAGCTAACAATAATACATAATGCTACTGATGATCTATATCATCCATGTTCTGTGTCGGCGGGTTTAGAGGAATGTCAGTGTTGTGCGGGCGCCGTAGATCACACTCAGGCAACCCGAGAATGTCACGCAGGTCGTCAAGTGACACCTCGATCTTGACCTCAGTGTTGTTGAGCAACACCCGGACGCTTCGGAACCTTCGGTCCAGTCGCCGTTGCTCTGACTGCTGCTCGCTTGCCATTTGTCTACGGGCCTCATCCACTCGAGTTAGCTGTCGGTACGTTGCATGGTCTGGAACGCTAGGCGTTGCTCCGTCCGGCTCCCGTGCATGCTGTGTAGCGAAGTATCGCAGAGCAAGGCTGTTTGATGAAAGCTGAGGTTGATTGGTAGCGGCTAAGTGACTCTGAATCCTTGTGGTTGCTTCACTAATGCGTGCTGCGGTTGCCCTTCTTATCGCGTTTTGAACCTACATGCATAGTCAAAATGAACATGTTAGCAAAGTCATTATTATTCACAGTGTGTGCACCCATACCTTCGCCGCATATACGAACATGAGCAACCGGAAGTCTTCAGCAGGTACATCTCTCCGCTGCGCATTGCGCCATGCCTTGACGACGTTAGCATCGAACGTGTCGGCGCTAATCTTCGTGAAGTCGCGCTGCTTTGTGTTTGAGCCGGCCTTCAGGTACATGGCCTTCTCGGTCCAGCAAATCTCCTGCTGGGAGCTGACAATGGACTCCACCTTGGCAAAAAGCACTGCATATCCTTCACATGGACGAAAACTAATGCTGTGGGGCTGTTTGTGGACAGCACGGACGTCACTGAGCGGTTCCCCCAGTTTTATAGTCAACGTGACCTTCACCTCGTCGTCGCCGAAGATACTCTCCATCGTCGTACCCTCCATCGTTCTGAATACCGACTGAGGTCTAGTCTGCAAGGTGAAAAACAAAATAGCAGAAGCAAACAAAGATCATAGAGGTAGACGCAAATAGCATTTGCTCATTGGCGTCTTACCTGGCAACGATAACCTATCCTTACCTGTCTCTGCTTTCATGAGATCCTGTAGATCCTCTGCGTCTTGTGATGCGCCAGTTCAAGGTCTGCCATGCAAGTAGTTTCGCACACAAAAGGTAAGATAGCGATCCGTTACCACACGATTAGTTACCACTTACCTCTACTCTCTAGCCGTCACGGACTTGCCAAACTCGTAAAACAGCACAGCAAACACGTCACGTGCTTCGGGAAGTAGTCGCAAGTCAGGAAGTCCCTCTGCACAGTCTTCACCAGAGAGCATACACACTGAAATTCGCCGAAGTAGAACAGCGGCATGAATACGTCTCCGTGTTTGATGCCCGTTCCGAGCTTGTCCATTACGTATCAGATCGTCGCCGCTAGACGTTTAACCTTGACGTTCTCAATTGCAATCCGAGATCTCGCAGCCAAATGCTCCTTTGAAGTCTACTTCATATTATACATCGCACAAAGGTTAGCAATGATAATGGGATAATACAAAGCATAGTAATGAGGTTAGCGCAACGCAAGCGAAAATGGTTAAGCTCAAGTGAAACCCCTTCTTCATGTGTTCCTTGTTGATTGAACCTGGAGTTCTGGCGACGGCCCTAACAGCATCGCCTCCTTTTCACCTCACTCTTTTTGCTTGGCATCGAGCCGTTCCTGCGCATTCACAGTATGGATAAGATTGTCAGTACCTCATAACATGTTCCTCCCTGCACAGGCAACTCTACTTTCTTACGTACGTCGTTGATTCCTCTTCCTGGTTGCTGCTGGTGAAGTTGTCGTTCTCTTAGTCGCGCAGCTCCGACAGGAACAGATTTCGACGGGCAATCACCTCCACCTTCCCTTGAACTTCGTTCGTCGAACTGCACTGCACCTGCAACTGATGCGACATCGTCTGTCCTGCGCTTCGTCCGCCCACGATGTCTCCGTCTTCTTCCGCAGCTTGTTCACCTCAGCTGCGTTCACACAAACGACAAACATGAGCCTTCCGTGCCATCGAAGAAGCTCCACCCCACAGCATTGTACTCTTTCTCCAGCGTCGATGCTCTTCTGACGACCTTCACTCTCGCTAGACGCCGCGCCTCTCGCTTGACGCCGCGCCTCTCGCTAGACGCCGCGCCTCGTCTCCTTACAGCAGAGATACGTCTGCACCGTGCTTCAGGCGGCGCGGACGCTCGTCGTGCGCTTGGCGCAGCTCACGCAGATGCAGAACGCCTAGTGGTCCAGGGCGCTCGAACTGGTGTATCGAATGTATTTTCTTCGCCCCACGATTTATATTAAATAGCGCACGATTTAGTGGAAAACATGTGTACGATTTACGATGCTAAGTAGTGCGGCAAATTGGCTGCAAAGCACAATACGTCTTGAGCCGCTAAAACCTGGAACTAGTTGGCGAGCATTTAGGTATCGCGCTGCCGCGCTTTGGGAATCATCAGCAGGGTCCGGAACGACGAACTTGATCTTCGACCGCACCTTGTGCACTTGAGCCGTCAAAAGCTGGAATGAAGCGGCGAGAGTCCTGGGATCGCCCTTACGGGTAACATCAACCTAAGCAGATGGCAGTGGTAATCCGAGAGCATTTTACCGCTTTGTCAGCTGGAACTCCGTATTGCCGATCCATCTGACGAGCGATTCCTCCTGAGATCTGCTCTCGGCTTACTTCAGGCCCGCTTCGCAGTGTAGATCAAATCTTCCAGGTAGCCAATTTTACGTTGAAGCCGAGTACCGATCTTAGGATCTTGATCTTGAGTGAGCGACAGCCGCTCGTTTTGTAGCAACGATAGTTCCGCCTCGTTATTTTGGAGCAGAAATTGCGGGGAGACAACGTTAGCTCCGCCTTCTTGTAGCTGAACAAATTGGCAGTTCCGTCGACGATAGCTCCGCCTAGTTGGATCGAATTGGCAGATCTGTCGACGATAACTAGTTGAATCTCAGCAAATTAGCGGTTCCGACGATGACAGCTTCGCTTAGTCGTGTAGCTCAGATAATGTAGGTTGTGTCGACGATAGCTCCGCCTTGTTGTTTCTCAGCAAATTGACACATCCGTCGCCGATAGCTGCTAGTTGAGTAGCTCCGCAAAGAAGATCCGTCGACGATAACTAGTTGCAGCTCAGAAAATAAGCAGTTTCGTCGATCAAGCCCTTCCTAGTCGTGTAGCTCAGAAAATGTAGGTTCTGTTGACGATAGCTACGCCTTGTTGAAGCCCAGCAAATTAGCAGTGTCGTCGAAAATTCCTTCGCCTTGTTGTAGCTCACCAAATGTGCAGTTTCGTGGACAATGGTTTCGCCTTCTTGTAGCTTGGCAATTGGCAGATCCGTCGAATAGCCCCCGCTAGTTGTAGATCAGCGAATGTGCAGTTCCGTCGACTATAGCTACCCTTGTGTAGCTCAGCAAATTAACGATGCGTTGACGATAGCACCACCTAGTTCAGCCTCAGCAAATGGGCGGTTCCGTCTGCAATAGCTACGCCTAGTTGAGCTTCAGCAATTTTGAGTCAGGTGTCGACAATGTGACTCTTGCCTTGAGCATCGGAATTTTACGGTGGTTGCGGTGAGAGATAGTGGCGCCTTGAAATTCAGGAACCGTCACTACTACTTCCGCTCTTTTGTTAACTCAGCGGCATCGTTGGGCTGTGTTCTTGACCACGACTTCACTTTCGTCCGTTATTACTCAGCATCCCTGCAACACCATGATAGATCAGCCTCGTTATGGTTTGCAAGATTCCAGCAAAACGTTAGTAGCAGTTACTTACCATGCCAGGATCGCACCTCACTGCGTCGTCACCGTCCTCCGCTTGCTCTACCTCTTTATTTGCCGTTGAATGACAACTGAGCCTGCCGCAGGACATGATCTGGATCGAGGAACCGGGCACTTGTCGAAGATATCCGGCGACTGATTTCTTTTCAGGCTGTGCTCTTCCCGTGTACTCTTACACAATATCACCACGAGCGCTTGAACTATGCCTGCTTCTGCATGAGCAATTCGCTGGGCAAGTCCACACCAAACACCATTGATCTCTCGTCCCAACCAGCATTGAACTCTGCAACGAGAGCTCAAGTATCCTTGCGAAGGATCTTTGCAACAACTTGTTGAAGTGCTGCTAGTATCCTTGCGAAGGATCTTTGCAACAACTTGTTGATGGAGACGGTGACACATCAAAGTGCTCACGGCTGCAGACAACCACGAGTGCTGGACACGGGTATTGTTGTGAGGCGAGTAGTAAAGCCTTGGTTGAGCCGACACACAGAAGACTTTGCAAAGCTCTTGCAGACTGGAAACCTTGACCTGTCCATCATGAAGAGTTGTGCATGAGCTTACTGATGCTGCCTTGAAGTTGACGTCATTGATCGTGATACACTTGGACGACGTTGCCTTGAAGTAGATGTAGTGTTGGTCATTCTTGGTTTGCTCTTGTGTAGGTAGGAATTACTTGATTCCGCATACTTGGCAAGTTGCGGCGATGTTGGAGAGAGCACCGTTGACGAAGAAGCAGTGTCTTGCACGACGAGTCTTGGCTGGATGTTGCTGGCCTTGAATCTTCACTCTCGGTGTGGTATCTGCTACATGTATAAAGTTTCAAAGATTTTAGTCTAGGTTGGTGAAAGTTTTGACTCAAAACCCTAAGGGTTTGTGCAGATTTAGTGCATACCGGTACTTGTTTACGATAACTCGAAGTAGTAGCCGTGCTCATGGGACTGTCTTCAGGCTTTTACATGTCGAGCAGCAGGTCGGCGAGCTCGAGCAGGCGGTAATCTAACATTGCAAGAGGTAAAACAAAAAGCCCAAACATTTGCTGGTTAGCGATTAGGTACAATGGGAGCATGGAGTATGGAGTGACAAGACTTGCTTTGGTCCGTACTGTACAAGCTTTGACCGCATCGTTCAAAGAGAACGATGGGTGACAGCGCTTCCAGCGCGTTGAAACTTTGGTCGGAATCGAAAAAGGAAGTGACAAGGAAATGAAAGAAGGCGGAGCGCAGCGGGATGGAGCAGCGAGAGCTCTCAGCTCTGGTTGGTCGTCGCGAGCTCTCGCCTGCTGCTTCATGTCGGGGATGGATGTCGGCAGCGACTTTGGCTCGGCGATTCTCAGCGAGAATATGCACCACCCCGTCACGAACTTGACGTTAGTATGCACCATACTCCGTGCAAGTGCCCAATCTGCCCACGCAGTTTGCTTGAACCTGCTTCTCGAGTCTTATCGGCGCCAACTATTGCGCTGAAAAGGGTCGAAAAGCAGGCGGCCATGTGCTCTCGCCCTTGATCGATATGAATTCACGCAGGTCTTGCGTTTTCTCCGGTCTGAGGTATTCACAGCGTTTACGGGGTATTCACGAACCCCATTTCTCAGCCTCGAAATCTCCAAACATTTACTTTCGCAGGTCCGCGCTCGCTACATGTGCTAGTTCCAGTTGGCCACAAACAAGTGCTTGGCGGCTGCTAAGAGTCTTAGCAGCCTTATCCCAAGACTCGGGTGTCGAGCGGAGACGATTAAGTCGCCATGGTGCTCGGAATGACGACGCGAACTGCGTGACGCAGCACTAGAGTCAACGACTAAACACTGAATTCCATCACCCACTTCTTCGGTCGTGACCGCAAAGTAAAATACACCCAAGGGTCAGTTTGCGGCAGAACACTAAAGTTTGCGGCCTAATCTTGGCACCGAAACGGCGTTGGTGGCTAGGACACCGTCATCTAGTACTTGTTAGCACTCACTCAGCTTCGCTTACGCCTTACATCTTCCATCCTGCGTGTTCTACTTACCATAGACTGAGGAGTACAATTTCCAGTGGTACACTCGCCATGTTACCCTTAGACGTCGCCCCTCCCACATGGTATGTCTTCACATAGCAAATACCTATTTAAAGGAGGGATGACTTCGTGGCGGTCGTAGCACAGGCAATCACAGACTCTATGGGGACGCTCTCTCTATTTGCTATGTTGGTTGTGGCCCGGGGTCCTCCATGCCTATTATCCTATTGCCCTACTCCTGTGTCTTCAAAATGCTATTGTAATGTCCTCGCCACGCCTGCTACATCTTGCCCACCAGCGCCTTGTACGCGGCCTGGATCTTCTTGCGGTCTCCGGTGGCCACCTGCTCCGTGTACGGGCCGGCCAGCTCCGGCGGACAGCCGATCGATGGCAGGAACACGTCCCGCATGAAGGTCAGGTACTCAACGCCCAGCGCGGCCACCAGCACCGCCTGCATGTTGACGATCTCCTTGACGGCCAGCATCGTCTGCATGTCGTCCACGTCGAAGTGGCGCAGCTTCGTCACGGCGAACATGGCCCGCGTGAAGTCCTGCACCGCAATCTGCGTGAAGCGCGACTTGCCCTCGGCCGACAGCTCGGCGTGCAGCTCGGCACGTAGCGCCACGGACGCCGCCGACGTGGCCGCGGTCGCAGCTCCTGACGCTTCGCACGCCGGCGACGGAGCGACTCCGTTGCTGACCCAGCGCTCCACCAGCATACTCCCGATCGAAAAGCAGGCGCGGTTGATGTTGGCGTCCTGCACCTCAGCGCAGCCTTCCAGCACAAGCCGCAGCATGTTCTCCAGCTGCGCCACGTTCCGCGCGCTGATCAGCACTGCGTCCAGGCCGTGCGTCACGAGGTGGAGCAGGAACGTGTATAGATATTTCTGCGTGGCTTCGCGCTCGAGCTGCGGCGCGTCCTTCGTCTCGCCCCCCGCCAGCGCGCTCCGCTCCGGCATCAGCGCGCACAAGTGCTGCACGAACGGCAGCGTTGTCTCGTCCAGGAAGCCGCCCAGCGCCTGCTTGTGCTTGATAATGAGCTGGTCCACCAGCTGCACGATCTCCACGACTTCCGACTGCTCGCAGCCCATCATCAGCGTCTGCAGAGGCTCCTGCACGTGGCCCAAGAAATGCTCGCGGTCCAGCACGGTCGTCAACCGGTGCAGCGTGAAAATCACCTTCGAGCGCACGCGCTGGCTGCCGGGCACAGCGCGGAGCACGCACGCCGTGGCGGTGAGCACCTGCGTGAACGTCTCCTGGTGGTTCTCCATGCAGTCGGTGCCTTTGAACGCCTTGAGCACGTGGGCGATAGCGTTGAGGTGAGAGGCGCAGTGCTCCGTGATGTAGCCCTCGTCAGTCAGCGCACCCGTTGCCATGTCATTCAGTGTCGTGTTCAAGCCCTGCAGCAACGGGTCCAGCACAGCGATCGTGTAGCGGTACCGCAGCTGCTTGGCGGTCATACCAGTTTCCTCGGCGGGGAGCACGAGCGACGCGATGATCTGGCCAGCGAGCTCAAACAGGTACAGCTGGTCGTCGTAAGCCAGATACGTCGGGTTGTGTTGGCTCTCGATCTCTTCCAGCTCAGTGGCAATCGCCAGGCGAGGCTGCAACGCAGTCAGGATACTAGACGCGTGCGGGTTCCCCGAGGCACCAATCGCCTTCACGAGACGAAGGCACAGGTAGCACACGCGGGATCGCACATGTGCAGCCGGGTGGGCAAGTCCATGCGGACCAAACATCATTTGCAGTATCGCTGGAATGAGCGCCGACTCGTTCTGCAGCACCTTGCTGTACCGCACGGCCAGATCGTAGTATGTCAGAAGAACCTGCGGGTGCAGCGGCGCAGCACTGGAAGACGCTGACAGCATACTGCCGTGGATCTGCACAACCATCAGCGTGAGTGGGCTCGTTCAATGGAACAGCCACAGCCTTAAATTCCGTGCAGGATCTGCGGAGTGAACTCCGAGCTTGTAAATCCTCAAACAAGTAGGAGCCGTTTGCTTTGAGATAGCCTACGACGCGTAACGCTTCGTCAGCTTACGAAGTACTGCGTAGATCGAAATTGAACGCGAATCCGTGCAGCTTGAGCCCCCAAACCGCTAACCAGTCGGCGATACGTCCAACATCACGCTGACGCGCTTTTCAATTCATCAAACTCAGTCTCTGCAGAGACGAACGAGGTTTTGGACGCGAACTCGTACATCTTGAGCCGCAAAACTGCAAACCAATCGGCGATTCGTCCGAAATCGCGCTTTTAAAATCATGAAACTTGGCCACTGCAGAGACGAATAAGGTCTTGGACGCGGACACGTACATCTTGGCCCGCAAAACCGCTAACTAGTCGGCGATACGTCCGACATCGCTCTGTCGAGCTTTACAAATCTTCAAACTCCAACACTGCAGCGATGAACGAGGAAATGTACGCGGACACGCGCATCTTGAACAACCAAACTGCAAAGCAGTCGGCGATACCTCCGGCGTCGCGCTGTGGCGCTTTAAAAATCACCAAACTCGAGTACTGCAACGACGATGGAGGTCTTGATCGCGAACGTGCAAAACCTGGATCGTCAAGCGCTAACCAATCGGCGATTCGTCCGTCATCGCGCTGCCGCGCGTTCAAAATCATCAGCACGCGGTCTTCAACAGACGAATGGGGGGTCGACTTGATCTTGCACATGTATTGTGCTTTGCACACTTTTTGTCACTTTCAGTTGTATCTCGTACGATTTAGTAACGTCTCAGAGATTACAAATCGTGCTCGAGCACGAGTTACCGCAATCGATGCTCTAGTTAGTGCGGGAGCTGCAACAGTAAAATATAGTATAGTTGGGCGGTTCGTGGCCAACGAATCCGACATAGGTCTTGTTTGGCACTTTCCCAGTGTGCCATTTTCAACCTAAGTCCTACACGATGGCCTACTCGAAAGACTTGCGCTGGCGAGCGGTCGTACTATTTTTCCTCTACAGCCTCAAGATGAACGAGATAGGACACGTGCTTGGTGCGTCACCTCGCTCCGTCAAGCGCTGGAACCGGTTGTTCCAAAAGACCGGCCTAGTGACAGGCACTAAATGGGAGAAGCGAGCGTCGCGGTGGTCTCCTGCAGTCTGCGAGTTTGTGCTAAAGTACGTTGAAGACCACCCGTGCTTCTACCTTGAAGAGCTTCAAGACACACTCCGACACAAATTCGGCAGCATCAAGGTTTCTACAGCTACAATCTGCAGGGCGCTACGATTCGACTTAGGGCTATCGCGCAAGGTGCTAACGAAGCGCGCCCGCGAGGCTAAAGCTGATCAAGTTCAAGAATACATCGACAAATTGAAGCCCTTTTACTCTACCCCCGAGCAATTGGTTTTTGTGGACGAGACAGCAAAAGATAGTCGCGATGGAGCGCGCAGGTACGCTTGGTCCAAGCGCAACACACCGGCCGTCGTAACGCTCCCCTTTGTGCGCGGTGAGAGAGTCTCCGTTCTAGCCGCAATGTCAACGGATGGATTTCTGGCCTGGGGCTTCACCACAGGGACTTTTACGCGCCACGTTTTCCATCAAACGTCCCACGAGAAGATATTACCACTGCTAAACCCGTGGCCGCTTCCTCGCTCCATTCTGGTACTGGATAATGCAAAAATCCACATGTATAAGGAGCTTGAGGAAGCGGTCCACAGGGTCGGAGCGCTGCTATTTTTTCTTCCGCCGTACTGCCCTCAACTGAATCCAATTGAGGTTGGATTTTCGTTGCTTAAGCGTTGGATCCAGAAGAATGCAAATATGGCATTCGGGTTTGCACCGGAAGAAGTTCTGGACTTGGCGATGTGGTCCTGCACCCGAGCCAAGGCCAGTACACGAGGAATCTATCGTCATTGTGGTTATCATGATGAAGAACTCGCCATTGATACTTGCGTAGCAGCCGCAGCTAACAATAATACATAATGCTACTGATGATCTATATCATCCATGTTCTGTGTCGGCGGGTTTAGAGGAATGTCAGTGTTGTGCGGGCGCCGTAGATCACACTCAGGCAACCCGAGAATGTCACGCAGGTCGTCAAGTGACACCTCGATCTTGACCTCAGTGTTGTTGAGCAACACCCGGACGCTTCGGAACCTTCGGTCCAGTCGCCGTTGCTCTGACTGCTGCTCGCTTGCCATTTGTCTACGGGCCTCATCCACTCGAGTTAGCTGTCGGTACGTTGCATGGTCTGGAACGCTAGGCGTTGCTCCGTCCGGCTCCCGTGCATGCTGTGTAGCGAAGTATCGCAGAGCAAGGCTGTTTGATGAAAGCTGAGGTTGATTGGTAGCGGCTAAGTGACTCTGAATCCTTGTGGTTGCTTCACTAATGCGTGCTGCGGTTGCCCTTCTTATCGCGTTTTGAACCTACATGCATAGTCAAAATGAACATGTTAGCAAAGTCATTATTATTCACAGTGTGTGCACCCATACCTTCGCCGCATATACGAACATGAGCAACCGGAAGTCTTCAGCAGGTACATCTCTCCGCTGCGCATTGCGCCATGCCTTGACGACGTTAGCATCGAACGTGTCGGCGCTAATCTTCGTGAAGTCGCGCTGCTTTGTGTTTGAGCCGGCCTTCAGGTACATGGCCTTCTCGGTCCAGCAAATCTCCTGCTGGGAGCTGACAATGGACTCCACCTTGGCAAAAAGCACTGCATATCCTTCACATGGACGAAAACTAATGCTGTGGGGCTGTTTGTGGACAGCACGGACGTCACTGAGCGGTTCCCCCAGTTTTATAGTCAACGTGACCTTCACCTCGTCGTCGCCGAAGATACTCTCCATCGTCGTACCCTCCATCGTTCTGAATACCGACTGAGGTCTAGTCTGCAAGGTGAAAAACAAAATAGCAGAAGCAAACAAAGATCATAGAGGTAGACGCAAATAGCATTTGCTCATTGGCGTCTTACCTGGCAACGATAACCTATCCTTACCTGTCTCTGCTTTCATGAGATCCTGTAGATCCTCTGCGTCTTGTGATGCGCCAGTTCAAGGTCTGCCATGCAAGTAGTTTCGCACACAAAAGGTAAGATAGCGATCCGTTACCACACGATTAGTTACCACTTACCTCTACTCTCTAGCCGTCACGGACTTGCCAAACTCGTAAAACAGCACAGCAAACACGTCACGTGCTTCGGGAAGTAGTCGCAAGTCAGGAAGTCCCTCTGCACAGTCTTCACCAGAGAGCATACACACTGAAATTCGCCGAAGTAGAACAGCGGCATGAATACGTCTCCGTGTTTGATGCCCGTTCCGAGCTTGTCCATTACGTATCAGATCGTCGCCGCTAGACGTTTAACCTTGACGTTCTCAATTGCAATCCGAGATCTCGCAGCCAAATGCTCCTTTGAAGTCTACTTCATATTATACATCGCACAAAGGTTAGCAATGATAATGGGATAATACAAAGCATAGTAATGAGGTTAGCGCAACGCAAGCGAAAATGGTTAAGCTCAAGTGAAACCCCTTCTTCATGTGTTCCTTGTTGATTGAACCTGGAGTTCTGGCGACGGCCCTAACAGCATCGCCTCCTTTTCACCTCACTCTTTTTGCTTGGCATCGAGCCGTTCCTGCGCATTCACAGTATGGATAAGATTGTCAGTACCTCATAACATGTTCCTCCCTGCACAGGCAACTCTACTTTCTTACGTACGTCGTTGATTCCTCTTCCTGGTTGCTGCTGGTGAAGTTGTCGTTCTCTTAGTCGCGCAGCTCCGACAGGAACAGATTTCGACGGGCAATCACCTCCACCTTCCCTTGAACTTCGTTCGTCGAACTGCACTGCACCTGCAACTGATGCGACATCGTCTGTCCTGCGCTTCGTCCGCCCACGATGTCTCCGTCTTCTTCCGCAGCTTGTTCACCTCAGCTGCGTTCACACAAACGACAAACATGAGCCTTCCGTGCCATCGAAGAAGCTCCACCCCACAGCATTGTACTCTTTCTCCAGCGTCGATGCTCTTCTGACGACCTTCACTCTCGCTAGACGCCGCGCCTCTCGCTTGACGCCGCGCCTCTCGCTAGACGCCGCGCCTCGTCTCCTTACAGCAGAGATACGTCTGCACCGTGCTTCAGGCGGCGCGGACGCTCGTCGTGCGCTTGGCGCAGCTCACGCAGATGCAGAACGCCTAGTGGTCTAGGGCGCTCGAACTGGTGTATCGAATGTATTTTCTTCGCCCCACGATTTATATTAAATAGCGCACGATTTAGTGGAAAACATGTGTACGATTTACGATGCTAAGTAGTGCGGCAAATTGGCTGCAAAGCACAATACGTCTTGAGCCGCTAAAACCTGGAACTAGTTGGCGAGCATTTAGGTATCGCGCTGCCGCGCTTTGGGAATCATCAGCAGGGTCCGGAACGACGAACTTGATCTTCGACCGCACCTTGTGCACTTGAGCCGTCAAAAGCTGGAATGAAGCGGCGAGAGTCCTGGGATCGCCCTTACGGGTAACATCAACCTAAGCAGATGGCAGTGGTAATCCGAGAGCATTTTACCGCTTTGTCAGCTGGAACTCCGTATTGCCGATCCATCTGACGAGCGATTCCTCCTGAGATCTGCTCTCGGCTTACTTCAGGCCCGCTACGCAGTGTAAATCAAATCTTCCAGGTAGCCAATTTTACGTTGAAGCCGAGTACCGATCTTAGGATCTTGATCTTGAGTGAGCGACAGCCGCTCGTTTTGTAGCAACGATAGTTCCGCCTCGTTATTTTGGAGCAGAAATTGCGGGGAGACAACGTTAGCTCCGCCTTCTTGTAGCTGAACAAATTGGCAGTTCCGTCGACGATAGCTCCGCCTAGTTGGATCGAATTGGCAGATCTGTCGACGATAACTAGTTGAATCTCAGCAAATTAGCGGTTCCGACGATGACAGCTTCGCTTAGTCGTGTAGCTCAGATAATGTAGGTTGTGTCGACGATAGCTCCGCCTTGTTGTTTCTCAGCAAATTGACACATCCGTCGCCGATAGCTGCTAGTTGAGTAGCTCCGCAAAGAAGATCCGTCGACGATAACTAGTTGCAGCTCAGAAAATAAGCAGTTTCGTCGATCAAGCCCTTCCTAGTCGTGTAGCTCAGAAAATGTAGGTTCTGTTGACGATAGCTACGCCTTGTTGAAGCCCAGCAAATTAGCAGTGTCGTCGAAAATTCCTTCGCCTTGTTGTAGCTCACCAAATGTGCAGTTTCGTGGACAATGGTTTCGCCTTCTTGTAGCTTGGCAATTGGCAGATCCGTCGAATAGCCCCCGCTAGTTGTAGATCAGCGAATGTGCAGTTCCGTCGACTATAGCTACCCTTGTGTAGCTCAGCAAATTAACGATGCGTTGACGATAGCACCACCTAGTTCAGCCTCAGCAAATGGGCGGTTCCGTCTGCAATAGCTACGCCTAGTTGAGCTTCAGCAATTTTGAGTCAGGTGTCGACAATGTGACTCTTGCCTTGAGCATCGGAATTTTACGGTGGTTGCGGTGAGAGATAGTGGCGCCTTGAAATTCAGGAACCGTCACTACTACTTCCGCTCTTTTGTTAACTCAGCGGCATCGTTGGGCTGTGTTCTTGACCACGACTTCACTTTCGTCCGTTATTACTCAGCATCCCTGCAACACCATGATAGATCAGCCTCGTTATGGTTTGCAAGATTCCAGCAAAACGTTAGTAGCAGTTACTTACCATGCCAGGATCGCACCTCACTGCGTCGTCACCGTCCTCCGCTTGCTCTACCTCTTTATTTGCCGTTGAATGACAACTGAGCCTGCCGCAGGACATGATCTGGATCGAGGAACCGGGCACTTGTCGAAGATATCCGGCGACTGATTTCTTTTCAGGCTGTGCTCTTCCCGTGTACTCTTACACAATATCACCACGAGCGCTTGAACTATGCCTGCTTCTGCATGAGCAATTCGCTGGGCAAGTCCACACCAAACACCATTGATCTCTCGTCCCAACCAGCATTGAACTCTGCAACGAGAGCTCAAGTATCCTTGCGAAGGATCTTTGCAACAACTTGTTGAAGTGC
The DNA here is from genome assembly GCA_033557925.1 of Phytophthora x cambivora. Taxonomy (NCBI): domain Eukaryota; phylum Oomycota; class Peronosporomycetes; order Peronosporales; family Peronosporaceae; genus Phytophthora; species Phytophthora x cambivora. The sequence goes on along the minus strand of JAUCEB010000016.1, from coordinate 6,286,654 downwards.
TGCTAGTATCCTTGCGAAGGATCTTTGCAACAACTTGTTGATGGAGACGGTGACACATCAAAGTGCTCACGGCTGCAGACAACCACGAGTGCTGGACACGGGTATTGTTGTGAGGCGAGTAGTAAAGCCTTGGTTGAGCCGACACACAGAAGACTTTGCAAAGCTCTTGCAGACTGGAAACCTTGACCTGTCCATCATGAAGAGTTGTGCATGAGCTTACTGATGCTGCCTTGAAGTTGACGACATTGATCGTGATACACTTGGACGACGTTGCCTTGAAGTAGATGTAGTGTTGGTCATTCTTGGTTTGCTCTTGTGTAGGTAGGAATTACTTGATTCCGCATACTTGACAAGTTGCGGCGATGTTGGAGAAAGCACCGTTGACAGACAAGCAGTGTCTTGCACGACGAGTCTTGGCTGGATGTTGCTGGCCTTGAATCTTCACTCTCGGTGTGGTATCTGCTACATGTATAAAGTTTCAAAGATTTTAGTCTAGGTTGGTGAAAGTTTTGACTCAAAACCCTAAGGGTTTGTGCAGATTTAGTGCATACCGGTACTTGTTTACGATAACTCGAAGTAGTAGCCGTGCTCATGGGACTGTCTTCAGGCTTTTACATGTCGAGCAGCAGGTCGGCGAGCTCGAGCAGGCGGTAATCTAACATTGCAAGAGGTAAAACAAAAAGCCCAAACATTTGCTGGTTAGCGATTAGGTACAATGGGAGCAGTGGAGTATGGAGTGATGAGACTTGCCTTGGTCCGTACTGTACAAGCTTTGACCACATCGTTCAAAGAGAACGATGGGTGACAGCGCTTCCAGCGCGTTGAGACTTTGGTCGGAATCGAAAAAGGAAGTGACAAGGAAATGAAAGAAGGCGGAGCGCAGCGGGATGGAGCAGCGAGAGTTCTCCGCTGTGGTTGGTCGTCGCGAGCTCTCGCCTGCTGCTTCATGTCGGGGATGGATGTCGGCAGCGACTTTGGCTCGGCGATTCTCAGCGAGAATATGCACCACCCCGTCACGAACTTGACGTTAGTATGCACCATACCCCGTGCAAGTGTTCAATCTGCCCACGCAGTTTGCTTGAACCTGCTTCTCGAGTCTTATCGGCGCCAACTATTGCGCTGAAAAGGGTCGAAAAGCAGGCGGCCATGTGCTCTCGCCCTTGATCGTTATGTATTCACGCAGGTCTTACGTTTTCTCCGGTCTGAGGCATTCACAGCGTTGACGGGGTATTCACGAACCCATTTCTCAGCCTCGAAATCTCCAAACATTTACTTTCGCAGGCCCGCGCTCGCTACAGGTGCTAGTTTCAGTTGGCCACAAACAAGTGCTTGACGGCTGCTAAGAGTCTTAGCAGCCTTATCCCAAGACTTCCCCAGGATCGGGTGTCGAGTGGAGACGATTTGGCCGCAACGGTGCTCGGAATGGCGACGCGAACTGCGTGACGCAGCACTAGAGTCAACGACTAAACACTGAATTCTATCACCCATTTCTTCTGTCGTGGCAGCAAAGTAAAATACACCCAGGGGTCAGTTTGCGGTAGAACACTAAAGTTTGCGGCCTAATCTTGGCACCGTTGGTGGCTAGGACACCGTCATCTAGTACTTGTTAGCACTCACTCAGCTTCGCTTACGCCTTACATCGCCATACATGCGTGTTCTACTTACCATAGACTGAGGAGTACAATTTCCAGTGGTACACTCGCCATGTTACCCTTTGACGTCGCCCCTCCCAAATGGTATGTCTTCACATAGCACCTCCGTATTTAAGGGAGGGATGACCTCGTGGCGGTCGTAGCACAGGTAATCACAGACTCTATGGGGACTCTCTCTCTATTTGCTATGTTGGTTGTGGCCCGGGGTCCTCCATGCCTATTATCCTATTGCCCTACTCTGTGTCTTCAAAATGCTGTTGTAATGTCCTCGACACGCCTGCTACATCTTGCCCACCAGCGCCTTGTACGCGGCCTGGATCTTCTTGCGGTCTCCGGTGGCCACCTGCTCCGTGTACGGACCGGCCAAGTCCGGCGGACAGCCGATGGACGGCAGGAACACGTCCCGCATGAAGGTCAGGTACTCGACGCCCAGCGCGGCCGCCAGCACCGCCTGCATGTTGACGATCTCCTTGACGGCCAGCATCGTCTGCATGTCGTCCACGTCGAAGTGGCGCAGCTTCGTCACGGCGAACATGGCACGCGTGAAGTCCTGCACCGCGATCTGCGTGAAGCGCGACTTGCCCTCGGCCGACAGCTCGGCGTGCAGCTCGGCACGTAGCGCCACGGACGCCGCCGACGTGGCCGCGGTCGCAGCTCCTGACGCTTCGCACGCCGGCGACGGAGCGACTCCGTTGCTGACCCAGCGCTCCACCAGCATACTCCCGATCGAAAAGCAGGCGCGGTTGATGTTGGCGTCCTGCACCTCAGCGCAGCCTTCCAGCACAAGCCGCAGCATGTTCTCCAGCTGCGCCACGTTCCGCGCGCTGATCAGCACTGCGTCCAGGCCGTGCGTCACGAGGTGGAGCAGGAACGTGTATAGATATTTCTGCGTGGCTTCGCGCTCGAGCTGCGGCGCGTCCTTCGTCTCGCCCCCCGCCAGCGCGCTCCGCTCCGGCATCAGCGCGCACAAGTGCTGCACGAACAGCAGCGTCGTCTCGTCCAGGAAGCCGCCCAGCGCCTGCTTGTGCTTGATAATGAGCTGGTCCACCAGCTGCACGATCTCCACGACTTCCGACTGCTCGCAGCCCATCATCAGCGTCTGCAGAGGCTCCTGCACGTGGCCCAAGAAATGCTCGCGGTCCAGCACAGTCGTCAACCGGTGCAGCGTGAAAATCACCTTCGAGCGCACGCGCTGGCTGCCGGGCACAGCGCGGAGCACGCACGCCGTGGCGGTGAGCACCTGCGTGAACGTCTCCTGGTGGTTCTCCATGCAGTCGGTGCCTTTGAACGCCTTGAGCACGTGGGCGATAGCGTTGAGATGAGAGGCGCAGTGCTCCGTGATGTAGCCCTCGTCAGTCAGCGCACCCGTTGCCATTTCGTTCAGTGTCGTGTTCAAGCCCTGCAGCAACGGGTCCAGCACAGCGATCGTGTAGCGGTACCGCAGCTGCTTGGCTGTCATACCAGTCTCCTCGGCGGGGAGCACGAGCGACGCGATGATCTGGCCAGCGAGCTCAAACAGGTACAGCTGGTCGTCGTAGGCCAGATACGTCGGGTTGTGTTGGCTTTCGATCTCTTCCAACTCGGTGGCAATCGCCAGGCGAGGCTGCAACGCAGTCAGGATGCTGGACGCGTGCGGGTTCCCCGAGGCACCAATCGCCTTCACAAGACGAAGGCACAGGTAGCACACGCGGGATCTCACATGCGCAGCCGGGTGGGCAAGTCCATGTGGGCCAAACATCATTTGCAGTATTGCTGGAATGAGCGCCGACTCGTTCTGCAGCACCTTGCTGTACCGCACGGCCAGATCGTAGTATGTGAGAAGAACCTGCGGGTGCAGCGGCGCAGCACTGGAAGACGCCGACAGCATACTGCCGTGGATCTGCACAACCATCAGCGTGAGTGGGCTCGTGGGCTCGTTGAATGGAACAGCCACAGCCTTCAGCGCGGCAAGTCCCTCTTTAAATCGGTACACTAGCGACAAGAAGCTCTCGAGGTCGCGAGGGTCGATCTCGGCAAAGTGGGCCGGCAGGCTTTGCGCCAAATTGGTAAGAAAGGCAAGAGTGTCATGCGGTCGCTGGCGCACGATGTTGAGGAAAATGGTGTACAGACTGCGTCGGTACTCTTCAAATTCAGCAGCGTCAGAGTCTGAGTCCTCCGGGAACCAAGTCTGACGGTAAATTCCGTGCGGAATGAACTCTGAGTTCGCAAAGCCTTGAATAAATTGGTCATTGCTCTGAGATAGCCTAAGACGCGTGATGCTGAGACGAACGTAGTTGAACGCGAATTCGTGCAGCTTGAGCCCCCCAAACCGCTAACCAGTAGGCGATACGTCCAACATCGCTCTGCCGAGCTTTAAAAATCTTCAAACTCAGTCACTGCATAGTCGAACGAGGTCTTGGACGCGAACTCGCGCATCTTGAGCCGCAAAACTGCAAACCAATCGGCGATTCGTCCGACATCGCTCTGCCGAGCTTTTAGAATCATCAAACTCAGCGATGAACGAGGTCTGGCCGAGGATACGCACATCTTGGCCCGCAAAACCCCCAACAAATCGGCGATACGTCCGACATCGCTCTGCCGAGCTTTAAAAATCTTCAAACTCCAACACTGCAGCGATGAACGAGGACTTGTACGCGGACACGCGCATCTTGAGCAACCAAACTGCAAACCAGTCGGCGATACCTCCGGCGTCGCGCTGACGCGCTTAAAAATCACCAAACCCGGGTACTGCAACGACGATAGAGGTGTTGATCGCGAACGTGCAAAACCTGGATCGTCAAGCGCTAACCAATCGGCGATTCGTCCACCATCGCGCTGCCGCGCTTTAAAAATCATCAGCACGGGGTCTTCAACATCCGAATGGGGCCGTCGTCTTGGTCTTGTACATGTACGTCTTGAACAGCTAAAACCTGGATCTAGTTGGCGAGCATTTAGATATTGCGCTGCCGCGCTTTGGGAATCATCAGCAGGGTCCGGAACGACGAACTTGATCTTCGACAGCGACTTGTGCACTTGAGCCGCCAAAAGCTGGAATGGAGTGGTGAGAGTCCTGGGATCGCCCTTACGGGTAACAACAACCACAGCAGATGGCTCTGGTAATCCGAGAGCGTTTTACCACTGTCAGCTGGAACTCCAAATTGCCGATCCATCTGACGAGCGATTCCTCCTGAGATCTGCTCTCGGCTTACTTCAGGCCCGCTACGCAGTGTAAATCAATTCTTCCGGGTAGCCAATTTTACGTTGAAGCCGAGTATCGATCTTAGGATCTTGACCTTGAAGTGAGCGACAGCCGCTCGTTTTGCAGCAACGATAGTTCAGCCTCGTTATTTTGGAGCAGAAATTGCGGGGGGACAAACGATAGCTTCGCCTTCTTGTAGCTGAACAAAATGGCAGCTCCGTCGGCGATAGCTCCGCCTATTATGGATCAGCAGATTGGCAGTTCCGTAGGCGAAAGCTCTGCCTTGCAGCAAATTAACAGTGCCGTCGAATACCTCCGCCTAGTTGTAGCTCAGCAAATTAGCAGTTCTGCCGACGATAGCTTCGCCTTGTTGTTTCTCAGCAAATTGACACATCCGTCGCCGATAGCTGCTAGTTGAGTAGCTCAGCAATGAAGATCCGTCGACGATAACTAGTTGCAGCTCAGCAAATAAGCAGTTTCGTCGATCAAGCCCTTCCTAGTCGTGTAGCTCAGCAAATGTGGGTTCTGTTGACGATAGCTTCGCCTTGTTGTAGCTCAGCAAAGATGCAGTTGTGTCGTCGATAGCTACGTCGAGTTGGCTTCAGCAATTTTGAGTCAGGTGTCGACAATGAAAGTCTTGACTTGAGCTGAAGAATTTTACGGTGCTTGCGATGAGAGATATTGATGCCTTGAAATACAGGAACCGTCACTGCTACTTCCGCTCTCTTGTTAACTTAGCGGCATCGTTGGGCTGTGTTCTTGACCACGACGTCACTTTCGTCCGTTCTTACTCAGCATAATTCCCTGCAACACCATGATAGATCAGCCTCGTTATGGTTTGCAAGAAGCCAGCAAAATGTTAGACGCAGCTACTTACCATACCAGGATCCCACCTAACTGCGCCGTCACCGTCCTTGGTTTGCTATACCTCTTTATTTGCCGTTGAAAGACCACTGAGCATGATGGCGCACGCGGCGTGCTGGATCGAGGAAACCTGGCATTTGTCGAGGATATACAGAGTTCTCTTCAGGCTGTGCTCTTCCCGTACGCCTGATACTGCTGAAGACGAAAGCAGCATCACCAATTTACTCTTAGACAATACCACCGCGAGCGCTTGAACTTTACCTGCATCTGCATGAGCAGTTTGTTAGGCAGGACCACCCCCACCAGCATTGAGCTGATAGTCAATAATACAGGTCATGAACGACTTTGGTCACGCCGTTGGATCACGTGACCAAAATCGTCTGGTCACACCTAGAAAGACAGAGCAAGCTAACGAACAAATGCAAAGTTTAAAAGTGAAAGATCGATTATCAAATGCTTATTCGTCAGCTTGTTTGTACTTGTCCGTACTTGTAGTCCAAGCAGCGCGAAGCCTACGACTAATTCGGTACCTCTGTCTTCTCCTCTTCTTCGTAGTCGAACGATGTATCGTACACTAATCCGAGCTCATCGTCCGACAGTTGTGTATCTTCTTCTTCTTCTTCTCCAGCACTATCGTTGCCGTCGTCGCTGGAGCTATCACTGTCCGAAGCTTCAATAGCGTCGAGCTCTGGAAGAACAGCCCCTCTTGGAAATCTCATAGCCGTTCTGGTGGGGGCGGTCGCATCGCCGGATATGATGCTTCTGCGGAGCACAACGTATTCACGCGCGATTTCTTCAATCACACGCACGAATCGCTTGAGCGAAGGATGCGGCTTCATTCGTGCGTTCAACTCACGATGAAACCTTTCGAGGGGATTATTGGTTCTGTTGACAATTTTTCTTTGGACACCAAATATATTCCAAAGCTCAGGAGGTAACGTTTCCAACCATGTTTTCGCGAAGTAAACCCAGAACTGCTTCCACTTCTTGTGTGAATATGGAATGCCAGTGCTTGTACAACGGTCTCTAATCTTCGCTTTCACCCACGCAACACCTTGCTTAGCGATCTTGTGTGGTGTAGTAAACATCAAGTTTCGGTGACTCATGTGGCAAGACACCGAACATCGGGGACACTAGACTGTCTCAGAGTGAGAGCGGTCTACTGTCTCAGCTTCAGAGCGGTCAAGTGTCTCAGATTCAGAGCGGTCAAAGTACTATCATTGAGTGGCACACACTGGTACCCTGTACCAAAGCGGCTTAGGATAACAGGCATACGGTGACAACTCGGCTGGAGGGTACAGAGTACCATCCGGATAGCTCAGTATCCGGACCAGCCGAGTCGAGGATCCGGATAAACTCAGTATCCGGACCAACTGAGCTCGAGAGGTCGCCGAACTCGGCGAAGGGTCGGCCGAGATCCGAAACCACTCCTTTTCATTAGGTATTTGTATAGGAACTCAGGAACAGTAGAGGCGACCCTTCAGGGCGCCCGAAAGATATAACAAACAAACAGAGCAGAATTTTCCTAGTCCAAGACACGTGTACACTTCTTCGGTAAGTCCCTGCATAGGGCCGGGGTATGTCTGCCGTTGGTACCTGAGAGGCATAGCTTGTAGGGTACCAACAGGTAGCGCCAAGAGATAACGTAGGCCCGGAAGGGGCAGTCTCGCCAAGCGCGAAGAAAAGTCTCGCCGAACTCGGCGAGCCGGTGGGCCTGTAAGTCCCAGGGCACCGTAACCTTTCAGCTGAGCTGCCTTTGCACTCGGCGGCCCGTGACTGATCCATCCTTTGGTGGACGGCACGGGTTTTGCGAACGGAGACTTCCCGGCTCAGGCGAGTCTCTGGAGAGTTGAACCGGTTGGTTGGAACTCGGCGAAGACAAGACACCTACTGTCCCGGCTGGGCCGGACCGTTGGGGACCCGAAAGAGACCCCACGCAGGCCAACTCAGCCGACTAGCTCGGCTATTGTTGTTGGTTGTTTGCGAGGACCCACAATTGACGATTTGTGTGTTTTGCAATACCACAACTGGTGCCGCGACCCGGGAACAGGGGTGTGCTTGTTTTTGGCGGTGTCAATTAACCAAGGTTTGAGCAAGAAGTGAGAGGGTATGATCAAGGGTACGAAGGTGGCGTGCAAGAAGAGCCAGGCGACAGCTGAAGGCGCCGGGGTAAGCTCGACCAACTCCGCTGACTCGGTGAAGTCTACTGCGGCGACGGCTATGAACGCGGTGGCTGGCGTGGCGCGCAGTACTAAGTTCAACGAAGAGGCGATCCAAGATCAAGGAAGTGACGAAGATGAAAGTGGAGATGGTGAAGATCAAGGAAGTGACGAAGATGACAGTGGAGATGATGAAGTGGAGATAGCCGAGTTCAACGACGTGGAATCGAGCGTCGGGCTTCTCAGCGAAGTGGAAGAGCTATCGCCCCAGGTGGTTCAAATGGTCCGTCTACGACCAGTCGAGCGCAATCTGGTAGCCGAGCTCAATGAAGATACGGACGACGACAATGAGGATAAAGGTGTCGCTCCAGGGGACCGTCCGCCCCTGACTCTTAGAGCGACACGAAATGCAGATACGTCGAGTTTATGGTGGGGAGAATTGCTATTCGGCTATCTGCAAGCCAAGAAACATGAAAACCGTCTGCAAATGGTGCAAGTTGCAGACGACGATTAACAGCTATTGTACCAAGTGATACAACCGGCTCAGTGAAGACAGCAGGCTGAGTCGAGCTGAAGAAGCTACTGCGTCAAAATGCATAATTATACGAAATGGAATGGCAAGGATCTCGACCTCGACGCTGAGCGCTGGGGGCACTGGAGCATCCAACGAAACCACCTGCAACCCTGCCGAAACAGCGCCTAGTATTAATGCGGAGTCCCGAGCTGAGTTCCCAGCTCCTGCGAGCATCACCACCAAGTGTTGGGTGCAGGAATGACCCGGCTGAGCTCGAAGATGGGGTAGCGGCTGGAGACTCCGTGTTTGCATCCAGAGTGTTGTGACCGAAGGCCGACGTATTGGCGAGGAGCTAAGAGACTCGGTTGAGAATGAAGACCGTGTCGAAGTGACTGGAGACCGGGTGGCTGCATCTGGGGCATTGTGACCAAGCGTCGAAGTGTCGATGCTAGTAGGTCCCGCCGAGTCTTGGAGGCCATGTGCGACATCGGTGGAGTCATCAACTTTCCAGCCGAGCCCAAGTGTCTTGCGTCGCTGGTGATGTGAATACCAGCGAGATCCGCGCAAAGTGGAGCTGGGTTCAAGCGTAGCCGAGCTCGAGCTGTGAAGAGTTGGAGTGAAGTCGAGTTTTGCTCAGCCGAGTTTTACCATAGCTGAGTTGAGACCCAGCCGAGTCCAGATTCGTGCCAGACATGGAGTTCGGGATCAGCTGACAAGCCGACTATTGATCATAACCGAGTTCGAACGAAGAAGTTCGGTCGATTCGCCGAGTTCGTCGACCTCTGTATGATCCACAACATGAAGTCAAGAAGCTTAGTCTCAACGTCGCTCATCGGGCATGGAAGCATACGCGTACCTGGTTAGCTGAGTCGATCGTGAAGCTTCAAACCGCGGGCGTGTGTGAGGTCGATGTTCCCTCACGTGTCTCAGCACTGGTATCGCCAGATAACTCGGCTTTGGGGAATCAGCAGCAACTTTTCGATGCCTGGCGTCGACAGGGGCATCAGCTGACTTCCGTTTGTCCAGCGCAGCCCACTTGTGTCCCCGTGGAAGTCGCCACCCGAGCTGGGTTCCATGCTAATGCAAGCATTATCACCAAGTGTTGGGTTCAACAATGACCCAGCTCAGCTCGAAGATGGGGCGGTAGCGGCTGGAGACTCCGCGTTTGTATCCAGAACTGCTGTGACCGAAGGCTGACGTGTTGGTGGGAACTTGGAGACTTAGTTGAGCTTGAAGATGGCGCTGAAGCGGGTGGCTTCATCTGGAGTGTTGTGACTGGAAGTCGACATGCCGGCGAGCAGCTATTAGGTCCAGCCGAGTCTCGAAGGCCATGTGCGACATCGGTGGAGTCATCAACTTTCCAGCCGAGCTCAAGCGCCTCGCGCCTTCGGAGGTGTGAGTACCATCGAGGTTCGCGCAAAGTGAAGCCGAGCTTAAGCGCAGCCGAACCCAAGCTGGGTGGAGTTGGAGAGAAGTCGAGTTTCGCCCAGAATCAGTTGAGCTTGAAAACGGTGCCGAAATGACTGGAGACTTGGTGGTTGCATCTGGAGTGTTGTGGTCGGAAGTCGACGTGCCGGTGACGTTCTATGAGGTCCAGCCGAGTCTCGGAGGCCATGTGCGACATCCGTGGAGTCATCGACTTGCCAGCCGAGCTCAGGTGTCTTGCGTCGCCGATAATAGGAATACCAGCGTGATCCGCGCAAAGTGAAGCCGAGTTCAAGCTTGGCCGAGATCAAGCTGTAAAGAGTTGGAGCCAAGCCGAGTTTCGCCTAGTCGGGTTTCACTTCAGCTGAGTCGAGGTCCAGCCGAGTCCAAAATGATGTCACACTTGGAGCTCGGGATCAGCTGTCAAACCAGCGTTTGAGCCCAGCCGATCTCGTTTCGTCAATTCGGCGAGTTCACCGATCTCGTACAGAAACATTCGGTCGATTCGCCGAGCTCGCCGGGTTCGCCGACCTCTGTACGACCCACAACATGACATCAACACGCTTAGGATCAACTTCGCTCATCGGACATGAAACCATACGCGTACCTGGCTAGCTGAGTCGAACTCGAGGTTTCAAACGGCGGGCGTGTGCGAAGTCGACGTTTCCCCACGTGTCTCAGCACTGGCCTCTTCAGATGATTCGACTTTGGGGAACCAACAGCGATGTTTCGATGCCTGGCGTCGACAGGGGCATCAGCTGACTTCCCTTTGTCCAGCGCAGCCCACTTGTGTCCCCGTGGAAGTTGCCACCCATCATCACCAAGTGTTGGGTTCAACAATGACCCAGCTCAGCTCGAAGATGGGGCGGTAGCGGCTGGAGACTCCGCGTTTGTATCCGGAACTGCTGTGGCCGAAGGCTGACGTATTGGTGGGAACTTGGAGAATTGGTTGAGCTTGAAGATGGCGCCGAAGTGATGGTGACCGGGTGGATGCATCTGGACCGTTGTGACCGGACGTCGACGTGTCGGCCAGGTGCTAGTAGGTCCCGCTGAGTCTTGGAGGTCACGTGCGACATCGCTGGAGTCATCGACTTTCCAGTCGAGTTCAAGCGCCTCGCGCCTTCGGTTGTGTGAGTACCAGTGAGATCCGCGCAAACTGAAGCCGAGTTCAAGCGTAGCCGAGCTCAAGCTGTAAAGAGTTGGAGCGAAGCCGAGTTTCGCCTAGTCGAGTGTCACTTCAGCTGAGTTGAGGTCCAGCCGAGTCCAGAATAGTGCCACACATGGGGTTCGGGATCGGCTGACGCCGACGTTTGAGCTCAGCCGAGTTCGTACAAAGGCGTTCGGTCGATCGCCGAGTTCGACGAGTTCGCCGACCTCTGTACGACCCACAACATGACATCAACACGCTTAGGATCAACTTCGCTCATCGGACATGAAACCATACGCGTACCTGGCTAGCTGAGTCGAACTCGAGGCCTCAAACGGCGGGCGTGTGCGAAGTCGACGTTTCCCCACGTGTCTCAGCACTGGCCTCTTCAGATGATTCGACTTTGGGGAACCAACAGCGATGTTTCGATGCCTGGCGTCGACAGGGGCATCAGCTGACTTCCCTTTGTCCAGCGCAGCCCACTTGTGTCCCCGTGGAAGTTGCCACCCATCATCACCAAGTGTTGGGTTCAACAATGACCCAGCTCAGCTCGAAGATGGGGCGGTAGCGGCTGGAGACTCCGCGTTTGTATCCGGAACTGCTGTGGCCGAAGGCTGACGTATTGGTGGGAACTTGGAGAATTGGTTGAGCTTGAAGATGGCGCCGAAGTGATGGTGACCGGGTGGATGCATCTGGACCGTTGTGACCGGACGTCGACGTGTCGGCCAGGTGCTAGTAGGTCCCGCTGAGTCTTGGAGGTCACGTGCGACATCGCTGGAGTCATCGACTTTCCAGTCGAGTTCAAGCGCCTCGCGCCTTCGGTTGTGTGAGTACCAGTGAGATCCGCGCAAACTGAAGCCGAGTTCAAGCGTAGCCGAGCTCAAGCTGTAAAGAGTTGGAGCGAAGCCGAGTTTCGCCTAGTCGAGTGTCACTTCAGCTGAGTTGAGGTCCAGCCGAGTCCAGAATAGTGCCACACATGGGGTTCGGGATCAGCTGACGCCGACGTTTGAGCTCAGCCGAGTTCGTACAAAGGCGTTCGGTCGATCGCCGAGTTCGACGAGTTCGCCGACCTCTGTGTGACCCACAACATGGCATCAACGATTAGGCTCAACTTCGCTCATCGGGCACAGAACCATATTCGTACCTGGTCAGCTGAGTCGGTTTCGAGGCTTCAAACCGCGGGCGGATGTGAAGTCGACGTTCCCTCACGTGTCTCAGCACTGGTGTCGCCAGGTAACTCGACTTTGGGGGATCAGCAGCAACCTTGTGATGCCTGCCGTCGGCAGGGGCATCAGCTGAGTCCACTTTGTCCAGCGCAACCCACTTGTGTCCCCGTGGAGGTCACCACCCGAGCTTGAAGTCGCTCAACTTGGCTGAACTGCGGGGCTTGGTGACGACGACTGAGACATCTCTACGTGTACAGACACATTGAGACACGGAGACCACATGTCAGACAAGGTGGGAGCAAAGTTACAAGTGGTGGGGAAGCCTCACTTTTGCAGGGTGATGGCGCCGAGGTAGCGTTGCAGCAGCTTGGGGTGACGCGATTTTCGGGAATGTGAACGCAGAGTGATTGCGATGGATTTGACTGGACAGGACCAGGCGTGTGACACTCCAGTTGGGCCAGGCCACTCACCACTCCGGCTCGTAGCATGGCCGGGGCAGTTGTGGTGTAGTAAACATCAAGTTTCGGTGACTCATGTGGCAAGACACCGAACATCGGGGACACTAGACTGTCTCAGAGTGAGAGCGGTCTACTGTCTCAGCTTCAGAGCGGTCAAGTGTCTCAGATTCAGAGCGGTCAAAGTACTATCATTGAGTGGCACACACTGGTACCCTGTACCAAAGCGGCTTAGGATAACAGGCATACGGTGACAACTCGGCTGGAGGGTACAGAGTACCATCCGGATAGCTCAGTATCCGGACCAGCCGAGTCGAGGATCCGGATAAACTCAGTATCCGGACCAACTGAGCTCGAGAGGTCGCCGAACTCGGCGAAGGGTCGGCCGAGATCCGAAACCACTCCTTTTCATTAGGTATTTGTATAGGAACTCAGGAACAGTAGAGGCGACCCTTCAGGGCGCCCGAAAGATATAACAAACAAACAGAGCAGAATTTTCCTAGTCCAAGACACGTGTACACTTCTTCGGTAAGTCCCTGCATAGGGCCGGGGTATGTCTGCCGTTGGTACCTGAGAGGCATAGCTTGTAGGGTACCAACAGGTAGCGCCAAGAGATAACGTAGGCCCGGAAGGGGCAGTCTCGCCAAGCGCGAAGAAAAGTCTCGCCGAACTCGGCGAGCCGGTGGGCCTGTAAGTCCCAGGGCACCGTAACCTTTCAGCTGAGCTGCCTTTGCACTCGGCGGCCCGTGACTGATCCATCCTTTGGTGGACGGCACGGGTTTTGCGAACGGAGACTGCCCGGCTCAGGCGAGTCTCTGGAGAGTTGAACCGGTTGGTTGGAACTCGGCGAAGACAAGACACCTACTGTCCCGGCTGGGCCGGACCGTTGGGGACCCGAAAGAGACCCCACGCAGGCCAACTCAGCCGACTAGCTCGGCTATTGTTGTTGGTTGTTTGCGAGGACCCACAATTGACGATTTGTGTGTTTTGCAATACCACACTTGTCAGGGTGAATGACGGTCAGCATATCTAAGACCCCAAATGCCATGGCAACTTGAACTTCTACGTCTGGCAAACGTTATTCTTTCATCTTCCGCCTACACGCCTGCTTGAAATGAAACAAGCATCCAATAATGCGTGTAGACGGAAAATGACCACGAATTGCGAATATGAGAGCCGCCTCGAAGTCGCAAACAACATCCACGGGATCAGGTTTCTTTTTAACGGCGAACTCAATGCATTGAAGCATTTTCACGTAGCTGTCGTTGGTTTTGTTCGTTGCCAAGGTGAACATTATTGGCACGAATAGGTCCGTGAGGGGGTCGTACATCATGAGGGTTACGAACTGGTAGAATTGCTTTGGGGCACAGCGAAAGGTACCGTCGATGAACAAGTGAATGCCTGGATAGCGAAGTAAATTGCGCAGCTCGGGATGCGCCCATCCGACAAGTCGTTCGATGCCCGACTTGCCTTGCTTGACCTTTATGTCGTCGTGCCACATGTAGTTGAACTGCAAGAATCCGACAACGTCGTTCTTTACCTTTAACAGCATCGGAGATTCCAGTACAGATTGAATGCTGGAACCATTTGCAGCTGCTTTAGCATTGGCCACACGAGCAAGAACTTGGTTTCGGCTGAGTCCACGAACTACCACGTCTGCCTTTGAGTAGAACTTCTCGAAAGCCATCGACCAAACTGTCTTAGCCGACATGTCCTGCTCAGCGAGGTCATCTACGTAGTTTTTCATGGACTCTTCCACACTCACACAAGATGCGGCGTCGTCAAGCCGATCATCACTTTGTGCGCCGGACCGACATGTGTGTGAGATCATGTTAGCGACGTCATAGGCCATCGTAGCTGCGTAGAACACGAGGCTCCCCGGGCACAGCCTTGGTTTCCGATAGAAACTGCATCTATAGGTAATTTTGATTGCGGTGGTGTTTGCTCGCGTGTACTCATATCCATCGAAGTACACTTTAGTCCTTCCACTTCGTTTTGTAGTCGAAGTGCCACTGAGCTGAACGTTAGAGGGATGTGGTGCTGAATTCAGCTCAGGTAACGAGAAGGTGGCGTTCAAATGCGGCGACATGAGTAGCTCGGTGAAGTTGTTGGCGGGTACAAATCTTTGGCTTTCATACGTATCTATGCTCTGGGAGCCTTCGGGTAGTGACGGCGTTGAGGTTTGTACGTCCGTCACACCGGGCCGTACCGATGTGTTGGGGACCACAGGGGGCGGTCTCCGGTTTTCTTCCGGTTCGAGGTCTGAGGCGCGAGCTGAGCGTGTCCTTGGACGGGAGACCGGTGAATACCGAGTTTGTTGCTTCTTTTTTCTTTGTCGTGGGGAAGCTGTACGCGGATGCATCAGACTTCTGACAATGCTTCGTGCTGGTAGGCTTGGTTGCTGTTTCGGAAATGCTTGCAATTGTAGGGCCGCTGATAATGATTCTACTCATAGCAAAAATAACTTTTCTTCCACGCAACCGACACAAAAAGACATGAGCGCACATACATGTACCAAGACAGCACCAGGAGCGACGTAGCCAGCTATATTAAAACACACATGACCACCGTAAATAGGTCACAAGGTGGGTACGTGACCAAGCATGTAGATCACGTGACCAAAGTGATGTTTTGGATTGTGACCAAAGTCGTTCATGACCTGTAATATATCCTACTCATTGAGCTCTGCAACGAGAGCTCAAGTAGCCTTGCAAGGATCTTGGCAACAACTTGTTGAAGTGCTGCCAGTATCCTTGCGAAGGATCTTTGCAACAACTTGTTGATGGAGACGGTGGCACAACAAAGTGCTCACGGCTGCAGACAACCACGAGTGGACCGGGTATTGTTGCGAGGCGAGTAGTAAAGCCTTGGTTGAGCCGACACACAGAAGACTTTGCAAAGATTTTGCAGACTGGAAACCTTGACCTCTCCTCATTGAAGAGTTGTGCATGAGCTGGTGAAGCTGCCTTGAAGGTGTCGGCATTGATCAGGATACACTTGGACGACGTTGCCTTGAAGTAGCTGTAGTGTTGGTTGTTCTTGGATGGTTCTTGTGTAGGTAGGAATTAATTGATTCCACATACTTGACAAGTTGCGGCGATGTTGGAGAAAGCACCGTTGACAGACAAGCAGTGTCTTGCACGACGAGTCTTGGCTGGGTGTTGCTGGCCTTGGATCTTCACTTTCGGTGTGATATCTGCTACATGTATAAAGTTTCAAAGAGTTTAGTCTAGGTTGGTGAAAGTTTTGACTCAAAACCCTAAGGGTTTGTGCAGATTCAGTGCATACCGGTACTTGTTTACGATAACTCGAAGTAGTAGCCGTGCTCATGGGACTGTCTTCAGGCTTTTACATGTCGAGCAGCAGGTCGGCGAGCTCGAGCAGGCGGTAATCTAACATTGCAAGAGGTAAAACAAAAAGCCCAAACATTTGCTGGTTAGCGATTAGGTACAATGGGAGCATGGAGTATGGAGTGACAAGACTTGCTTTGGTCCGTACTGTACAAGCTTTGACCGCATCGTTCAAAGAGAACGATGGGTGACAGCGCTTCCAGCGCGTTGAAACTTTGGTCGGAATCGAAAAAGGAAGTGACAAGGAAATGAAAGAAGGCGGAGCGCAGCGGGATGGAGCAGCGAGAGCTCTCAGCTCTGGTTGGTCGTCGCGAGCTCTCGCCTGCTGCTTCATGTCGGGGATGGATGTCGGCAGCGACTTTGGCTCGGCGATTCTCAGCGAGAATATGCACCACCCCGTCACGAACTTGACGTTAGTATGCACCATACTCCGTGCAAGTGCCCAATCTGCCCACGCAGTTTGCTTGAACCTGCTTCTCGAGTCTTATCGGCGCCAACTATTGCGCTGAAAAGGGTCGAAAAGCAGGCGGCCATGTGCTCTCGCCCTTGATCGATATGAATTCACGCAGGTCTTGCGTTTTCTCCGGTCTGAGGTATTCACAGCGTTTACGGGGTATTCACGAACCCCATTTCTCAGCCTCGAAATCTCCAAACATTTACTTTCGCAGGTCCGCGCTCGCTACATGTGCTAGTTCCAGTTGGCCACAAACAAGTGCTTGGCGGCTGCTAAGAGTCTTAGCAGCCTTATCCCAAGACTCGGGTGTCGAGCGGAGACGATTAAGTCGCCATGGTGCTCGGAATGGCGACGCGAACTGCGTGACGCAGCACTAGAGTCAACGACTAAACACTGAATTCCATCACCCACTTCTTCGGTCGTGACCGCAAAGTAAAATACACCCAAGGGTCAGTTTGCGGCAGAACACTAAAGTTTGCGGCCTAATCTTGGCACCGAAACGGCGTTGGTGGCTAGGACACCGTCATCTAGTACTTGTTAGCACTCACTCAGCTTCGCTTACGCCTTACATCTTCCATCCTGCGTGTTCTACTTACCATAGACTGAGGAGTACAATTTCCAGTGGTACACTCGCCATGTTACCCTTAGACGTCGCCCCTCCCACATGGTATGTCTTCACATAGCAAATACCTATTTAAAGGAGGGATGACTTCGTGGCGGTCGTAGCACAGGCAATCACAGACTCTATGGGGACGCTCTCTCTATTTGCTATGTTGGTTGTGGCCCGGGGTCCTCCATGCCTATTATCCTATTGCCCTACTCCTGTGTCTTCAAAATGCTATTGTAATGTCCTCGCCACGCCTGCTACATCTTGCCCACCAGCGCCTTGTACGCGGCCTGGATCTTCTTGCGGTCTCCGGTGGCCACCTGCTCCGTGTACGGGCCGGCCAGCTCCGGCGGACAGCCGATCGATGGCAGGAACACGTCCCGCATGAAGGTCAGGTACTCAACGCCCAGCGCGGCCACCAGCACCGCCTGCATGTTGACGATCTCCTTGACGGCCAGCATCGTCTGCATGTCGTCCACGTCGAAGTGGCGCAGCTTCGTCACGGCGAACATGGCCCGCGTGAAGTCCTGCACCGCAATCTGCGTGAAGCGCGACTTGCCCTCGGCCGACAGCTCGGCGTGCAGCTCGGCACGTAGCGCCACGGACGCCGCCGACGTGGCCGCGGTCGCAGCTCCTGACGCTTCGCACGCTGGTGACGGAGCGGCTCCGTTGCTGACCCAGCGCTCCACCAGCATACTCCCGATCGAAAAGCAGGCGCGGTTGATGTTGACGTCCTGCACCTCAGCGCAGCCTTCCAGCACAAGCCGCAGCATGTTCACCAGCTGCGCCACGTTCCGGTTGCTGATCAGCACTGCGTCCAGGCCGTGCGTCACGAGGTGGAGCAGGAACGTGTATAGATATTTCTGCGTGGCTTCGCGCTCGAGCTGCGGCGCGTCTTTCGTCTCGCCACCCGCCAGCGCACTCCGCTCCGGCATCAGCGCGCACAAGTGCTGCACGAACGGCAGCGTCGTCTCGTCCAGGAAGCCGCCCAGCGCCTGCTTGTGCTTGATAATGAGCTGGTCCACCAGCTGCACGATCTCCACGACTTCCGACTGCTCGCAGCCCATCATCAGCGTCTGCAGAGGCTCCTGCACGTGGCCCAAGAAATGCTCGCGGTCCAGCACAGTCGTCAACCGGTGCAGCGTGAAAATCACCTTCGAGCGCACGCGCTGGCTGCCGGGCACAGCGCGGAGCACGCACGCCGTGGCGGTGAGCACCTGCGTGAACGTCTCCTGGTGGTTCTCCATGCAGTCGGTGCCTTTGAACGCCTTGAGCACGTGGGCGATAGCGTTGAGATGAGAGGCGCAGTGCTCCGTGATGTAGCCCTCGTCAGTCAGCGCACCCGTTGCCATTTCGTTCAGTGTCGTGTTCAAGCCCTGCAGCAACGGGTCCAGCACAGCGATCGTGTAGCGGTACCGCAGCTGCTTGGCTGTCATACCAGTCTCCTCGGCGGGGAGCACGAGCGACGCGATGATCTGGCCAGCGAGCTCAAACAGGTACAGCTGGTCGTCGTAGGCCAGATACGTCGGGTTGTGTTGGCTTTCGATCTCTTCCAACTCGGTGGCAATCGCCAGGCGAGGCTGCAACGCAGTCAGGATGCTGGACGCGTGCGGGTTCCCCGAGGCACCAATCGCCTTCACAAGACGAAGGCACAGGTAGCACACGCGGGATCTCACATGCGCAGCCGGGTGGGCAAGTCCATGTGGGCCAAACATCATTTGCAGTATTGCTGGAATGAGCGCCGACTCGTTCTGCAGCACCTTGCTGTACCGCACGGCCAGATCGTAGTATGTGAGAAGAACCTGCGGGTGCAGCGGCGCAGCACTGGAAGACGCCGACAGCATACTGCCGTGGATCTGCACAACCATCAGCGTGAGTGGGCTCGTGGGCTCGTTGAATGGAACAGCCACAGCCTTCAGCGCGGCAAGTCCCTCTTTAAATCGGTACACTAGCGACAAGAAGCTCTCGAGGTCGCGAGGGTCGATCTCGGCAAAGTGGGCTGGCAGGCTTTGCGCCAAATTGGTAAGAAAGGCAAGAGTGTCATGCGGTCGCTGGCGCACGATGTTGAGGAAAATGGTGTACAGACTGCGTCGGTACTCTTCAAATTCAGCAGCGTCAGAGTCTGAGTCCTCCGGGAACCAAGTCTGACGGTAAATTCCGTGCGGAATGAACTCTGAGTTCGCAAAGCCTTGAATAAATTGGTCATTGCTCTGAGATAGCCTAAGACGCGTGATGCTGAGACGAACGTAGTTGAACGCGAATTCGTGCAGCTTGAGCCCCCCAAACCGCTAACCAGTAGGCGATACGTCCAACATCGCTCTGCCGAGCTTTAAAAATCTTCAAACTCAGTCACTGCATAGTCGAACGAGGTCTTGGACGCGAACTCGCGCATCTTGAGCCGCAAAACTGCAAACCAATCGGCGATTCGTCCGACATCGCTCTGCCGAGCTTTTAGAATCATCAAACTCAGCGATGAACGAGGTCTGGCCGAGGATACGCACATCTTGGCCCGCAAAACCCCCAACAAATCGGCGATACGTCCGACATCGCTCTGCCGAGCTTTAAAAATCTTCAAACTCCAACACTGCAGCGATGAACGAGGACTTGTACGCGGACACGCGCATCTTGAGCAACCAAACTGCAAACCAGTCGGCGATACCTCCGGCGTCGCGCTGACGCGCTTAAAAATCACCAAACCCGGGTACTGCAACGACGATAGAGGTG
Organism: Phytophthora x cambivora; assembly: GCA_033557925.1. Taxonomy (NCBI): domain Eukaryota; phylum Oomycota; class Peronosporomycetes; order Peronosporales; family Peronosporaceae; genus Phytophthora; species Phytophthora x cambivora. Next base: position 6,266,959 of record JAUCEB010000016.1, on the reverse strand, counting down.
TTGATCGCGAACGTGCAAAACCTGGATCGTCAAGCGCTAACCAATCGGCGATTCGTCCACCATCGCGCTGCCGCGCTTTAAAAATCATCAGCACGGGGTCTTCAACATCCGAATGGGGCCGTCGTCTTGGTCTTGTACATGTACGTCTTGAACAGCTAAAACCTGGATCTAGTTGGCGAGCATTTAGATATTGCGCTGCCGCGCTTTGGGAATCATCAGCAGGGTCCGGAACGACGAACTTGATCTTCGACAGCGACTTGTGCACTTGAGCCGCCAAAAGCTGGAATGGAGTGGTGAGAGTCCTGGGATCGCCCTTACGGGTAACAACAACCACAGCAGATGGCTCTGGTAATCCGAGAGCGTTTTACCACTGTCAGCTGGAACTCCAAATTGCCGATCCATCTGACGAGCGATTCCTCCTGAGATCTGCTCTCGGCTTACTTCAGGCCCGCTACGCAGTGTAAATCAATTCTTCCGGGTAGCCAATTTTACGTTGAAGCCGAGTATCGATCTTAGGATCTTGACCTTGAAGTGAGCGACAGCCGCTCGTTTTGCAGCAACGATAGTTCAGCCTCGTTATTTTGGAGCAGAAATTGCGGGGGGACAAACGATAGCTTCGCCTTCTTGTAGCTGAACAAAATGGCAGCTCCGTCGGCGATAGCTCCGCCTATTATGGATCAGCAGATTGGCAGTTCCGTAGGCGAAAGCTCTGCCTTGCAGCAAATTAACAGTGCCGTCGAATACCTCCGCCTAGTTGTAGCTCAGCAAATTAGCAGTTCTGCCGACGATAGCTTCGCCTTGTTGTTTCTCAGCAAATTGACACATCCGTCGCCGATAGCTGCTAGTTGAGTAGCTCAGCAATGAAGATCCGTCGACGATAACTAGTTGCAGCTCAGCAAATAAGCAGTTTCGTCGATCAAGCCCTTCCTAGTCGTGTAGCTCAGCAAATGTGGGTTCTGTTGACGATAGCTTCGCCTTGTTGTAGCTCAGCAAAGATGCAGTTGTGTCGTCGATAGCTACGTCGAGTTGGCTTCAGCAATTTTGAGTCAGGTGTCGACAATGAAAGTCTTGACTTGAGCTGAAGAATTTTACGGTGCTTGCGATGAGAGATATTGATGCCTTGAAATACAGGAACCGTCACTGCTACTTCCGCTCTCTTGTTAACTTAGCGGCATCGTTGGGCTGTGTTCTTGACCACGACGTCACTTTCGTCCGTTCTTACTCAGCATAATTCCCTGCAACACCATGATAGATCAGCCTCGTTATGGTTTGCAAGAAGCCAGCAAAATGTTAGACGCAGCTACTTACCATACCAGGATCCCACCTAACTGCGCCGTCACCGTCCTTGGTTTGCTATACCTCTTTATTTGCCGTTGAAAGACCACTGAGCATGATGGCGCACGCGGCGTGCTGGATCGAGGAAACCTGGCATTTGTCGAGGATATACAGAGTTCTCTTCAGGCTGTGCTCTTCCCGTACGCCTGATACTGCTGAAGACGAAAGCAGCATCACCAATTTACTCTTAGACAATACCACCGCGAGCGCTTGAACTTTACCTGCATCTGCATGAGCAGTTTGTTAGGCAGGACCACCCCCACCAGCATTGAGCTCTGCAACGAGAGCTCAAGTAGCCTTGCAAGGATCTTGGCAACAACTTGTTGAAGTGCTGCCAGTATCCTTGCGAAGGATCTTTGCAACAACTTGTTGATGGAGACGGTGGCACAACAAAGTGCTCACGGCTGCAGACAACCACGAGTGGACCGGGTATTGTTGCGAGGCGAGTAGTAAAGCCTTGGTTGAGCCGACACACAGAAGACTTTGCAAAGATTTTGCAGACTGGAAACCTTGACCTCTCCTCATTGAAGAGTTGTGCATGAGCTGGTGAAGCTGCCTTGAAGGTGTCGGCATTGATCAGGATACACTTGGACGACGTTGCCTTGAAGTAGCTGTAGTGTTGGTTGTTCTTGGATGGTTCTTGTGTAGGTAGGAATTAATTGATTCCACATACTTGACAAGTTGCGGCGATGTTGGAGAAAGCACCGTTGACAGACAAGCAGTGTCTTGCACGACGAGTCTTGGCTGGGTGTTGCTGGCCTTGGATCTTCACTTTCGGTGTGATATCTGCTACATGTATAAAGTTTCAAAGAGTTTAGTCTAGGTTGGTGAAAGTTTTGACTCAAAACCCTAAGGGTTTGTGCAGATTCAGTGCATACCGGTACTTGTTTACGATAACTCGAAGTAGTAGCCGTGCTCATGGGACTGTCTTCAGGCTTTTACATGTCGAGCAGCAGGTCGGCGAGCTCGAGCAGGCGGTAATCTAACATTGCAAGAGGTAAAACAAAAAGCCCAAACATTTGCTGGTTAGCGATTAGGTACAATGGGAGCATGGAGTATGGAGTGACAAGACTTGCTTTGGTCCGTACTGTACAAGCTTTGACCGCATCGTTCAAAGAGAACGATGGGTGACAGCGCTTCCAGCGCGTTGAAACTTTGGTCGGAATCGAAAAAGGAAGTGACAAGGAAATGAAAGAAGGCGGAGCGCAGCGGGATGGAGCAGCGAGAGCTCTCAGCTCTGGTTGGTCGTCGCGAGCTCTCGCCTGCTGCTTCATGTCGGGGATGGATGTCGGCAGCGACTTTGGCTCGGCGATTCTCAGCGAGAATATGCACCACCCCGTCACGAACTTGACGTTAGTATGCACCATACTCCGTGCAAGTGCCCAATCTGCCCACGCAGTTTGCTTGAACCTGCTTCTCGAGTCTTATCGGCGCCAACTATTGCGCTGAAAAGGGTCGAAAAGCAGGCGGCCATGTGCTCTCGCCCTTGATCGATATGAATTCACGCAGGTCTTGCGTTTTCTCCGGTCTGAGGTATTCACAGCGTTTACGGGGTATTCACGAACCCCATTTCTCAGCCTCGAAATCTCCAAACATTTACTTTCGCAGGTCCGCGCTCGCTACATGTGCTAGTTCCAGTTGGCCACAAACAAGTGCTTGGCGGCTGCTAAGAGTCTTAGCAGCCTTATCCCAAGACTCGGGTGTCGAGCGGAGACGATTAAGTCGCCATGGTGCTCGGAATGACGACGCGAACTGCGTGACGCAGCACTAGAGTCAACGACTAAACACTGAATTCCATCACCCACTTCTTCGGTCGTGACCGCAAAGTAAAATACACCCAAGGGTCAGTTTGCGGCAGAACACTAAAGTTTGCGGCCTAATCTTGGCACCGAAACGGCGTTGGTGGCTAGGACACCGTCATCTAGTACTTGTTAGCACTCACTCAGCTTCGCTTACGCCTTTCATCTTCCATCCTGCGTGTTCTACTTACCATAGACTGAGGAGTACAATTTCCAGTGGTACACTCGCCATGTTACCCTTAGACGTCGCCCCTCCCACATGGTATGTCTTCACATAGCAAATACCTATTTAAAGGAGGGATGACTTCGTGGCGGTCGTAGCACAGGCAATCACAGACTCTATGGGGACGCTCTCTCTATTTGCTATGTTGGTTGTGGCCCGGGGTCCTCCATGCCTATTATCCTATTGCCCTACTCCTGTGTCTTCAAAATGCTATTGTAATGTCCTCGCCACGCCTGCTACATCTTGCCCACCAGCGCCTTGTACGCGGCCTGGATCTTCTTGCGGTCTCCGGTGGCCACCTGCTCCGTGTACGGGCCGGCCAGCTCCGGCGGACAGCCGATCGATGGCAGGAACACGTCCCGCATGAAGGTCAGGTACTCAACGCCCAGCGCGGCCACCAGCACCGCCTGCATGTTGACGATCTCCTTGACGGCCAGCATCGTCTGCATGTCGTCCACGTCGAAGTGGCGCAGCTTCGTCACGGCGAACATGGCCCGCGTGAAGTCCTGCACCGCAATCTGCGTGAAGCGCGACTTGCCCTCGGCCGACAGCTCGGCGTGCAGCTCGGCACGTAGCGCCACGGACGCCGCCGACGTGGCCGCGGTCGCAGCTCCTGACGCTTCGCACGCCGGCGACGGAGCGACTCCGTTGCTGACCCAGCGCTCCACCAGCATACTCCCGATCGAAAAGCAGGCGCGGTTGATGTTGGCGTCCTGCACCTCAGCGCAGCCTTCCAGCACAAGCCGCAGCATGTTCTCCAGCTGCGCCACGTTCCGCGCGCTGATCAGCACTGCGTCCAGGCCGTGCGTCACGAGGTGGAGCAGGAACGTGTATAGATATTTCTGCGTGGCTTCGCGCTCGAGCTGCGGCGCGTCCTTCGTCTCGCCCCCCGCCAGCGCGCTCCGCTCCGGCATCAGCGCGCACAAGTGCTGCACGAACAGCAGCGTCGTCTCGTCCAGGAAGCCGCCCAGCGCCTGCTTGTGCTTGATAATGAGCTGGTCCACCAGCTGCACGATCTCCACGACTTCCGACTGCTCGCAGCCCATCATCAGCGTCTGCAGAGGCTCCTGCACGTGGCCCAAGAAATGCTCGCGGTCCAGCACAGTCGTCAACCGGTGCAGCGTGAAAATCACCTTCGAGCGCACGCGCTGACTGCCGGGCACAGCGCGGAGCACGCACGCCGTGGCGGTGAGCACCTGCGTGAACGTCTCCTGGTGGTTCTCCATGCAGTCGGTGCCTTTGAACGCCTTGAGCACGTGGGCGATAGCGTTGAGATGAGAGGCGCAGTGCTCCGTGATGTAGCCCTCGTCAGTCAGCGCACCCGTTGCCATTTCGTTCAGTGTCGTGTTCAAGCCCTGCAGCAACGGGTCCAGCACAGCGATCGTGTAGCGGTACCGCAGCTGCTTGGCTGTCATACCAGTCTCCTCGGCGGGGAGCACGAGCGACGCGATGATCTGGCCAGCGAGCTCAAACAGGTACAGCTGGTCGTCGTAGGCCAGATACGTCGGGTTGTGTTGGCTTTCGATCTCTTCCAACTCGGTGGCAATCGCCAGGCGAGGCTGCAACGCAGTCAGGATGCTGGACGCGTGCGGGTTCCCCGAGGCACCAATCGCCTTCACAAGACGAAGGCACAGGTAGCACACGCGGGATCTCACATGCGCAGCCGGGTGGGCAAGTCCATGTGGGCCAAACATCATTTGCAGTATTGCTGGAATGAGCGCCGACTCGTTCTGCAGCACCTTGCTGTACCGCACGGCCAGATCGTAGTATGTGAGAAGAACCTGCGGGTGCAGCGGCGCAGCACTGGAAGACGCTGACAGCATACTGCCGTGGATCTGCACAACCATCAGCGTGAGTGGGCTCGTGGGCTCGTGGAATGGAACAGCCACAGCCTTCAGCGCGGCAAGTCCCTCTTTAAATCGGTACACAAGCGACAAGAAGCTCTCGAGGTCACGAGGGTCGATCTCAGCAAACTGGCCCGGCAGGCTTTGCGCCAAATTGGTAAGAAAGGCAAGAGTGTCATGCGGTCGCTGGCGCACGATGTTGAGGAAAATGGTGTACAGACTGCGTCGGTACTCTTCAAATTCAGCAGCGTCAGAGTCTGAGTCCTCCGGGAACCAAGTCTGACGGTAAATTCCGTGCGGAATGAACTCTGAGTTCGCAAAGCCTTGAATAAATTGGTCATTGCTCTGAGATAGCCTAAGACGCGTGATGCTGAGACGAACGTAGTTGAACGCGAATTCGTGCAGCTTGAGCCCCCCAAACCGCTAACCAGTAGGCGATACGTCCAACATCGCTCTGCCGAGCTTTAAAAATCTTCAAACTCAGTCACTGCATAGTCGAACGAGGTCTTGGACGCGAACTCGCGCATCTTGAGCCGCAAAACTGCAAACCAATCGGCGATTCGTCCGACATCGCTCTGCCGAGCTTTTAGAATCATCAAACTCAGCGATGAACGAGGTCTGGCCGAGGATACGCACATCTTGGCCCGCAACACCCCCAACAAATCGGCGATACGTCCGACATCGCTCTGCCGAGCTTTAAAAATCTTCAAACTCCAACACTGCAGCGATGAACGAGGACTTGTACGCGGACACGCGCATCTTGAGCAACCAAACTGCAAACCAGTCGGCGATACCTCCGGCGTCGCGCTGACGCGCTTAAAAATCACCAAACCCGGGTACTGCAACGACGATAGAGGTGTTGATCGCGAACGTGCAAAACCTGGATCGTCAAGCGCTAACCAATCGGCGATTCGTCCACCATCGCGCTGCCGCGCTTTAAAAATCATCAGCACGGGGTCTTCAACATCCGAATGGGGCCGTCGTCTTGGTCTTGTACATGTACGTCTTGAACAGCTAAAACCTGGATCTAGTTGGCGAGCATTTAGATATTGCGCTGCCGCGCTTTGGGAATCATCAGCAGGGTCCGGAACGACGAACTTGATCTTCGACAGCGACTTGTGCACTTGAGCCGCCAAAAGCTGGAATGGAGTGGTGAGAGTCCTGGGATCGCCCTTACGGGTAACAACAACCACAGCAGATGGCTCTGGTAATCCGAGAGCGTTTTACCACTGTCAGCTGGAACTCCAAATTGCCGATCCATCTGACGAGCGATTCCTCCTGAGATCTGCTCTCGGCTTACTTCAGGCCCGCTACGCAGTGTAAATCAATTCTTCCGGGTAGCCAATTTTACGTTGAAGCCGAGTATCGATCTTAGGATCTTGACCTTGAAGTGAGCGACAGCCGCTCGTTTTGCAGCAACGATAGTTCAGCCTCGTTATTTTGGAGCAGAAATTGCGGGGGGACAAACGATAGCTTCGCCTTCTTGTAGCTGAACAAAATGGCAGCTCCGTCGGCGATAGCTCCGCCTATTATGGATCAGCAGATTGGCAGTTCCGTAGGCGAAAGCTCTGCCTTGCAGCAAATTAACAGTGCCGTCGAATACCTCCGCCTAGTTGTAGCTCAGCAAATTAGCAGTTCTGCCGACGATAGCTTCGCCTTGTTGTTTCTCAGCAAATTGACACATCCGTCGCCGATAGCTGCTAGTTGAGTAGCTCAGCAATGAAGATCCGTCGACGATAACTAGTTGCAGCTCAGCAAATAAGCAGTTTCGTCGATCAAGCCCTTCCTAGTCGTGTAGCTCAGCAAATGTGGGTTCTGTTGACGATAGCTTCGCCTTGTTGTAGCTCAGCAAAGATGCAGTTGTGTCGTCGATAGCTACGTCGAGTTGGCTTCAGCAATTTTGAGTCAGGTGTCGACAATGAAAGTCTTGACTTGAGCTGAAGAATTTTACGGTGCTTGCGATGAGAGATATTGATGCCTTGAAATACAGGAACCGTCACTGCTACTTCCGCTCTCTTGTTAACTTAGCGGCATCGTTGGGCTGTGTTCTTGACCACGACGTCACTTTCGTCCGTTCTTACTCAGCATAATTCCCTGCAACACCATGATAGATCAGCCTCGTTATGGTTTGCAAGAAGCCAGCAAAATGTTAGACGCAGCTACTTACCATACCAGGATCCCACCTAACTGCGCCGTCACCGTCCTTGGTTTGCTATACCTCTTTATTTGCCGTTGAAAGACCACTGAGCATGATGGCGCACGCGGCGTGCTGGATCGAGGAAACCTGGCATTTGTCGAGGATATACAGAGTTCTCTTCAGGCTGTGCTCTTCCCGTACGCCTGATACTGCTGAAGACGAAAGCAGCATCACCAATTTACTCTTAGACAATACCACCGCGAGCGCTTGAACTTTACCTGCATCTGCATGAGCAGTTTGTTAGGCAGGACCACCCCCACCAGCATTGAGCTCTGCAACGAGAGCTCAAGTAGCCTTGCAAGGATCTTGGCAACAACTTGTTGAAGTGCTGCCAGTATCCTTGCGAAGGATCTTTGCAACAACTTGTTGATGGAGACGGTGGCACAACAAAGTGCTCACGGCTGCAGACAACCACGAGTGGACCGGGTATTGTTGCGAGGCGAGTAGTAAAGCCTTGGTTGAGCCGACACACAGAAGACTTTGCAAAGATTTTGCAGACTGGAAACCTTGACCTCTCCTCATTGAAGAGTTGTGCATGAGCTGGTGAAGCTGCCTTGAAGGTGTCGGCATTGATCAGGATACACTTGGACGACGTTGCCTTGAAGTAGCTGTAGTGTTGGTTGTTCTTGGATGGTTCTTGTGTAGGTAGGAATTAATTGATTCCACATACTTGACAAGTTGCGGCGATGTTGGAGAAAGCACCGTTGACAGACAAGCAGTGTCTTGCACGACGAGTCTTGGCTGGGTGTTGCTGGCCTTGGATCTTCACTTTCGGTGTGATATCTGCTACATGTATAAAGTTTCAAAGAGTTTAGTCTAGGTTGGTGAAAGTTTTGACTCAAAACCCTAAGGGTTTGTGCAGATTCAGTGCATACCGGTACTTGTTTACGATAACTCGAAGTAGTAGCCGTGCTCATGGGACTGTCTTCAGGCTTTTACATGTCGAGCAGCAGGTCGGCGAGCTCGAGCAGGCGGTAATCTAACATTGCAAGAGGTAAAACAAAAAGCCCAAACATTTGCTGGTTAGCGATTAGGTACAATGGGAGCATGGAGTATGGAGTGACAAGACTTGCTTTGGTCCGTACTGTACAAGCTTTGACCGCATCGTTCAAAGAGAACGATGGGTGACAGCGCTTCCAGCGCGTTGAAACTTTGGTCGGAATCGAAAAAGGAAGTGACAAGGAAATGAAAGAAGGCGGAGCGCAGCGGGATGGAGCAGCGAGAGCTCTCAGCTCTGGTTGGTCGTCGCGAGCTCTCGCCTGCTGCTTCATGTCGGGGATGGATGTCGGCAGCGACTTTGGCTCGGCGATTCTCAGCGAGAATATGCACCACCCCGTCACGAACTTGACGTTAGTATGCACCATACTCCGTGCAAGTGCCCAATCTGCCCACGCAGTTTGCTTGAACCTGCTTCTCGAGTCTTATCGGCGCCAACTATTGCGCTGAAAAGGGTCGAAAAGCAGGCGGCCATGTGCTCTCGCCCTTGATCGATATGAATTCACGCAGGTCTTGCGTTTTCTCCGGTCTGAGGTATTCACAGCGTTTACGGGGTATTCACGAACCCCATTTCTCAGCCTCGAAATCTCCAAACATTTACTTTCGCAGGTCCGCGCTCGCTACATGTGCTAGTTCCAGTTGGCCACAAACAAGTGCTTGGCGGCTGCTAAGAGTCTTAGCAGCCTTATCCCAAGACTCGGGTGTCGAGCGGAGACGATTAAGTCGCCATGGTGCTCGGAATGACGACGCGAACTGCGTGACGCAGCACTAGAGTCAACGACTAAACACTGAATTCCATCACCCACTTCTTCGGTCGTGACCGCAAAGTAAAATACACCCAAGGGTCAGTTTGCGGCAGAACACTAAAGTTTGCGGCCTAATCTTGGCACCGAAACGGCGTTGGTGGCTAGGACACCGTCATCTAGTACTTGTTAGCACTCACTCAGCTTCGCTTACGCCTTTCATCTTCCATCCTGCGTGTTCTACTTACCATAGACTGAGGAGTACAATTTCCAGTGGTACACTCGCCATGTTACCCTTAGACGTCGCCCCTCCCACATGGTATGTCTTCACATAGCAAATACCTATTTAAAGGAGGGATGACTTCGTGGCGGTCGTAGCACAGGCAATCACAGACTCTATGGGGACGCTCTCTCTATTTGCTATGTTGGTTGTGGCCCGGGGTCCTCCATGCCTATTATCCTATTGCCCTACTCCTGTGTCTTCAAAATGCTATTGTAATGTCCTCGCCACGCCTGCTACATCTTGCCCACCAGCGCCTTGTACGCGGCCTGGATCTTCTTGCGGTCTCCGGTGGCCACCTGCTCCGTGTACGGGCCGGCCAGCTCCGGCGGACAGCCGATCGATGGCAGGAACACGTCCCGCATGAAGGTCAGGTACTCAACGCCCAGCGCGGCCACCAGCACCGCCTGCATGTTGACGATCTCCTTGACGGCCAGCATCGTCTGCATGTCGTCCACGTCGAAGTGGCGCAGCTTCGTCACGGCGAACATGGCCCGCGTGAAGTCCTGCACCGCAATCTGCGTGAAGCGCGACTTGCCCTCGGCCGACAGCTCGGCGTGCAGCTCGGCACGTAGCGCCACGGACGCCGCCGACGTGGCCGCGGTCGCAGCTCCTGACGCTTCGCACGCCGGCGACGGAGCGACTCCGTTGCTGACCCAGCGCTCCACCAGCATACTCCCGATCGAAAAGCAGGCGCGGTTGATGTTGGCGTCCTGCACCTCAGCGCAGCCTTCCAGCACAAGCCGCAGCATGTTCTCCAGCTGCGCCACGTTCCGCGCGCTGATCAGCACTGCGTCCAGGCCGTGCGTCACGAGGTGGAGCAGGAACGTGTATAGATATTTCTGCGTGGCTTCGCGCTCGAGCTGCGGCGCGTCCTTCGTCTCGCCCCCCGCCAGCGCGCTCCGCTCCGGCATCAGCGCGCACAAGTGCTGCACGAACAGCAGCGTCGTCTCGTCCAGGAAGCCGCCCAGCGCCTGCTTGTGCTTGATAATGAGCTGGTCCACCAGCTGCACGATCTCCACGACTTCCGACTGCTCGCAGCCCATCATCAGCGTCTGCAGAGGCTCCTGCACGTGGCCCAAGAAATGCTCGCGGTCCAGCACAGTCGTCAACCGGTGCAGCGTGAAAATCACCTTCGAGCGCACGCGCTGACTGCCGGGCACAGCGCGGAGCACGCACGCCGTGGCGGTGAGCACCTGCGTGAACGTCTCCTGGTGGTTCTCCATGCAGTCGGTGCCTTTGAACGCCTTGAGCACGTGGGCGATAGCGTTGAGATGAGAGGCGCAGTGCTCCGTGATGTAGCCCTCGTCAGTCAGCGCACCCGTTGCCATTTCGTTCAGTGTCGTGTTCAAGCCCTGCAGCAACGGGTCCAGCACAGCGATCGTGTAGCGGTACCGCAGCTGCTTGGCTGTCATACCAGTCTCCTCGGCGGGGAGCACGAGCGACGCGATGATCTGGCCAGCGAGCTCAAACAGGTACAGCTGGTCGTCGTAGGCCAGATACGTCGGGTTGTGTTGGCTTTCGATCTCTTCCAACTCGGTGGCAATCGCCAGGCGAGGCTGCAACGCAGTCAGGATGCTGGACGCGTGCGGGTTCCCCGAGGCACCAATCGCCTTCACAAGACGAAGGCACAGGTAGCACACGCGGGATCTCACATGCGCAGCCGGGTGGGCAAGTCCATGTGGGCCAAACATCATTTGCAGTATTGCTGGAATGAGCGCCGACTCGTTCTGCAGCACCTTGCTGTACCGCACGGCCAGATCGTAGTATGTGAGAAGAACCTGCGGGTGCAGCGGCGCAGCACTGGAAGACGCTGACAGCATACTGCCGTGGATCTGCACAACCATCAGCGTGAGTGGGCTCGTGGGCTCGTGGAATGGAACAGCCACAGCCTTCAGCGCGGCAAGTCCCTCTTTAAATCGGTACACAAGCGACAAGAAGCTCTCGAGGTCACGAGGGTCGATCTCAGCAAACTGGCCCGGCAGGCTTTGCGCCAAATTGGTAAGAAAGGCAAGAGTGTCATGCGGTCGCTGGCGCACGATGTTGAGGAAAATGGTGTACAGACTGCGTCGGTACTCTTCAAATTCAGCAGCGTCAGAGTCTGAGTCCTCCGGGAACCAAGTCTGACGGTAAATTCCGTGCGGAATGAACTCTGAGTTCGCAAAGCCTTGAATAAATTGGTCATTGCTCTGAGATAGCCTAAGACGCGTGATGCTGAGACGAACGTAGTTGAACGCGAATTCGTGCAGCTTGAGCCCCCCAAACCGCTAACCAGTAGGCGATACGTCCAACATCGCTCTGCCGAGCTTTAAAAATCTTCAAACTCAGTCACTGCATAGTCGAACGAGGTCTTGGACGCGAACTCGCGCATCTTGAGCCGCAAAACTGCAAACCAATCGGCGATTCGTCCGACATCGCTCTGCCGAGCTTTTAGAATCATCAAACTCAGCGATGAACGAGGTCTGGCCGAGGATACGCACATCTTGGCCCGCAAAACCCCCAACAAATCGGCGATACGTCCGACATCGCTCTGCCGAGCTTTAAAAATCTTCAAACTCCAACACTGCAGCGATGAACGAGGACTTGTACGCGGACACGCGCATCTTGAGCAACCAAACTGCAAACCAGTCGGCGATACCTCCGGCGTCGCGCTGACGCGCTTAAAAATCACCAAACCCGGGTACTGCAACGACGATAGAGGTGTTGATCGCGAACGTGCAAAACCTGGATCGTCAAGCGCTAACCAATCGGCGATTCGTCCACCATCGCGCTGCCGCGCTTTAAAAATCATCAGCACGGGGTCTTCAACATCCGAATGGGGCCGTCGTCTTGGTCTTGTACATGTACGTCTTGAACAGCTAAAACCTGGATCTAGTTGGCGAGCATTTAGATATTGCGCTGCCGCGCTTTGGGAATCATCAGCAGGGTCCGGAACGACGAACTTGATCTTCGACAGCGACTTGTGCACTTGAGCCGCCAAAAGCTGGAATGGAGTGGTGAGAGTCCTGGGATCGCCCTTACGGGTAACAACAACCACAGCAGATGGCTCTGGTAATCCGAGAGCGTTTTACCACTGTCAGCTGGAACTCCAAATTGCCGATCCATCTGACGAGCGATTCCTCCTGAGATCTGCTCTCGGCTTACTTCAGGCCCGCTACGCAGTGTAAATCAATTCTTCCGGGTAGCCAATTTTACGTTGAAGCCGAGTATCGATCTTAGGATCTTGACCTTGAAGTGAGCGACAGCCGCTCGTTTTGCAGCAACGATAGTTCAGCCTCGTTATTTTGGAGCAGAAATTGCGGGGGGACAAACGATAGCTTCGCCTTCTTGTAGCTGAACAAAATGGCAGCTCCGTCGGCGATAGCTCCGCCTATTATGGATCAGCAGATTGGCAGTTCCGTAGGCGAAAGCTCTGCCTTGCAGCAAATTAACAGTGCCGTCGAATACCTCCGCCTAGTTGTAGCTCAGCAAATTAGCAGTTCTGCCGACGATAGCTTCGCCTTGTTGTTTCTCAGCAAATTGACACATCCGTCGCCGATAGCTGCTAGTTGAGTAGCTCAGCAATGAAGATCCGTCGACGATAACTAGTTGCAGCTCAGCAAATAAGCAGTTTCGTCGATCAAGCCCTTCCTAGTCGTGTAGCTCAGCAAATGTGGGTTCTGTTGACGATAGCTTCGCCTTGTTGTAGCTCAGCAAAGATGCAGTTGTGTCGTCGATAGCTACGTCGAGTTGGCTTCAGCAATTTTGAGTCAGGTGTCGACAATGAAAGTCTTGACTTGAGCTGAAGAATTTTACGGTGCTTGCGATGAGAGATATTGATGCCTTGAAATACAGGAACCGTCACTGCTACTTCCGCTCTCTTGTTAACTTAGCGGCATCGTTGGGCTGTGTTCTTGACCACGACGTCACTTTCGTCCGTTCTTACTCAGCATAATTCCCTGCAACACCATGATAGATCAGCCTCGTTATGGTTTGCAAGAAGCCAGCAAAATGTTAGACGCAGCTACTTACCATACCAGGATCCCACCTAACTGCGCCGTCACCGTCCTTGGTTTGCTATACCTCTTTATTTGCCGTTGAAAGACCACTGAGCATGATGGCGCACGCGGCGTGCTGGATCGAGGAAACCTGGCATTTGTCGAGGATATACAGAGTTCTCTTCAGGCTGTGCTCTTCCCGTACGCCTGATACTGCTGAAGACGAAAGCAGCATCACCAATTTACTCTTAGACAATACCACCGCGAGCGCTTGAACTTTACCTGCATCTGCATGAGCAGTTTGTTAGGCAGGACCACCCCCACCAGCATTGAGCTCTGCAACGAGAGCTCAAGTAGCCTTGCAAGGATCTTGGCAACAACTTGTTGAAGTGCTGCCAGTATCCTTGCGAAGGATCTTTGCAACAACTTGTTGATGGAGACGGTGGCACAACAAAGTGCTCACGGCTGCAGACAACCACGAGTGGACCGGGTATTGTTGCGAGGCGAGTAGTAAAGCCTTGGTTGAGCCGACACACAGAAGACTTTGCAAAGATTTTGCAGACTGGAAACCTTGACCTCTCCTCATTGAAGAGTTGTGCATGAGCTGGTGAAGCTGCCTTGAAGGTGTCGGCATTGATCAGGATACACTTGGACGACGTTGCCTTGAAGTAGCTGTAGTGTTGGTTGTTCTTGGATGGTTCTTGTGTAGGTAGGAATTAATTGATTCCACATACTTGACAAGTTGCGGCGATGTTGGAGAAAGCACCGTTGACAGACAAGCAGTGTCTTGCACGACGAGTCTTGGCTGGGTGTTGCTGGCCTTGGATCTTCACTTTCGGTGTGATATCTGCTACATGTATAAAGTTTCAAAGAGTTTAGTCTAGGTTGGTGAAAGTTTTGACTCAAAACCCTAAGGGTTTGTGCAGATTCAGTGCATACCGGTACTTGTTTACGATAACTCGAAGTAGTAGCCGTGCTCATGGGACTGTCTTCAGGCTTTTACATGTCGAGCAGCAGGTCGGCGAGCTCGAGCAGGCGGTAATCTAACATTGCAAGAGGTAAAACAAAAAGCCCAAACATTTGCTGGTTAGCGATTAGGTACAATGGGAGCATGGAGTATGGAGTGACAAGACTTGCTTTGGTCCGTACTGTACAAGCTTTGACCGCATCGTTCAAAGAGAACGATGGGTGACAGCGCTTCCAGCGCGTTGAAACTTTGGTCGGAATCGAAAAAGGAAGTGACAAGGAAATGAAAGAAGACGGAGCGCAGCGGGATGGAGCAGCGAGAGCTCTCAGCTCTGGTTGGTCGTCGCGAGCTCTCGCCTGCTGCTTCATGTCGGGGATGGATGTCGGCAGCGACTTTGGCTCGGCGATTCTCAGCGAGAATATGCACCACCCCGTCACGAACTTGACGTTAGTATGCACCATACTCCGTGCAAGTGCCCAATCTGCCCACGCAGTTTGCTTGAACCTGCTTCTCGAGTCTTATCGGCGCCAACTATTGCGCTGAAAAGGGTCGAAAAGCAGGCGGCCATGTGCTCTCGCCCTTGATCGATATGAATTCACGCAGGTCTTGCGTTTTCTCCGGTCTGAGGTATTCACAGCGTTTACGGGGTATTCACGAACCCCATTTCTCAGCCTCGAAATCTCCAAACATTTACTTTCGCAGGTCCGCGCTCGCTACATGTGCTAGTTCCAGTTGGCCACAAACAAGTGCTTGGCGGCTGCTAAGAGTCTTAGCAGCCTTATCCCAAGACTCGGGTGTCGAGCGGAGACGATTAAGTCGCCATGGTGCTCGGAATGACGACGCGAACTGCGTGACGCAGCACTAGAGTCAACGACTAAACACTGAATTCCATCACCCACTTCTTCGGTCGTGACCGCAAAGTAAAATACACCCAAGGGTCAGTTTGCGGCAGAACACTAAAGTTTGCGGCCTAATCTTGGCACCGAAACGGCGTTGGTGGCTAGGACACCGTCATCTAGTACTTGTTAGCACTCACTCAGCTTCGCTTACGCCTTTCATCTTCCATCCTGCGTGTTCTACTTACCATAGACTGAGGAGTACAATTTCCAGTGGTACACTCGCCATGTTACCCTTAGACGTCGCCCCTCCCACATGGTATGTCTTCACATAGCAAATACTTATTTAAAGGAGGGATGACTTCGTGGCGGTCGTAGCACAGGCAATCACAGACTCTATGGGGACGCTCTCTCTATTTGCTATGTTGGTTGTGGCCCGGGGTCCTCCATGCCTATTATCCTATTGCCCTACTCCTGTGTCTTCAAAATGCTATTGTAATGTCCTCGCCACGCCTGCTACATCTTGCCCACCAGCGCCTTGTACGCGGCCTGGATCTTCTTGCGGTCTCCGGTGGCCACCTGCTCCGTGTACGGGCCGGCCAGCTCCGGCGGACAGCCGATCGATGGCAGGAACACGTCCCGCATGAAGGTCAGGTACTCAACGCCCAGCGCGGCCACCAGCACCGCCTGCATGTTGACGATCTCCTTGACGGCCAGCATCGTCTGCATGTCGTCCACGTCGAAGTGGCGCAGCTTCGTCACGGCGAACATGGCCCGCGTGAAGTCCTGCACCGCAATCTGCGTGAAGCGCGACTTGCCCTCGGCCGACAGCTCGGCGTGCAGCTCGGCACGTAGCGCCACGGACGCCGCCGACGTGGCCGCGGTCGCAGCTCCTGACGCTTCGCACGCCGGCGACGGAGCGACTCCGTTGCTGACCCAGCGCTCCACCAGCATACTCCCGATCGAAAAGCAGGCGCGGTTGATGTTGGCGTCCTGCACCTCAGCGCAGCCTTCCAGCACAAGCCGCAGCATGTTCTCCAGCTGCGCCACGTTCCGCGCGCTGATCAGCACTGCGTCCAGGCCGTGCGTCACGAGGTGGAGCAGGAACGTGTATAGATATTTCTGCGTGGCTTCGCGCTCGAGCTGCGGCGCGTCCTTCGTCTCGCCCCCCGCCAGCGCGCTCCGCTCCGGCATCAGCGCGCACAAGTGCTGCACGAACAGCAGCGTCGTCTCGTCCAGGAAGCCGCCCAGCGCCTGCTTGTGCTTGATAATGAGCTGGTCCACCAGCTGCACGATCTCCACGACTTCCGACTGCTCGCAGCCCATCATCAGCGTCTGCAGAGGCTCCTGCACGTGGCCCAAGAAATGCTCGCGGTCCAGCACAGTCGTCAACCGGTGCAGCGTGAAAATCACCTTCGAGCGCACGCGCTGACTGCCGGGCACAGCGCGGAGCACGCACGCCGTGGCGGTGAGCACCTGCGTGAACGTCTCCTGGTGGTTCTCCATGCAGTCGGTGCCTTTGAACGCCTTGAGCACGTGGGCGATAGCGTTGAGATGAGAGGCGCAGTGCTCCGTGATGTAGCCCTCGTCAGTCAGCGCACCCGTTGCCATTTCGTTCAGTGTCGTGTTCAAGCCCTGCAGCAACGGGTCCAGCACAGCGATCGTGTAGCGGTACCGCAGCTGCTTGGCTGTCATACCAGTCTCCTCGGCGGGGAGCACGAGCGACGCGATGATCTGGCCAGCGAGCTCAAACAGGTACAGCTGGTCGTCGTAGGCCAGATACGTCGGGTTGTGTTGGCTTTCGATCTCTTCCAACTCGGTGGCAATCGCCAGGCGAGGCTGCAACGCAGTCAGGATGCTGGACGCGTGCGGGTTCCCCGAGGCACCAATCGCCTTCACAAGACGAAGGCACAGGTAGCACACGCGGGATCTCACATGCGCAGCCGGGTGGGCAAGTCCATGTGGGCCAAACATCATTTGCAGTATTGCTGGAATGAGCGCCGACTCGTTCTGCAGCACCTTGCTGTACCGCACGGCCAGATCGTAGTATGTGAGAAGAACCTGCGGGTGCAGCGGCGCAGCACTGGAAGACGCTGACAGCATACTGCCGTGGATCTGCACAACCATCAGCGTGAGTGGGCTCGTGGGCTCGTGGAATGGAACAGCCACAGCCTTCAGCGCGGCAAGTCCCTCTTTAAATCGGTACACAAGCGACAAGAAGCTCTCGAGGTCACGAGGGTCGATCTCAGCAAACTGGCCCGGCAGGCTTTGCGCCAAATTGGTAAGAAAGGCAAGAGTGTCATGCGGTCGCTGGCGCACGATGTTGAGGAAAATGGTGTACAGACTGCGTCGGTACTCTTCAAATTCAGCAGCGTCAGAGTCTGAGTCCTCCGGGAACCAAGTCTGACGGTAAATTCCGTGCGGAATGAACTCTGAGTTCGCAAAGCCTTGAATAAATTGGTCATTGCTCTGAGATAGCCTAAGACGCGTGATGCTGAGACGAACGTAGTTGAACGCGAATTCGTGCAGCTTGAGCCCCCCAAACCGCTAACCAGTAGGCGATACGTCCAACATCGCTCTGCCGAGCTTTAAAAATCTTCAAACTCAGTCACTGCATAGTCGAACGAGGTCTTGGACGCGAACTCGCGCATCTTGAGCCGCAAAACTGCAAACCAATCGGCGATTCGTCCGACATCGCTCTGCCGAGCTTTTAGAATCATCAAACTCAGCGATGAACGAGGTCTGGCCGAGGATACGCACATCTTGGCCCGCAAAACCCCCAACAAATCGGCGATACGTCCGACATCGCTCTGCCGAGCTTTAAAAATCTTCAAACTCCAACACTGCAGCGATGAACGAGGACTTGTACGCGGACACGCGCATCTTGAGCAACCAAACTGCAAACCAGTCGGCGATACCTCCGGCGTCGCGCTGACGCGCTTAAAAATCACCAAACCCGGGTACTGCAACGACGATAGAGGTGTTGATCGCGAACGTGCAAAACCTGGATCGTCAAGCGCTAACCAATCGGCGATTCGTCCACCATCGCGCTGCCGCGCTTTAAAAATCATCAGCACGGGGTCTTCAACATCCGAATGGGGCCGTCGTCTTGGTCTTGTACATGTACGTCTTGAACAGCTAAAACCTGGATCTAGTTGGCGAGCATTTAGATATTGCGCTGCCGCGCTTTGGGAATCATCAGCAGGGTCCGGAACGACGAACTTGATCTTCGACAGCGACTTGTGCACTTGAGCCGCCAAAAGCTGGAATGGAGTGGTGAGAGTCCTGGGATCGCCCTTACGGGTAACAACAACCACAGCAGATGGCTCTGGTAATCCGAGAGCGTTTTACCACTGTCAGCTGGAACTCCAAATTGCCGATCCATCTGACGAGCGATTCCTCCTGAGATCTGCTCTCGGCTTACTTCAGGCCCGCTACGCAGTGTAAATCAATTCTTCCGGGTAGCCAATTTTACGTTGAAGCCGAGTATCGATCTTAGGATCTTGACCTTGAAGTGAGCGACAGCCGCTCGTTTTGCAGCAACGATAGTTCAGCCTCGTTATTTTGGAGCAGAAATTGCGGGGGGACAAACGATAGCTTCGCCTTCTTGTAGCTGAACAAAATGGCAGCTCCGTCGGCGATAGCTCCGCCTATTATGGATCAGCAGATTGGCAGTTCCGTAGGCGAAAGCTCTGCCTTGCAGCAAATTAACAGTGCCGTCGAATACCTCCGCCTAGTTGTAGCTCAGCAAATTAGCAGTTCTGCCGACGATAGCTTCGCCTTGTTGTTTCTCAGCAAATTGACACATCCGTCGCCGATAGCTGCTAGTTGAGTAGCTCAGCAATGAAGATCCGTCGACGATAACTAGTTGCAGCTCAGCAAATAAGCAGTTTCGTCGATCAAGCCCTTCCTAGTCGTGTAGCTCAGCAAATGTGGGTTCTGTTGACGATAGCTTCGCCTTGTTGTAGCTCAGCAAAGATGCAGTTGTGTCGTCGATAGCTACGTCGAGTTGGCTTCAGCAATTTTGAGTCAGGTGTCGACAATGAAAGTCTTGACTTGAGCTGAAGAATTTTACGGTGCTTGCGATGAGAGATATTGATGCCTTGAAATACAGGAACCGTCACTGCTACTTCCGCTCTCTTGTTAACTTAGCGGCATCGTTGGGCTGTGTTCTTGACCACGACGTCACTTTCGTCCGTTCTTACTCAGCATAATTCCCTGCAACACCATGATAGATCAGCCTCGTTATGGTTTGCAAGAAGCCAGCAAAATGTTAGACGCAGCTACTTACCATACCAGGATCCCACCTAACTGCGCCGTCACCGTCCTTGGTTTGCTATACCTCTTTATTTGCCGTTGAAAGACCACTGAGCATGATGGCGCACGCGGCGTGCTGGATCGAGGAAACCTGGCATTTGTCGAGGATATACAGAGTTCTCTTCAGGCTGTGCTCTTCCCGTACGCCTGATACTGCTGAAGACGAAAGCAGCATCACCAATTTACTCTTAGACAATACCACCGCGAGCGCTTGAACTTTACCTGCATCTGCATGAGCAGTTTGTTAGGCAGGACCACCCCCACCAGCATTGAGCTCTGCAACGAGAGCTCAAGTAGCCTTGCAAGGATCTTGGCAACAACTTGTTGAAGTGCTGCCAGTATCCTTGCGAAGGATCTTTGCAACAACTTGTTGATGGAGACGGTGGCACAACAAAGTGCTCACGGCTGCAGACAACCACGAGTGGACCGGGTATTGTTGCGAGGCGAGTAGTAAAGCCTTGGTTGAGCCGACACACAGAAGACTTTGCAAAGATTTTGCAGACTGGAAACCTTGACCTCTCCTCATTGAAGAGTTGTGCATGAGCTGGTGAAGCTGCCTTGAAGGTGTCGGCATTGATCAGGATACACTTGGACGACGTTGCCTTGAAGTAGCTGTAGTGTTGGTTGTTCTTGGATGGTTCTTGTGTAGGTAGGAATTAATTGATTCCACATACTTGACAAGTTGCGGCGATGTTGGAGAAAGCACCGTTGACAGACAAGCAGTGTCTTGCACGACGAGTCTTGGCTGGGTGTTGCTGGCCTTGGATCTTCACTTTCGGTGTGATATCTGCTACATGTATAAAGTTTCAAAGAGTTTAGTCTAGGTTGGTGAAAGTTTTGACTCAAAACCCTAAGGGTTTGTGCAGATTCAGTGCATACCGGTACTTGTTTACGATAACTCGAAGTAGTAGCCGTGCTCATGGGACTGTCTTCAGGCTTTTACATGTCGAGCAGCAGGTCGGCGAGCTCGAGCAGGCGGTAATCTAACATTGCAAGAGGTAAAACAAAAAGCCCAAACATTTGCTGGTTAGCGATTAGGTACAATGGGAGCATGGAGTATGGAGTGACAAGACTTGCTTTGGTCCGTACTGTACAAGCTTTGACCGCATCGTTCAAAGAGAACGATGGGTGACAGCGCTTCCAGCGCGTTGAAACTTTGGTCGGAATCGAAAAAGGAAGTGACAAGGAAATGAAAGAAGGCGGAGCGCAGCGGGATGGAGCAGCGAGAGCTCTCAGCTCTGGTTGGTCGTCGCGAGCTCTCGCCTGCTGCTTCATGTCGGGGATGGATGTCGGCAGCGACTTTGGCTCGGCGATTCTCAGCGAGAATATGCACCACCCCGTCACGAACTTGACGTTAGTATGCACCATACTCCGTGCAAGTGCCCAATCTGCCCACGCAGTTTGCTTGAACCTGCTTCTCGAGTCTTATCGGCGCCAACTATTGCGCTGAAAAGGGTCGAAAAGCAGGCGGCCATGTGCTCTCGCCCTTGATCGATATGAATTCACGCAGGTCTTGCGTTTTCTCCGGTCTGAGGTATTCACAGCGTTTACGGGGTATTCACGAACCCCATTTCTCAGCCTCGAAATCTCCAAACATTTACTTTCGCAGGTCCGCGCTCGCTACATGTGCTAGTTCCAGTTGGCCACAAACAAGTGCTTGGCGGCTGCTAAGAGTCTTAGCAGCCTTATCCCAAGACTCGGGTGTCGAGCGGAGACGATTAAGTCGCCATGGTGCTCGGAATGACGACGCGAACTGCGTGACGCAGCACTAGAGTCAACGACTAAACACTGAATTCCATCACCCACTTCTTCGGTCGTGACCGCAAAGTAAAATACACCCAAGGGTCAGTTTGCGGCAGAACACTAAAGTTTGCGGCCTAATCTTGGCACCGAAACGGCGTTGGTGGCTAGGACACCGTCATCTAGTACTTGTTAGCACTCACTCAGCTTCGCTTACGCCTTTCATCTTCCATCCTGCGTGTTCTACTTACCATAGACTGAGGAGTACAATTTCCAGTGGTACACTCGCCATGTTACCCTTAGACGTCGCCCCTCCCACATGGTATGTCTTCACATAGCAAATACCTATTTAAAGGAGGGATGACTTCGTGGCGGTCGTAGCACAGGCAATCACAGACTCTATGGGGACGCTCTCTCTATTTGCTATGTTGGTTGTGGCCCGGGGTCCTCCATGCCTATTATCCTATTGCCCTACTCCTGTGTCTTCAAAATGCTATTGTAATGTCCTCGCCACGCCTGCTACATCTTGCCCACCAGCGCCTTGTACGCGGCCTGGATCTTCTTGCGGTCTCCGGTGGCCACCTGCTCCGTGTACGGGCCGGCCAAGTCCGGCGGACAGCCGATCGACGGCAGGAACACGTCGCGCATGAAGGTCAGATACTCGACGCCCAGCGCGGCCACCAGCACCGCCTGCATGTTGACGATCTCCTTGACGGCCAGCATCGTCTGCATGTCGTCCACGTCGAAGTGGCGCAGCTTCGTCACGGCGAACATGGCGCGCGTGAAGTCCTGCACCGCGATCTGCGTGAAGCGCGTCTTGCCCTCGGCCGACAGCTCGGCTTGGAGCTCGGCACGTAGCGCCACGGACGCCGCCGACGTGGCCGCGGTCGCAGCTCCTGACGCTTCGCACGCCGGGGACGGAGCGGCTCCGTTGCTGACCCAGCGCTCCACCAGCATACTCCCAATCGAAAAGCAAGCGCGGTTGATGTTGGCGTCCTGCACCTCGGCGCAGCCTTCCAGCACAAGCCGCAGCATGTTCTCCAGCTGCGCCACGTTCCGGTTGCTGATCAGCACCGCGTCCAGGCCGTGCGTCACGAGGTGGAGCAGGAACGTGTATAGATATTTCTGCGTGGCTTCGCGCTCGAGCTGCGGCGCGTCCTTCGTCTCGCCACCCGCCAGCGCGCTCCGCTCCGGCATCAGCGCGCACAAGTGCTGCACGAACGGCAGCGTCGTCTTGTCCAGGAAGCCGCCCAGCGCCTGCTTGTGCTTGATAATGAGCTGGTCCACCAGCTGCACGATCTCCACGACTTCCGACTGCTCGCAGCCCATCATCAGCGTCTGCAGAGGCTCCTGCACGTGGCCCAAGAAATGCTCGCGGTCCAACACAGTCGTCAACCGGTGCAGCGTGAAAATCACCTTCGAGCGCACACGCTGGCTGCCGGGCACAGCGCGGAGCACGCACGCCGTGGCGGTGAGCACCTGCGTGAACGTCTCCTGGTGGTTCTCCATGCAGTCGGTGCCCTTGAACGCCTTGAGCACGTGGGCGATAGCGTTGAGGTGAGAGGCGCAGTGCTCCGTAATGTAGCCCTCGTCAGTCAGCGCACCCGTTGCCATTTCATTCAGCGTCGTGTTCAAGCCCTGCAGCAACGGGTCCAGCACAGCGATCGTGTAGCGGTACCGCAGCTGCTTGGCGGTCATTCCAGTCTCCTCGGCGGGGAGCACGAGCGAAGCGATGATCTGGCCAGCGAGCTCAAACAGGTACAGCTGATCGTCGTAAGCCAGATACGTCGGGTTGTGTTGGCTCTCGATCTCTTCCAGCTCAGTGGCAATCGCCAGGCGAGGCTGCAACGCAGTCAGGATGCTGGAGGCGTGCGGGTTCCCAGATGCACCAATCGCCTTCACAAGACGAAGGCACAGGTAGCACACGCGGGATCTCACATGCGCAGCCGGGTGGGCAAGTCCATGTGGGCCGAACATCATTTGCAGTATTGCCGGAATGAGCGCCGACTCGTTCTGCAGCACCTTGCTGTACCGCACGGCCAGATCGTAGTATGTGAGAAGAACCTGCGGGTGCAGCGGCGCAGCACTGGAAGACGCCGACAGCATACTGCCGTGGATCTGCACAACCATCAGCGTGAGTGGGCTCGTGGGCTCGTTGAATGGAACAGCCACAGCCTTCAGCGCGGCAAGTCCCTCTTTAAATCGGTACACAAGCGACAAGAAGCTCTCGAGGTCGCGAGGGTCGATCTCAGCAAACTGGCCCGGCAGGCTTTGCGCCAGATTGGTGAGAAAAGCAAGCGTATCATGCGGTCGTTGGCGCACGATGTTCAGGAAAATGGTGTACAGACTACGGCGGTACTCTTCAAATTCAGCAGCGTCAGAGTCAGAATCCTCCGGGAACCGAGTCTGGCGGTAAATTCCGTGCAGGACCTGCGGGATGAACTCCGACGGGCGGAAAACTTCCGCTTCGCTCTGCGGCTTGCCAGCTGCCTGCGTCTCCGTCCGGAGCATTGCGCCTCCCACCGCATTCACAATTTCAAAAACTTCCTCCGATACATCCTTCGATTCATGCGCGAAAAGTTCCCAGACCAGTGGCATCAGCTGGCAAAGCATCGCCCCGCTGGCCTGCAGCAAGTCGGCGCGGTTCGTGTGTCGGAAGGCGTCCATGCACGTCACGAGCTCCAGTCCCACCGCGTTAATCACCTCTCCAATTTCCTCTGCAAACTCGTCATCCTCACGAATCGGCAGGGCCGCGAGCATCTCGAGGATCTGCAGCTGCTGCAGCATGGCCAGCTTCTTCTCGGGCGTCATCCCCTTGTCAATCACCTCGAACACGCAGTTGGCCGCGGGACAGCGGAACGTCTCGCTCTCCCGCAGCAGCTTAATCAGCAGCGGCCACAGCGTGTCGTTCACCACGAGTCCAATATCCACCCAGCTGATGTATCTCTTGAGCGTCTCGAGCGCGCTGGCGCTCAGCACGCGCATGACGTCGCTCGCGTCGGCGTTCACCAGCACGCGCGCAATGGCGTCAAAGCTCTCGCGCATGCACGAGCCCTCACGCATGGCGTCTTTGATCCGCATGTTGTGCGCGGCCTCCTGCTGGGTGCGCTGCGCGTCGAACTCGACGATCTCCTCGTTGATGGCCTGCAAGATGCGGAAGTACATCTCGACGATGGATGCGCCCTGCGGCAGCAGCGCCAGCAGCTCCGTGAAGGCCGTGGGCCAGCGGTCCGGGTAGTCTCTCTTGATGAGCAGCGTGATGACGACGGCCAGCTTGGTCTTGAGGTACGGCGCCTTGGCCTCCACGTAGGCCACGTGGCTCTGCAGCCAGGCCAGCAGCTCCACCCTCACGGCCACGGCCACGTCGTCCGCGACGCCACTGGCCAGCGCCTCCTGCAGCGCCTGCAGTGCGTAGAACTTGACCTGCTCGTGCTCCGAGTGCTCGAAGAGCTGCAGCTCGGCGCGCCAGCCGTCCGCTTGGCTCTTGACGGCGGCGCAGAAGCTCTCGGCCTGAAGCTTGAGCGCCTGCGCCTGCTGGTCGGCGGCCTGTGCGCCCGCGTATTGGAAGGCGATGAGCACGGCGCGCTCGAACTCGGCCACGTCCGCCATGGTCTCCAATCTGCTGCAACGGGGATACGTCACGCGTCAGCACAGTTTCGGCCTGGATGGAAAGAGCACATGATGAGCAAGATGATGCACGTGCTGGCCGCTAAGGGCCGTACCTGGCGAGCGAGGCGCGGCGCGACGTAGGTAGGAGAAGGGCTCGGCACCAAGCAATTCGCAGCGAATATGGCCACTACAGTTTGAAAGACGGGCGGCACTCTGATGGAGCATGCTATATGGTTTTAAGTAGGCTACGAATCGCCTCAAACTAACTTTTATATGAGGATCTCATCGAATTTTAATACCTCAAACTATTGTACAAATGTACGACGATCGTGACCAGCGAGAGAGGCATTAGCAATGCCCACCATTGCATCTCGATTGCAATAGTCTCAAGAGTTGCAATGGGTGGCCACCCTCACTACGTGGAACCGCCGCCAACCTGCCCCAGTGCATCCGTGAAAGCTTCGCGGACCCCGTTGAGTCAGCTGCCGAATCCGCTGGCCACCGCCTCGCTGCCATCAGTTGTGCTGGCGCAATGGATGCAGCCCATGATCTCGCTGGGCTCGCGGCAGATTCTGGAGCTCGACGATATGTGGCCGGTGTGTTCGTCCGACACGTGCAAAACTCTCGAGCAACGGTTCCGACGGGTGTACGAGCCGCATCGGCGACAAGTGCTTGGCCTGTCCCCAGTGTTTGTGGCGTACGTCAAGACATTTCAGGCGCAGATCGCCGTGGTGTTGCTCGGTTGTGTGGTGTACGTGCTGGCATTGGGGCTGCAGACCTACGTGACAAGAGCGCTGCTGGAATTCCTGAATGGCGAGGAGAATGTGTTTCACATTGACAGCGGCTACTGGCTGGTGGCGATGATGACCGGTAGCTCCCTGGTGGCGGTCTGCGCACTCAATTATCTCTTCTTCGTGGCGTCGCGAATCGGGTCCAATATGCGCTCGTTGACCATGTCGCTGGTGTACGAGAAGGCTCTGAAGTTGTCCAGCGCGGCCCGGCAGGAGTACTCGACCGGAGAGATTTTGACTCTCATGAGTGTGGATACGGAGCGAGTCTTCACCGCGATGGTGCAGGGGCCGTGGCTTGTAATGGGTCCTCTGGCGTTTGTCGTGTCGTGTGTGCTGATCGGGTTCCTCTTCGACTTCTACGCTGCACTCGCTGGTGCCGTCGTGCTTACGGCCGTTATGGTCATATCAGTCCAACAAGGGGATCGCATTGCTGAGCTTCAAAGGCACTTGCTGCGAGTTATTGATGAACGAGTGAAGGTCACATCGGAGACTCTGCAGGGCATCCGCGTCATGAAGTTTTATGCGTGGGAAGACTCGCTGGCCCAGCGCGTGGAGAAACTCCGTGTTCGAGAAGTCAGTTTGCTGCGGAAGTTCCACTCGTACCAGGTGCTCAACACGGTCATGCTCTTCATCACGCCGACGTTCCTTTCAGGGGCAACACTGGGCGTGTACGTGTTGATTCGACACACGATCACGGTGGTGGAGGCTTTCACGCTTGTGGCCATGGTCAACATCAGCCGAGCAGCACTAAACCAGCTACCACTGGCGATTGGCGGTCTGTCAAAAGCGAAGATTGCTTACACCCGCATTGATGCTTTTCTATCCAGCAGCGAAGTGGCTGCTGTGCTACCGAACTCAAGTAAAAGGACTGAGTCCACTCCGACCAACGAAGCACCTCTTCTTCCAGCCCATACTGAAGAGGAAAGCACTGGAGTTGGTCGTGGACACATTTCCATCCGAGACGGGTCCTTTGAATGGCCAGCAAACTTGAATGGAGGTGATATCGTTGTGGTGACTGCAGCAGCAGACGACGACATCCAGCATGAGTCGCTTGACAAAGTTGCGCTAGCCACCGACAGTCTCAGGACAAGTGCCAATGCGGACCAACGATCATCTCTGTCCAGCGAGAAGCAAGGCTTCCAGCTTCACGGCCTCAATATCGAGATCGAGCGAGGTTCGCTCGTGATGATTGTTGGAAAAGTCGGGTCGGGTAAATCGAGTCTCGTCAATGCCATCCTCGGCGAAATGCCGCGCACATCGGGAATGCTCGAGATCAGCGGACGCGTGGCGTACGTTAGCCAAGACACTTGGATTCGCAACGCTACTTTGCGTGACAACATTCTCTTCGAGCAAGACTATGACGCGGAGCTATACGCGCAAGTACTGGACGCTTCTCAGTTAGCGATGGATCTGAAAGCACTCCCCAATGGGGACGCGACGGAGATCGGTGAGCGTGGCATCAATTTGAGCGGCGGCCAGAAGGCTCGTGTGGCGATCGCTCGTGCGATGTATCGTTCCGGGACGGATGTGTTGATTCTGGACGATCCATTGAGTGCAGTCGATCCGCACGTTGCTCACGCAATTTTTGACGAATGTATCGTGAAGTTGGCGGCAGGTCAAACTCGGCTGCTGGTGGTCAACAGCCACTACGACCTGTTGGCACGGGCAGAGCACATTGTGGTGATGCATGACGGGGCCATCGCTGCGCAAGGCTCCTACGAGAGTGTACTCGCCCAGTTCCCACATTTGGCAACACACGACACCAGTATTCAAGGGGGTAACACGACGTCGAATGCTGAGTCTGTCGTGGTAGTATCTTCAGCAGCGGAAGAAGAAGATGACGATGTTTTTCGGGTTTCTAGCGGCGAAGACCAGGACGAGGAAGCAGACACAAATGAGATCGCGAAGGCTCAAGTTGTGCATGAATCTGAGAGCAAAGCTGCAGGGCGGCTTATCCGAGCTGAAGATCGGGTGAAGGGAAAAGTGGGGGCGAGCGTCTACAAGGCCTACTTCGACGAGACTGGATTCAACGGGCTGGTTGTCATCTTTGTGGTTGTCCTGGCGTATTGCACTGGGCAAGCCGCGCGCACAGTGGTAGACTGGTGGCCGGGCCATTGGGCTCGCAACATGCCCCGGCGGGGTGTGGACCCGACCTACTCGGGGACCAACTTCGGCATGTGGTACCTCGGCTTTCTCGTCCTTTGCACGGTGCTGTCCTTCGGTCGCGCGCTGATGATCATCGAGTCATGCGTTCGTTCGTCGCAAAATATGCATGATGAGCTCTTCCGACGTGTTTTGCGAGCCCCTGTGACGAGATACTTCGACGTGACGCCAATGGGGCAGATTCTAAACCGCTTCTCGAGCGACTTGGACCAAATGGACTCTATCCTCCCACAAGAGTACCAATTACTGCTTCAGAACGCGTCGTTGGCTCTGGGAGCGCTCATTGTCTCGGCCTTCGCTTCCTACTGGATTGGAGTGGCGTATATCCCGATCTTCCTCATCTTCCTCTACATCGGACAATACTTCAAGAAGTCTTCTCGCGAAATCAAGCGACTCGAGGGTGTGACGCGGACGCCAGTGTACAACCTCTTCAGCGAAACCTTGTCGGGCCTCTCTACAATTCGCGCGTTCCACATGCAAGACACCTTCACCAACCAAAACCGACGAGTCGTGGACACCAATGCAAACCTGTACCTTACGTACTGGGCTGCGAGTCGATGGCTGGCCACGCGGCTGGACTTCCTGTCGGTTGCGATCATATTTATCGTCTCGCTTTACCTCGTAGCGACTGCCGGATCGGTAGGCTCACTGACCTCCGGTCTTTCGCTCACGTATTCGCTCATGTTGACCTCCATGGTGCAGTGGGTCATGCGCTCCGTCGACCGCACAGACAACGCCATGACCAGTGTAGAGCGACTACTACACTTCCGTCAGATCGAGAGCGAGGACACTGCAGGCAAGACCATCAACGAACTGACCTCCAGGGATCCCCATACAACCGGAGGAACATCTCGCTCATGGCCGTCGCGTGGCACGATTCGCTTCGACCAGCTCTGTCTCCGATACCGACCCGAACTCCCGCTCGTGCTCAAAGGCGTCGACTTGGACGTCGCCGCTGGAGAGAAAGTCGGCATCTGCGGACGCACCGGCGCGGGCAAGTCGTCGCTCATGGTCGCGCTCTTCCGCATCTGCGACTTCGACAGCGGCCGCGTGCTCATCGACGACGTGGACATCTCTTGCGTCAACCTGCGCGAGCTCCGCCGCAGCCTGGCCATCATCCCGCAGGACCCCGTGCTGTTCAGCGGCCCGCTACGAGACAACCTCGACCCGTTCCACGAGTACGCGGACGACCGCATCTGGCGCGTGCTGCAGCAGGTGCACATGGCCGACAGTCTGCGTCGCTGGGGGGCGGGTCTCGACTTGGAGGTGGCCGAGGGCGGAGACAACCTGTCGGTGGGCCAGCGCCAGCTCATCTGCATCGGCCGCGCGCTGCTCAAGGACAGCAAGGTGGTCGTGCTGGACGAGGCCACGGCCAACGTCGACACGGCCACGGACGCGCTCATCCAGACGACCATCCAGCACACGTTCGAGGACAAGACGGTGCTCACCATCGCGCACCGCATCAACACCATCATGCACTGCGACAAGATCGCGGTCATGGATGCGGGTCGCGTGGCCGAGTTTGGATCTCCGTCCGAGCTCTTGGCCAGGCCGCAGTCGGTGTTTGCAGCATTGGCGAAGCGGTCGGGCACCGCGTAAAACTTACAGAATATAGACACAATGACTACGTAAACTTAGGTATCTTTTTTGAGGTAATGGTCTTGTTTGAGTACAGTGAGTGCACTTTTGAGACGCCTGAGTGTTTGGTGTCGCTGATGCTGATGGTGTCTCCATCTTAGTCGGCGATGGGGAAGACCTTATTTCCGATCGACATCGTGTTCCCCTTGTCGGGGGCGTAGATGTTGAAGACTTTGTTCCCGATGGACATTGTCCCGGATTCTTGCAACGAGCCGCTGTCGGTGTCGAGGCTGCTGTTGAGGCTTGATTTCACTGGTTGCATTGTGCACGGCGCGGCTGCGATCTCCTCGACGCTGGGTCTTAGATAGCGAGATGCCTCGTGAGGTGCAGAGCTGCCACCAGCAACCGCGAGCATCACGGCAACGCAGATGGAAGAAGAGAGCTTGGCCATGGTGTTGAGCTTGGCTTGGGAGGACACGCGCGCTTTGGAGAATGAACACTTTGTGACGGATGACCCCAGGCGTATCCTGCCGGAACGGCTTCGACAATAAAGCCCGACCTAACGCGTTTAACAGAGCAACCCGCGCTTGTCGGAAGGACAACTTCGAAAAGGAAGGGCAGCAACTTCAGGACAACTTTTCTGTCAAGTTGAAGTTGGTAGTACCGTACACGACACAACTCACTGCATACAACCTATCAATTGCCAAATTGGCATACAAACTTCAAGTGATCGGTCTAATAAATCTGGGGTGCTTTTAACCCCAGTGAGCCAAACCGTAGGACAAAAAATAGGACAAAAAGTTTGCGCTCTTTCTTGGTGGCAGCTTAGCGATATGGGAGTTCTAACAGATATGGATAGAAAGCTATTCCGTCAATGCTTGCGTTCATCCACTTTTTTCATGTCCTCTAGTGTCCTCTGTGACGTTATAGCCAAAGCAAAGGTGTCTTTTATAACATATCATAATGGATGTTTATCCTAGCTGCTAGGACAAAAAAATAAACGGTATTTGGCGTTGAGTGGGGGGGTTAGCTATATTATAGCCAATAGTAGCTGGGTACGAGATACTTTGTTATAACAGACATGCCATAATGATTGCAACATTCCGCAATTGTCAAGTCTATTTTTGTCCTAGCGACGGACAAAAATAGTTGTGTGCACCACACTTTGATCCTTTTTCGTGGGATAAAATCCACTGGGGTTAAGGCATCTACTTTTGTAAATTCGAATCAAAATCCAGTTGGAATACAGAGTGTTTTTTAATGCAACAACCTCAGAATCTAAAAGTAGACTTGTCAGATCTGAAAACGTCACTAAGCAAAGAAGAGAAGAACCAGCTCTCTTGCCGAAGCATGAAGTGCAATATTGCTTCTTGCAACCCTTTCGACCCCATTCATCCAACGAGCTTCGGCCCCGCACCACCGCTGCCTCCAACCTCAGCTCTCGTCAGAATTTTGCTCACTAAGTTGAACTCGCTCAAGGATGTCGCTATTCCTCAAGTGGCACAACGCGTCAGCAATTTTGTCGGTGCAGCTCCGAGCGACGACGCAATCGTGGATGCCTGCAAGGATGAATGTAGTAACGAGATTCTCGACTGGATCGCCGACCATGTCTGGCACAAACGGCCGCGCTGGTACCAAAGCGCTTGTTCTGCAGCTGCAGAGGGAAAGAGCCAACGAGTCATCGACTGGGTTAACGCGCAAGTGGCGCCCACGGGTCGAGAGCCTTTGATCGTAGCTCAAGCCGTCGTGGCTGCTAAGTTGGGCGACACGCGTGCAGATAAAGTGACAATGCTACAGCTGGCTGAGAATATCAGTGAGCATCTTGTGCGACTGACTAGTGAAAATCGCATCTGGGTTGAAATCGCGCACAAGCACCCATCGATCGACCAAGTTGAGCGAATGGTTTCTCAGATTCCAGAAAGAACGACGAAGAATGCTTATTTTCACTTCTTGACCGCGTGTGTGAAAAGTGGGCACACACACTTGGTCAAGTGGGCGTGGACACATATCCAGCCAGCAGCCGAGGATCAAGATCGAATTCAATATATCATGCTCGCAAATCTATCGAGGAATTTCTTCGTGGTTGGACCTGACATCTCGGAGACATGTTCGCTACTAGTAAAAACCTGTAGCGATACTTTGACTAGTGTCGGCAAGAATTTGATGTCACTGTTGAGAAAGAGCGTTGAAACTGGTACTTGTACCCGCGCGACGGTGACTTGGATCTGGAGGCAATTCGAAGACCCCGCAGCGTATCGAATGGATATTTTCTATATGATCGTCTCAATACTCGAGGAGGAAGATGCACCAGTGGGTTTCATGTGCCAACTTGCATTCAATCTCTCGAACGGCTGTTTCTTGACTGATTACCAAATCCGTATTTTGAGTCGGGATGGCCACTACAAGGCGCTCAAGTGGTTCATTAATCGCGGAATGACTAGGGAATGCGATCTGGTGTTTGAGTTCGAGAGCTGTGTGATTCGGGACTGCGAGCCAGCCGTGCAGCTTCTGCTGGGAGTCATAGCTGGTCTACGCTTCCGATATCGACTTTTCGGCCAGCTAGAGGCGGTTCTATCGTCCGAACGACGAAACCGCGCTAAAGAGTACGCCGAAGCCCCTGATATTGTCGATAAACTCTGCGCTGTTATCCTGAATATGTCGGGATTTGCGTTAATGGAAAACGTGCTGAAGTCGTTTCATGAACGCACTCCGTCATCACCCATCGTGCCCGAGATCGAGAAAGTATTAGCGATGCAAGCAGCGAGGTCCAACAATGTGGATTTCGTGCGTTTCGCCTATCGCGTTCTAAGCAGCACGATCTGTCGTGAAGTGTTGCGACCTGAATGCACTGCCCACGGAAATGAGGAAATTTTGAGATGGCTGGAACGTCGTGACCCGCATGGAGCCAAGCGCATACGAATGCATTGAGAGCTCAGAGAGAGGCTGTCGTAGTAGTGTCGTGTGTTATTCTATATGCCGGCGTACCAGACACTCGTCTTTAAGCTGAAAATACACGTGATTGGCTAACAACTTCAACTTGCGATCCAATTGTGAGCTTCAAGAGTCGTGCACCCGCTCACCTCAAAACTTTAAGTCAAAGCTCCTTTTAATCCGATCGAGCGCCATGAGTAGCTCCATGGACCCGCGCGTGTTGATCAACTACTACATCCGCAAAGGCTGGTACGACCACGTCCAGCGCTTGTGCGAGCAGATCCTCGAGAAGAAGGGCAGCGACTCGACCATTTTGTTCTGGCGCGCCTTCGGAATTGTCTTGGAGCGCAGCTACTCGTCCGCCATTCGAGAGCTCGAGAACCTCAAGAGAACGGGGCGCGACGTGGAGCTGCCGTGTCTCCACGCTCTGGTCTACGCGCACTCGCAGTGCAGACATGTGGACCACGACGAAGTGGCTCAGCTGGAGCTGCAGCTCGTCATGGCGGAGGAGAACGCGTCCAGCACGAGTCTCATGCTCTGCGCCACCTTCTTCTGGCACTTAGGCGAGCACGTCAAGGCTCGCAAGATCCTCGACCAACTCTTGAGCACTAGCGGCAAGAGCAGCTCGGACGGAGCGCTGCGCCAACGAGCGCTCATTCTCCGAGGCTGGGTGGACCTCACTGTCGACGCCAAGGTCAAACGCGACGCCGACTTGCGTGACAACGCGATCCAGTTCTTCGACCAAGTGACAGAGTACGCGACCACCTTGAACTGGTCCAGCTCCTATCACTACTTACTTGTGGGTGGTTTTGGTTTGCTGGTTAGACGGAAGGATGCCGAGCTGGTGCTTGGAATGGCCAAGTACTATGACATGAAGAAGGCGTACGCGCGGGCCTTGGAGTCGTTCGATGAGATCACGGTGCAGTTCCCTTGGTTCAAGCACTCGCTGAGCGAGAAGGCCTTGGTGTTGCTCAAAATGGGCAACTGGGACCAGTGTATGGACAGCGTCGAGCGGGCGTTGAGTGACAACGCTCGGGAGATTGAGGCCATGCGCATCATGATCTTACTGCTCTTGTCGCAAGAGGGTCACGCTCGTGAAGCTGCTGAGCGCATTCGTGACTTGCTTGAGGCACTCAAAAGGGTTGAGCCGGCCAACCCTGAACTCTTTTGCGAGATCTCGCGCTGCACTGCTCGCGTGTCGGATCGAGACTCGGAGGTACTGCAGTGCAGTTTGGGACTCATCGAACACGCTATCCAGCTCAACCCCGAGAGCGGCGCATTTCGTGCCGAGCGCGGGTATCAGTGCGGATTGCTCGGAGACTTTGCAGAAGCCATGGAGTCGTACAAGGAAGCTCTCAAGCTAGACGAGTCGAACGAGATGGCGCTGCATGGTATGATCTACTGCCAGATCAAGCTCGGACAGCTGGAAGATGCCTCGCAGCAAATGGAGTTCCTCAGCGTGATTCAGGAATCAATCGGCGCTAGTGCCAGCTTCGCCTTCCTACAGGCACTTCTTAGCTGGGAAAAAGATCGTGACCGTCCCAGACAAGTGAAGCTGCTGCAGCAAGCCATGCAGATTCACATGGACAAGCTGAAGGAAGCGATTCAGGGCCCTGAAGTATCGACGCATGACACTATGAGCCTTCTCAATCCGATTTTCCTCGTCGAAGTGGCCACGGAGTTTCTGCAAGGCGACACTCCGCAGCCAGGAAGCCCCAATGACAGCTTGTCCGATGCTGTCCTCAAGGGAATGAGCATCTTGGAGAAGCTTGTCAACAAATCCCCGGGCTTCTTGCGCGCTCAGTTTGTGCTTGCCCAAGCGTACTTCGACTCGCAGCGGCTGGACGACGCGTACCAGGTCTCCAACTTGATCCTGAAAATGGACCCCGGCCACTCCAAGGCTCATTTGATGCAGGCGCGCGTAAGTCTCGAGCGCGAGCACTTCCGAGCCGCCTCATCGTGCCTTGACCAAGCACTCAGCTATGATTTCTCGGTTCGCCAATCGCTCTCGTACTACATCATCAAGGCGCGTATCCTCGAGAATGCTGGCGACGTCCGCGAAGCACTTCAAACTCTCCAAACCGCGATGAAAATGATCCCGAGCGCAGGTGGTTCGTCGACTGGAAGCAGCAACCGCAAGCAGAAGCAGTCAGCTGAGAACAGTGTGTCTCTTTTCGACAAGGCGTCCGTGTACATTCACTTGGCGCAGGTGCTCTCGCAGCTCAACGACATCTCCGAGGCCACCAAGACCGTCCGCGAGGCGCTTGATGTGTTCCGTGGCACATCTCAAGAAGTGCGCGTTCTGGTTGCAAATAGCGAACTTGCCATCAAACGCGGAGACTACGACGCAGCGATTGCCATGCTGAGCAGCGTGCCCGTCAGCTCTCCAGCCTTCACGAAAGCGCAAATGGTCAAAGCTGACATCTATCTCCAATATCGCAAGGACAAGCACCTGTACGCGCGCTGCTACCAGGAGCTAGTGGCATTGAACCCTTGTCATGCCACACACGTGAGCTTGGCGGAGGCATACTTGCGAATTCAAATGCTGGATCAAGCGGTCGAGTCGTTTGAGCGTGCCAAAGTGCTAAGTCCGGGTGATCCGACTATCGCTGGGCGTATCGGACGTGTCCTGATCTCCAAGCACGACTACCTCAAGGCTGTCGACTACTACGAGACAGCGCTGAAGCTCGCACCGGGGAACCTGGTGCTACGCAAAGACCTCGCTGAGCTGTACGCCAAGCTCCGCCATTACGACCAAGCCCTGCGGGTTGTCCAACAAGCACCGTCCAATGATTCCGAGGCCTTGAGCCATCTTCTTCAGGTAGTTGATCTCCAGCTCGTGTTGCCAACAATTCATCGCGGACTTGGCAGCGATGAGATGGCTGTGCAGGCGTTGCTGAAGGCGTATGCCGTTCAAAAAGTGGTTTTGGATCGCCAAAAGGACGAGCAGCCCGATGTTCTCAGCAAGCAGCGTGCCGCTATTGCAAACACTTGCTACCAGATCGCAGCCATTTACGCCTCGGCGTCAAGCAACACGGACCGCGAGAACGTCGTGAAATACTGCACGCTAGCTCTGCGGTCGGACGAGACGCACGAGCCTTCGTTGCTGTTCCTAGCTCGCTCTTACCAGCAAATCGGCGATCTGGATCAGTGCCAAGTGCGCTGCTCGACGCTCTTGCGACTCAATCCAGCTCACGAAGAAGCTGCGCTCATGCTCGCCGACATTTTGCTGCAGAAGGAAGACAATGAATCCGCCATCTACCACTTCCAGCAGCTTCTCGACAGTCGCCCTGATAACTTCGCAGCACTTAGTCGCTTCCTAGTCATGCTGCGACGCGCTGGAAAGCTTCACACGTCATCTACTGACAAGGAACAAGGAAGTTTGGCCCAACGGTACTTACGCTTGGCAGAACGCAGCACGAATGTGCGTGTGGCCCATGCGCCTGGACTTCACTTCTGTAAGGGGCTTTACGCGCGCTTCCGCAACAATGTGGTGGAAGCCATTGATGAATTCAACCTCGCACGTCGTGATCCAGAGTGGGGTGAACGGGCCCTCATCAACATGATTGAGATCTATCTCAACCCCGACAATGAGAACCTCTGGGATACTGGAAGTGATGGAAATGAAGGCAACACGAAGGAGCAGACCGAAAACCTCCGCATCGCCAACACACTCCTTGACGAGTTGCCCATAGCTCGAAATGAGCGAGACGCCAAACTGCGCGTTCTTGAAGCTTACGCCGTACTCGCAGTCCGCACGAAGAGTATGCTGGACAAAGCCATCCAGCTCTTCATGGAAATTCTCGAGACAGTTGACCGGGACTACGTACCCGCGCTTCTTGGTCTCGCGACGGGTTACATGCTGACAAAGCAGCAACCCAAGGCTCGTAACCAGCTCAAACGCATCGCCAAGATGAACTACGACCAAACCCTCGCGGACGAATTCGAGCGCAGCTACCTTCTGCTGGCAGACATCTACATCAACCGTGGCAAGTTCGATCTTGCTCAAGAGCTTTGCAAGCGAGCACTGACGCACAACAAGTCCTCCGGGAAGGCCTGGGAACTGCTTGGACTGGTGATGGAGAAGGAGCAATCGTACATCGATGCTGCGGAGTGCTATCAAGAAGCCTGGACTTGTGAGGGCGAGGCCAGTGCAGCAATCGGATTCAAACTTGCGTTCAATTACCTCAAGGCGAAAAAGCTCGTGCTTGCTGTCGACGTCTGCCACAAAGTACTGGACCAGTATCCAGACTACCCGAAGATCCGCAAGGAGATTCTTGAGAAGGCGTACGCTGGATTCCGACCCTAAGGCAATATCCACAACAATGCAGGATGCAGTTGCATTCATCTACATATCTATGAATGACCACATACCGTTTCTCTCAAATCAACAATTGCAAGCCTCACCGTGTTGCTATTAGCTCCTCCACTAGCCAGCGATAGCATAGTCGCGAAGGAGCGGGATGGGATTCTTGGGGCGATTCTGAACACCTTTGCAGATAGCGATATGCTGCTGGGCACCTGACGGAGCGAACTTTCGACGGCAGCAAGGACAAAGTACAAGGGTTGCTTGATGTTCCTTGTAGCTTTGTTGCAAGGTGTGGTCCTTGAGCTTGTGCAACTTGGATGTCGCTGACCCCGACGAGCTTGGTGGTGTTCCGATTCGGGCATTCCTGGGGTTTGGCGGGGAAGCCTGGTTTGATGGTGTGCCGCGCCCCCACGAGCCTTCGTTACCAAACACACGCGGGCATACTGCTTCGTGCTTGGCCAGCCGACCTTCAGCAAAACTTCGGTTGCAGTACCGACACGTCTCCATTTGCTGCGCTGCTGGGCCGGCTCCAAATGCGCTAGTCGTAGGCTGCGAAGCTTTCCTCTTGCCGATATTTCTCTTTCGTCGGCGAGCTGCCTCAACATCAGACGGTCGTCGAGCTGATGCTCTCTCAGAGTCTTGCTGTCCATGTCGATCCGGTGACATCTTCAACTCGTTCTCATTCGTACCAAACCTTCTACTCCGGTCATTCCACGATTTCTGTGGTGTGTTTTCCGAAAAGTTGGACTCCCTCGTGCTGCTACGCCGGCGTCTAGGACGCAACAGCAGCAGACTATCCTGCATCGACGTAGCTCCAGGTCGTCCGTGAGGCGTGGGTTCAGGAAAAGACGCAGCATAATGCAGCGAGCGCAGCGTCGCATCCTCCGACATCAATCCAAGAGCCCGTTCAAAGCTCAGGTACAGCGGTGACATGCGTCGCTTGTGGAACTTCGCCGACGCGCACTCGTGAAAGTGCGCAGCAAGTTGGTCGCCCGGTTGCTGCTCTCCGCAGAAGCTGCAGAACAACGTCGCCTGACGCTCCATCGTCGACACTGCAGCCACAGACCCGGCCACGGACGCCGACGGGTTGTACCCAAGACTCTGTCGCAGCACCGAGCGATGCAGCTCCGACTCCTCCGTAGCAGCAGCAGCAGGCTGAGGCTGGTTCTCACTCGGATTATAATGACTCGGCCTGCAAAAAAGCACACACACACACACACACATCAGCCCCCTCCCTCCACATTGCATGGCTCTTATCTCCACGTACTTTTTCCACGACGACTCGCGCGTGCGTCGGTTGTAGTAGTAGACCCGGCCTTTGGCCGTGTAGGCCTCCTGCCACTCGTCCACCTGGACCTTTTCCTGCTCCTGTTCCTGGTCGTCCACCTGCTGCACCTGTTCAGCACTGTCCGCGTGCTCGTCGTTGTGTCTGTCCTCCATGATGTCCTCCTCGTCGTCCATCTGCTCCTCTTCCGAGTCATTCTGTCCTTCAGGCGTCCTCCAATGATCACCACTGTCCTCCAGCGTCCACCTGTCCTCCATCACCTCGTGCACAAAGTCCAGGTAGCCCTCCCCCGCCCTCCAGGGCTCCCCCGCCCCCTCCTGCTCGTCGTCGCTCTCCACGCCCTCCCCAGAGTCCTCCAGCAGCCTCAGAGCCTCGCGCACGCTGGCCTCCACGTCCGCCTCCTCCGCCGCCGTCATGTCCTCGGAGCTGACGCGCACGCGTCCTCGCGCGGCGAGTGTAGCCATCGGCGTGACCATCCAGCCGTCGTCCTCCTCTTCCTCGCTCTTGTGGGACGTCTCGGAGCCCCAGCTGCGTCTTTCGAGGGATTCTTCTTGGTCCGTTGGATGCGCCTGCGTCTCCTCTACGTCTTCCAGCAACTGCGACGTCTCCAGCAGCTCTGGGGCGTGAGATATCGACGCAGACAGCGAGGCGTCGACGGGCGGCGTGACGTCTGCCATGTTGGTTTGAGTTTGTATGGAAGTTTGTAGGAAGAACGAAAAGGACACATGGGGATGGAATATTATTGGATAAAATAAGGGCAGCGTTTTGACCTATCAGCGAGAGCCGGGTGAAATGGCTACATCAACTTCAACTTGACCTACGCCAAGAAGAGGGCGATGCTGGTGATCACAGCGAGTTCAGACGCCAAACACTGCAACCTGTTGACGCTACCAGCGTCTGA
The DNA here is from genome assembly GCA_033557925.1 of Phytophthora x cambivora. NCBI lineage: Eukaryota > Oomycota > Peronosporomycetes > Peronosporales > Peronosporaceae > Phytophthora > Phytophthora x cambivora. The sequence goes on along the minus strand of JAUCEB010000016.1, from coordinate 6,228,138 downwards.
GGTTCCGGTGCCAGTGGCTGTGTTCGTCGTCGGTGCCGTGGTCGTAGTCGTGGTCGTGGTCGGTGTCGGTGTCACGGTGGAGTTCGCCTCGGTCGCCGCTGAGGATGCGCTTGTTGCTGCGTTGCAATTAATGTTCGCCCACAAACTCGGGTCGGACTTTAATGTCGCGTCGGAAGGGTGCGAGACGCCCGTCGTCCAGCGTGGAGCGTCACCTGAGCTCTCGGTCCACACGCAGCAGGGATCCCCCAGTTCTTGGCCGTTCGTCTGTCCGTCACCGTCGGCGTCTGCTTGGCACAGCGCTACCGTCCACTCGTTGCCGGCATTCTCAAAGGCTTTGCCAAACGCATTCGGCGGTTTGTGTCCGTTATCGGAAGTGTGGCCGATGCAGTTGTAGCCGTCCACGTTGTCAGCGTTTGGGATGCGAGGGACATAGTAGCCGTACCCTTGTGCTGACGACACGAGCAGAGTCATGCTACCGAGCAGCACGAGCGAGCCTGACACCATTAGAGACATCGCAGTGGTGAGTGTGACGCTGAATTGGAGTTTTTGCAAATGAATCACACGCTGGTGTGAATTGGAGGCCTCGAATGCGTTTCAAAGATAGCTGACGGTCGTTGAAATCGGTCTTATAACCTCGTTTATCTTTGGTGAATTCCGTGAACGTTTTGGTTCTCTCTCAAATTTATGAGTACTTGATCTATCATATCTGGACTCCAGATTTGAAGCTTTTAAGTTTTTTTTTAGATTTAAAAATCTATGGTATCTGCAATATTCATTCGAAGCACTCCCTAATGGCATGCATTCGATCTGGTAATCTGCGATCTAAGCGAGCATGATTGCAGTCGCTAGTGCCAACATGAAGGTCACCGACCTCACCATGAGCAAACTGTCCGTGGCAGAAGTGGTAGTGGAGATAGTTGTTGTGACCTCAGAGCAGTTGATGTTCTTCCAAAGAGTGGGGTTGGACGTCTTGTCTTTCAGACCTGGGTGCGAGGCACCACTTGTCCATCGCGGAATGTATCCCACAATCCATTCGCAGCACGGATCGCCAAGTTCCTGGCCATTGGTTTGGCCGTCTCCATCCGTGTCAGCTTGGCACAACTCCACGGTCCATTTGTTGCCGGCCTTGTGGAAGGCGTCACCGAAGTCGTTCGTCGCTTTCTTCTTCCCCGTACCATCAAGGTGTCCGATGGCTCTGTATCCTTCAATGTTGCCCCCGTTGGGGAGTCTCTGAACAAACTTTTTGCTGCCATTGGCAGCCATGGGTGGCCTCTGGCTGAAGATACTTGTTAATGACCGAAGTAGATCATCAGCCGTCATAAGACCTGAGGGTCAAAGCAGGAAAAATACCTGTCGATTTTTTTTTTCAAAACGAGTTATAATAGACCATGAGTTTTTGGGTGCATTGTTATTTTTTCCAGGATACCGTCATTGATCACGTTTCTTTTCAGTGGGAGTTGGTAAATTCCGCATACTTATCGTGTTTTTCTTACCTCTGAGTTGGCAGTTGGTCTACCGTATTTCGCATGTAGAGAGCTGCACCCGCTTAAGAGATGCACCTCTATTTTACCCAATCAGTGCCGCATATCAATGGGCACCGTACCTACCAAAGCATCGTATGTTGAGAGATGCACGGGCCGTGCAGCACGGCTCAACACAGCGGAGCAGTGATAAAGGCATTGGAATGAAGCAATCTGTCGCCACCTGGGCGTCCGCGTAGGATTGCGCAGAATTCGGAAACTCTTATTATAGCGCGCAAACTATAAAAAATGCCTACAGAAAATGCGGCTTCCAGTTCTACCTAGTCGTAGTATCGTGGAGTTCAGAGCTCCAGCAGCTTTCACTCTTCAAATGACAGCAAACTGGATTGCATCGTAGAGAAAGCGTTGGCATACACATATCTGCAGGATAAAGAGACAGAAGATGTAGACGTGTAATCTATTGCCCAGTGCTGCATGTACGTGTGCGTATATACTCTGCTTCCCTTCGCAATGCATCGTTGCTACTACTACGTAGTACATGTACAATGTTGGTGTTCCTCACTAAAAATAATACTTTTTGTGAATATCACATTTTACAGGTTCCTGACAGGCATGCAGCTCTCTACATGCGAAATACGGGGTATCTGGGCTCGAGTTATTGGAGTAAGCTTACGCAACTTCTTTTTTGCATCCAAACTTTGAACCAGCACTCATTCAAAGAAATTGTCTCTCTCAGAGGTATATTATTCAGAATTTATAGGGTGCCCGCTAATGACATGCCTTCGATCTTATAATCTGCGATCTAGGCGAACAGCAGAGCAATCCCAGTCGCCAGCGCGAACATGGAGGTCGCCGACTCCACCATGAGCGAGCTGTCCGCGCCAGAAGTGGAAGCGGAGGCAGTTGTGGCAGTTGTGACCGCGGTGCAGTTGATGTTCGCCCAGAGAGTGGCGTCGGACGTCTTGTCTTTAAGAGACGGGTGGGAGACACCACTTGTCCAACGCGGAGTGGCTCCCTCGGACCATTCGCAGCACGGATCGCCAAGTTCCTGGCCATTCGTTTGTCCGTCTCCATCCGTGTCAGCTTGGCACAAGCCCACGGTCCATTTGTTGCCGGCCTTTTGGAACGCGTCACCGAACTCGTTCGTCGCTTCGTTGTTCCCCGTACCGTCAGGGTGTCCGATGGCTATGTAGCCTTCAACGTTGCCGCCGTTGGGAAGTCTCTGAACAAACTTTTTGCTGCCATCCGCGGTCGACCCGAAGAGCACCAGAGCGCCGAGGAGCACGAACGATGCAGACACCATGGGGAACTTGAGGCTGAGGAGACTTGTATTGGCGCTTGATGGAGACTCGTTGTTTGAATAAATGAGCGATTAGAATGATCAGCTGAAGCTACTGCGTCATAAGAGCTCGGGGACTGATTGAACACGCGCTTATTTCAGGCCCTGAGCTGCGATCTGGGGTGTTTCATGTTGCCTATTTTCTGCCAGACATGACAGCATGGTGAGGACATTGAGGTGATGCAGACTATCGGAATCCGTTTGAGGACAGGGTTTCATGCTGCTAAGCACATTCCCAGTGTGGTGAACCGTAATAGATCACCACTCAACCTATTGCTCCTTCGTGTCTTATCGCACGTTCTATTGTTCATTTCTCAGCGTCAATGAGACCAGTGCCCCGTTGACACCTCGACACCTCCAAAGCCCTCGAGCCATGCCGCCATGGAACCTCGCCTGGATTTTGAACCAGCACCGGTAGCTCTCCGCCTCCCGCAACAACTATCGCGGCAATCCAAAAGTAGTATCTCGTGATATGCCAGCGGTAAAACCCTAGCGAGCAACAGAGCCAAACGATGTTCTTAACTATGTTGATGCAGGGGGGGGGGGGGGGGGGGGGGGCTACGAGTCTTCGCTACATGTAAACCATTCCATTGGGTGCATACCAATAGTTGATAAGGGGGAAATAAGGTTCTTCGCCTTACGAAGCGGCTGATGCATTAGCTTTACCCATCCAGTACTTTCAAGACGCTATGTCTCACCTCGATCAAGAAGAAACAAGGACAACAAGGGAGACGTCAAAGACCCTGATATATATATCTCGAACCTAGAGTTTACTACGGTAGCAGCGTCAGTTTCAAATTCAGGTGCGTGGAGTGCATGATGACAACACTCGCACCATTGAGCGGTTGGGCTTTCGTCTACGGTGTCGTGCTGCTCTTCTTCTCGATCTTCCGCATGTCGACACTCACGAGCCTCATCACAATGTACGGCACGCTGAACGACTGTTCGTTGGACGTGGAAGTCGGTGCCTTGATCCTCGGAGCGCTGCAAGACTCGGTCTGCGTCATGTATCTCTGTACCGCGCTCTGGGTCGTCGACTACTGGCTCCGGCAGCATCGACAACGCTGCCAACAACTTGACGGAGTCGACCCCAATACTAGCGACACTGTCGTAGAAGACGTCCAGAAGCCTGTGGATCTCCGACAGCGCCGAGGGTGTATCTTGGCTCGAGTTGTTCGGTTCCTGACGTCGCTAGTGCTCTTCGCACTCGTGGTCGCGCCCGTTGTCGCCGATCTGCTGCTCGTGTGTATCCGGGGATGCTTCTCCACGGCACCAAACCTTTTACGGTGCGAAGAGACCGTGGTCATGTTGAAGTTGCCTTACAAAAACCAAATCAACAAAGCCGTGCTATGCCCGGAACAGCTCTGGATTTTATGTAAGAGTGACACTTCAAGTAACGTAGAGCACGTGAAGTGCACCAATTCATCGAGGATAAAGTGAACGGAACCTGGCGATAATTAATGCCAGCGACCACAGGTTATCGACAGGTATTGAGTTTTTCGGTTCAATTCGACTGCCCTATTCTGGCGTAAGGACAGCGGATGTGGGACTCACTGCGAGATCCGGGATTCGGAGATTCCGGTGTCACCTCCTCTTCCAACAAGTGATAATTTGAGCGTGGCAGACGAAACCAGATTATGTGAGATGTCTGAAGACAGGGACGAATCCCAGCCTGAACGTGAGCCAACCCAGTCGGTCCCAGAGAATGAGGACTCAGAGTCTGAGGTTGTCTCTCGATCGGTCATGGGTGGGGGTGAGTCTGCTCGGAAAGCTCAGGAGGAACTGCGACGAGTTTTCCCAGTTTCCCCTGTTGCTTTACCTCGTGAATCAGTATCTCAGTTACGGGAAGCGTTGGCACGGTGTATGCGACTGGAGATTGACTTCTCGGATGATGAGGAAGCGACGATGTATCTGCATGAAGGAAGTGAATTGCTGAGTGATCTCCGAAATCAACTTGCAGCACTCCCAGAATTAAGAGACTCGAGTCCCAAGGCTGACCTCTCTACAGCTGACGTTGGAGTCCCAGGAGTAACGACCCCCGAGATGGATGCCCACATTCATACTATTCTGGAACGCCATCATGCAAGCTTCCTCGGAGATGGCAACGCTGTCCCGACCCCAGCTCGAGGTGTAGTCTGTGACCTTAATATCGGAGACGCTCAACCAGTAGCCCAGCGATCCCGGCCCATACGACCCGAGCACCTTCAGAAGGTTTATGATTTGCTGGAGAAGCTGCTGGAGACCAAGCTGGTCGAATACTCGGATTCCCAGTGGGCCTCCCCGATTGTCATAGTGATGAAAAAGAACAGAGTTGATATTCGACTCTGTATCGACTATCGACTAGTGAATCAGCTGGTCAAGCTCATGCATTACCCTCTACCTTTGATCGACGACTTGTTGATTGGGTTTGAGAGTGCTATGTGGTTCCTGAGCTTAGATATGGCAAGTGGTTTCTGGGCCGTGCCAATGACACTCCGAGCGCAGCATATCTCGGCTTTCATCTGTCCGCTCGGACACTTTCAGTGGACTCGGATGCCGTTTGGTCTGAAGAACGCCCCCCCTGATATATCAGCAGATGCTGGACAATTGTCTTTGGGGATTCGTCAGACTTCCGCCAAGTGCCCAGGTTGATCCAGACGTGTTGCAGTTTCTGGGAATCAAGACTGAAGCCCGGGATTCGGAAAGCGGCGAATTACCAGTGTTGACCAAAGCCCTGACTGTTTTCCGTCGGAATATCCCAGCTCCACCTCAGATGAACCCAGTTCTGGGACGAAGTTCTTATAACGATGAAATCGCTTATGGAACTGAGACCTCGGATCAGTTGTGTCTTGATCTGGATCGCCTGTTATATCGATTGCGGTATTGGAGAATTTCTGTGAGTCTACCCAAGAGTGAGTTTGGGAAGAAGACAATTTCATACATGTCGCATGAGATCGGAGCTGAAGGGATCCGAGCAAAACCTAAGATCGCTAAAGGGGTGATGAGTCTACCGTTCCCGTCAACTCTGAAAGGGGTTCATTCGTTTCTGGGCAGCCTGAACTATTACAACAAGTTCATTGAAGACCTCCCAGTTGTTGCGTCGGTCCTCTACGAGTTAACAGATGAGCAGATCCGAGCAGGACGAGATCTGGGTCGAGCCAAAGAAGCCTTTGAGATGCTCAAGCAGAAAATCGTGTCAACGCCTCTGCTCAGGCACCCCCAGCACTCGGTTCTGGGACACTTGGCGTCGACCTCGTCGCCCCTGGCGTTCCAGCCACTTCGGCCACATCCTTCGCTGGGACGTTGATCACTCTCAGACCTCGCCGAAGCGACGTCTCACTCATTTCAACACTTGTTTTGGAAACTTCAGCGTCAGCAGTAGTCGACATAGTCGATTAGCGTCCGTCCAAAGTCGTTTCCCGATCTGGGCACGCGCACCAGTTGTGGTGAGGTGCCTTCCCAGAATCCCAGAATTAGATCCCCAGATCCCAGTATATCACCGGAATCCCAGAGCCCAGTCCCTTGATCCCGGGAATCACTCGACTCGCGGATGAGCCAAGCGGGCGTGTGCGCCTCGCCTTGCAAATCCCTTGACCGGTTCTTGACTACGGATACGCTGTGGGCCCAGACGCGGGTCGGCCACACCAGCTGCTGCTTGATCCCAGAAGTTCCCAGGAACTACCCGGGCGGAGGTGACTCTCGCTCGGTAGGTCCCAGTCTGCACGCGTTGATCCGAACTCGAAATGCCCCCCGAGTTTTCTTCTTATATATCACACGCGACTTCTCACACACACTTTTGTCCACTTCTCTTCTCAGGTCTTGGACACAGGCCGTACCAGCCTCCACCTTCCGCGACTCCGGCTTCGAGTCGACTCCAGTCACTTCACTTCCGCCGCGGTTCAGACTGAGAACCGCTTACCGGGATCTTCACTCGCTCCTCGGATCCAGAGGGGCCAAGAGTATTGACTCGGGTTAGAGCCTGTCCTTGCTCGGGGTTCTACTTCTGCACCCCGGGACTTCCGCGCACCACGCCGACTTGGGCGGCGAACCACAGGTCTGGGAACCACTATCCCAGTAACCGCTTCCACGAAACCTCAGCGCCGGTCACCTCCGACGCGAAAATATGAAGTACCACCAGAGACCAGACCGAAGACCGACGACCAGTGAGTAGAAACACGAAATAACCAAGCCAGAACAGCAGGAGCCGAAATAACTTGGTTAACGGGCTTGAATTTTATTGGATGGACGAATTACACTGTCGGACACTTGATCACGGTGCTGCTTGAGCACTTTGCGAATCCGCGGCACTCACTTGCGTCTTTGGGGGCAAATCGAACTCTGATTGAATCTTTACACATGCAAACGGAGGCCTACCGCGCCAGGGCGCCCCTCCGCACTAATTGCTACAAACTTACTGAACTGAATGACGAGCGGCCAGCATTCCCATCCCAGGATTGGCTGAAATCGTGGGTTCAACTTGATGTCTGGCACGTAATCCGTGACTTGAGCAAATCCGGGTCGCTCACTGGCTCGAAGAAGTGAGGTCATCGACTCTCGCCTGGGTGCCTGACCTGATTTGCACCCATCGCGACCGGCTCCCAAACGGCATTCCACGCGAGGGGTCACTTTCACCGAAGATCGCAATGAGGTCCAAACAACATCCCTGACACACCAACGTCACCCGTACACCATGGTCACATCACACACTGGGGTCCGAGTGAACACACTGGGACCCTCCAAGTGATTCTGGGATCTGCAGTAGCCGGTGCATCGGTGTCATGCGCACACCACACACTGGGAATCCGGGTGGACACACTGGGACTCTTCGGGTGACTCTGAGATCTGTGACAAACAGCTCATCGGTATCATGTGTCTCGGCACCATCCTGGGATCCGTCGACATGGTTGGGGATCATCGACTGCCCGAATCCCAGAAGCAATACTGGAATCCGAGAAATCAAACTGGGATCGAGTGTCGAAACTGGGACCGGCCATTACATACTCAGATGCTTCCGCGTACGGCGCATCCCAGAACATCCATGGCTACCGCCGAAATGTCCAACAGAAGCGGCAAACAACGTGCACAACGGGTCTCGAAACCGGGATCCGGGAGTGATAGGTAGTGACCACCACGCTTGCACCTTGCTAGGCCAACCAGTTCCGGAAACAGCTCGCCACAGCAGCGTTGTTCACATCCGGGGGTGGGCTACAGGTCACAGACATCCGAGTGATGGGTTGCAGCGGAGAATTTTAGTCAACCTTATCACAAAATGCTATGAGGGATGGGGCACCTCAATCGAAAGAGCAGGCACTCTTCTTTACGATGGTGTGCTCAAATCGCGAAACGTACTTAAGTTCATTAGAATCGGAGTGTTTGACGGGGTCTCATATAGTCAAATCTCCGATCGTATTTAAGATTGATACATACAAAAGATTAGTTAAGCCCAGTAGGACTCCAACGTAGGGATGGTTGTGGACGACTTCTAAACAGTCCAAAACGCTTCCGGAAAATGACCGAAATTCCATCCAAAATTCAAAACTGTTCTAAACTATCAGATAGCATATTATCAAAAAGAGTTTCGGACAGTTTGCGACCAACCTCCCTGCAACCAGGTGCCGTGGTGCTCAAGGCCACGGCGCAGAGATCGAATTCATCAAAGCCGCATTCATATTCACCGCCATGCGGCTTAGCAATGGATGAGGGGCGACATACTGGTCAAGGACGACGAGAACAGCAGCAAGCGCGAGGAACTCGAGTTGACCAAGGCGATCAACAGTCGGCCAAGCTGCTCGCCCAGATCGTGTCGCTCAAGAGCTAGGCGTCCGCCGGTAGCTATGAGAGCAGATCGCAGAGGTGCTCACTGCAGACTCGTCGGTTGCCTCAACTGGGTGGCCGACGCCAAGATGCCCACGCCATTCAGCGCTGCATTCCGTGCTGAACACGCGCGCGCGTCAGGTGGACGCCGTGCTCGAGACCTTCTCCGCCAGCGTCGACGACATCACCCGCTGGATCAAGGCAGTGCAGAAGGAGCAGTGCGAGAGGAACGCCGCTACCTGTATCAGGCGTAGCTTGCGGTGCTTCACAAGGCTGTGAACAGCGACGACCTGGACTCGCCGTCGGCCGGCAGGCTCAGCAACGCCTCCGCTGCTGCCAAGGACGTGTTCGAGTGCATGCACGCGCGCGTGGTGCAGTGCTGCCGCGGCATGAACCTCATGAATGTCACGCAGCTGCAGCTGCTATACGCGTAGGAGCTGGAGGGGATCGTGGCCCAGAGCCCGACTGCGCAGGAGACTCCGCTGCCGGCTGTACCGAGGTGCAGTGCTGCCACGGCATGAATCTCCTCCTGAAGTTTGCGAAGCTGCAGCTGCTATACGCGAAGGAGCTGGAGGAGATCGTGACCCAGAGCACGACTGCGCAGGAGTCGAAGCCTGACGCCGCGAGAATCATGGTTAAGAAGATGCAAGACAGTTTTGAGTCGTATTGTTCAATGAAAGTTTAACATTCTGTATCTACAATCTCGGGACACGACTGGTGGCGTGCAAGATCCAGTGCATCCTTCTGAAGCGCGCCGTAGTTGATGTAGACAAAAGCAAGCATCTCGACCTTCTCCCCGGACAGTCGGTTTCTTCTCTTTGAGTGAATGTGGTCAAAGATGCTCCAAGCTCTCTCACTTGCTGCTGAAGACGTCGGTATCGCGAATACAATGTCAGCTAGCTTCTTCAGCAGAGGATATTTCATCTCACTTTGTGCACCCCAGTAGTCTCGCGGGCTCGATTCTGAATACTTTGCTCGTAGAGCTTCACCACCCCTCCGTTTCAAACATTTAACCCACCGGCGACCGTTATCCCGATTTTGCTGGGATAAGAAAAACCTCGGGGGAAAGTGCCGGTTCAAGCCATACAGGTGGTTAGGGTAACTGCGACTCTTCAAGGTCCCGCCGAGAGCGTTTTGACCAATGCGATCTGTTTGCGGATTTGTCACCTTCAAAGGTGGATGGGCATGGGTGCCGGGCTTCCGCGCCACCATTGGCCACCGCACATGCATTTACACCCGCAGATTGTCAGGTGCCCGCGAAGGATTAGCGCTTCTCCGCTATGGTAAAATTCTGAGTTGATAGGATGCACCGCTCACTAATGTTAACTTTCTTTTCCCTTGTATCATTACCTTCTATAGATGCCTTCACACGCGCGAGGTACGCTGGTCGAGGAGCTACGAGTACGGCTCTGCCGGTGTCACTGCGAAGACCGAGTCGTTTTCGAGACCTGGACGCTCCTGTTCGTGGAGGGGCCCGACCGCTACTTCGGCAATGTACGTGAGGCGTCAGGGCTACTGGGGCTTTAGCAGAAGGGAAGCTGACGCTGAGAGATGTTGTGGACTCGGTAGGTGTGCGAGCTGGACACCATCTTCAACCCCCACAAGGTAAGGCGGCGTCTTGGCAGCTTTGGCGTTCATGTCTAGGGGCTCATGCTGGTGGTGTTTTTGTCGACAGGCGTATGTGACGAGGTACGCTCGAATCTCAGGTCCAGCAGACCTTTCGCTCGGCCGCCGTACCCCCTCCGCACCTATCAAAACGGGTGGTGATTGGTGGAAATATGACCAGCTGTCGTGTGACATCTGTAACTGCCGACTCGTCCCCGCTGTGACTGGTAGCTCAGCGGAAACGATCGTTCGCTGAGCCATCGGACTCTCAGCAGAACCCTGTTGACTCTCAGAGGAGGACATTGAAGGACACTCTGAGTCGTTTGGAGGTTCAGCGGAGTCTCTCGCAGTCCATGTGGGACTCAGCATGATGGTAGTGGACGTTTGGAGACGCTTCAGGTGGTGACTCAGCGAAGGCTCAGAGGCTCGGAAGGGATATGGGCGATGAGGTTCTGGGAACAGTCGCTGCGAAGAGGCGGTCATCAAATGACGACTGACCATAAATCAGGCTCAACCCATGTTCGAACCCAGGTTACGCACTGTCTCATCCCCGTGACGCGCACCCCTCAGCCAATCAGAGGCACGGAGTGTGGGATAATCACGGGTCTGCCGACATGTAATCATGAGTCTGCCGACATGTGATCAGAAGTTTGCTGACAGGTGATCACGAGATTGCTGACGCCACGAGTGACTTTAATGAGGTTCAGCCAATCGCTGAGCTCAGATCCAAGTGGAGACTCAGAGCACCGCAGATTCCTGAGAGTCAAGGCAACGCTGAAGAGCCGCATGCCGAAGGGACTGCAGGCCGCTCGCCATAATATCTTTCTGTCTTTGTTTGGGTGCGCTCCGAAGGAAGTCGAGCGCCCCCCCCTTGATAGGTCTTTGTTTGCACGTGTAAAGTATTAATCAGAATCGAATTTGCCCCGAAGGCCGCAGTGCTAAGTGTGTTGCTGTGGAAGAGGGTGTCTGAGAAGAGACTCAACCAAAACTCAAGCCCCATATAGTCCTTGTGGGTGTACCTCGGTGTGAAGGGGTACTCATTTGGCTATTTCATTTCATTACACGTCGACACGTCGAACTAGGCGACTGCACTCAGCGTGTATTTCATATTTTCGGGTAGAAGGCGATCTACTCTGAGGTTTCAGGCAGAGCAGCATCTGGGATAGTGGTTCTCAGTGTTGTTGGAGGGATATTGTGCGGCGCTGAGCCTGGGATAGTGGTTCCCCGCTCGGCCGTTTCGTCTACGTCAAGACGTGGTGCGCGGAAGTCCCAGGGCGCAGAGGCGAGAACCCTGGATCAAGACAGGCTCATCCCGAGCCAACTCTCGGAGCCACCCTAGGTCGGGGGGGGGGGGGGGGGGGTGAAGACCTGTGTACGCGGCGCTCAGCCTGAGTGCCGCAAGGAAGTCCCAGGGCGCAGAGGCGAGAACCCTGGATCAAGACCGGCTCAGCCGAGCCAACTCTCGGAGCCACCCTAGGTCGGGGGGGGGGGGGGGGGCGAGTGAAGACCTGTGTACGCGGCTCTCAGCTGGAGCCGCCTGGAGGAAGAGGAGAAGCAAGGGAGACTGGGTCTGCAGTCTCGGAAGGAGCAGACAAGTGCGTGTGGAGTCGTGTCTACATAAAGAAAACCCCGGGGCAAATCGGATCAAGACACGTGCGAGCGAAGGCCTGTTAAGCGGGGAGCAGGCTTCGTTTGGAGGACATCCAAGGACGACTGGACAAGGAACGAGTGGACGTGGTTGGCTGACGTCTGGGTCCAAAGCGTAGCCCCAGCAAGAACCGTCAAGGGGATCGCAAGGGAGGCGCACACGCCGCGTCAAGCCAAGAGTCCGAGTTCGGAGGTGTCGACTGAGTCTTTGTCAGGTCCAGCTGAGATCATTCAGCTGAGACTCTGAGATTCTGAGACCCCCTGAGCTTAGGCCCAAGGTTTTGCTGATTCAAGTTTAGCTCAAGGTATATTCTGGACGCTGGAAAGTTGCCCGCACCTCACCACACGTATTACATTCAGAACGAGCTGTTCACCGGCTACCCCCGGCAGGAGTTGAACAAGGAGGCGATCTTGCGCATCTGCGCCCACCTAAGCTACGTGCCCCCACCGCTGAAACCGTGCGGGTACTGACACTTCACCCTAACGCGAGTCGACTCCACAGCGAATGTCCGAGCGCGATGCCGAAGGCACGACGGTGGAAACAAGCGGCAGGGAGGACGCCAAGAGCACGACAGGGACAGCGGGGTGTGGCAAGACTCCAAGAACGACAGATACAACAGCGGGGTGTGGCAAGACTCCAAGAACGACAGATACAACGGCGGCTTGAAGCATGGAGACTTCATGGTCAGCTACGGAGCCCACGATGCCGTACGTCGACTCGAGTAAGCTCGTCCGCTACGAACACTTCATCTTGTATTGGGTACTCTAGACCTCGTATGTCAGCTCATGGACGACAGCGGCTTCATTACGCTGTCAAACTGAACTGCAGGTCGAAGTTGATTAGAGTTGTGATTGATTTTCATGCAATTAATACATAGTTGTTGGTTTGACCCTCGGCGGCAATGTTAGAGTAGTGATCGTAGTTACTGCATCGACCATCTTGGTTCAGCTGCGTACAGGTGTAAATCCCGAAGGGAGCTGCTGTAAGTCATCGGAACCTGAATTGTTTTCAGTAACTTCCACCGCTTGCAAAACGAATTTCGGCACGTATTACGATGCCGCGGACACACTCGTGTTGCCAGCGCCACCAGACGTAGATGAGGTAGCTTCATGCACAAAGCAAGCATTGCCAAAACCACATCTTCTTCGAACACAGTGTCGTGGCAAAATAAAAGGGTGGCGGGGCTGATAAAGGAGCTGGGTTGAGCCAACTTCGAGTCTGGATCAGCACTGATAACAGTATCGCTGCCTTCAGCAATATTGCGGATGCCTGTGGTGACGACGCTGATCTTGAGCAAGTGTGGAAAGCGCGATGCCCTAGACGCAATCAGCTCCATACCTCTAGCGGCCAGGTCACGTTGGATCTCAATACCAACCACACGAAATGCTTGCGTTTGCAGAGCGATTTGAGCGAGAACATTTCCCACGCCGGACCCAGCATCCAGAAACACGTCGTTCACTTGAATATTCGCTTCTTCGATCAGCATGGACACCCCAGCCATTGTAATCTCCCCAGTATTTAGCTGACGTTCACTCGCGCGCACATCACGCCTGGTGAGTAGGCAGAATAGTCCTTCAGTGGCGTTGTAGGTTTCTTGCGGTGATAGGATCGAAATGGTATGTGGTGAAGGCGAAAACCGTAGAGTAGACGCGGCTTTGGCTTCCAAATGCAGTCCTGCTCGGTGTGGTGGCGGGCGGAAATAGCGTGGGGGGAAACTCAGCACGTTATTGCCATATCGTCTCTTGAGCGTCTTGATTCGCTGTTGCAGTTTGGTTGCGCTCCATGTTGACGGCCTCATGTCTTTATCCACTGACACCCAGTCGATTCGTCTTCCCGCTTGCTCGTACACCGCCGCGAGCTGAACGAGTTGGCGATCCTCTTCATCTGAAAAGTCGGCCATTTTTCGCTTCGGATACTGTCTATACAAACTCAAGTAAAACGACCCTTTGGGTGTTCATACTGAAACCGAGTTTATTTTTTTTGGATTTGTAAGTCGACGTTGGGTCGCTGTCGACCGAGCCAATGTAGACTCGTTCAGAGTCGACGTTGACTTCACTATTACTGAAACTAGTACGTTTGAGTCAATGTCGACTTGGTTTAAGTCCATGTTGACTTCGCGATCAATAAAACAAGCGTATTCGAGTCAAAGTTGACTCGCTCTAAGTCATCGGTGACTTGGAAATGTGTATTCATTCATCGTTACGCAGCCGCACACACAACTACAGCCGGATGGCACTCTCAAACGCAGCCAATGCTTCCATAATCTTTGCGCACACACGCACGTATCTGTCGTGGTCCATCGAGCGAACGACGGTACCTGTCTTGTCGTGAACCAACTTATTTCTTTTATCCCAGAACTCGACCGTAAGCGCCTTGAACCCTTCAGCATCTGCCTTGTTCGATCCAAACGCCTCCTTCATTTTGCCCAGAATGAAGTCGCGCTTCTTGTGCATTGTGCTCATGTTACCTACATTTTACAGTTCAGAGACAATGAAAGTCAATACAATGTCAAACCATACTGAAGCAGAAACTCAAGCGGCTTACCATCTCGGATGACGGCGTTCCATTCCGTGAACTATTCGATTGCTTTCTCGGTCTCCGCGCTATGCTTGAACATACTCAAGTACAGCTCTAGCCTCGCGATGGTGTCTTGCAATCCGCTGTTCTCCGTTGTCACCGCCTCTAGCGCAGCCTTCATCGATTCCAACTGCGTTCTCACTCCATCCCGTTCTGCTTGCATCGCCGCCCTCTCTTCCTCCTTCCGGATGCGGTTGGCTTCGAGCTCTTCAAACGCAGCTGGGCACCCGTTGTTCCTGAACTGCTCTTCCAGGAGCCGGGTCGGGCGCTTCATTTCATTCAAAAGCTTCGCCTGCCTCAGCGATATTCGGCCTTCTTGTTGCTTCTCTCGACTCGGCTTCTCTCGTTTCTTTTTATCCCCGTCAAACTGCTTCCGCTCCCGTTGCAGGCGATGCGTTACGTTCTGGAGACGCCGCTCCTCCTCTTTGAGCTTGGCCTCTTGAGATTGCAGCTCCTCGGCTTTGACTTGTAGTTCTTCCTCCTTGTTCTCCATATTCTTCTCTCGCGAAGCCACATCGTTCTCCCGGTCCTCCAGATTTTTCTTGCGCTCGTCCACCTCTCTCGTGAGGTTGCTCATGTCTTCGTGCACATCCTGGAGTTTCTTAGCATGGCTATCCTGCGCCTTAAGTAGATTGTCTGCCTGCGAGGTGACGGATTGCTTCGACAAATTCAACTCAGTTTCCACCTGGGCAAGTTTGTTGCGCAAGCCACTTGAAATCGCCTTCTCATCGTTTAGTTTTGCAGCCGTCTTCTTCCACTCATGCGTTATCACAGTACATTTGTCGTCACCACTGCCATCACCACTGCCATCTTTCCTGAGTTCGGCCAGCTCCTTCGCAGCGGCTGCTAACTGCTCCTCTAATTTCCTTGAGCGTGCTTGTTCCTCCTCCAGCTCTCGAGACCCTTTCTGATTCTCTTCATCCAGCTTCCCTCGGAACTGCTGTAGTGCTTGCGAAATGGTTTTTTCAAGATGCGCATACCCCCCTCGCAAAGGGTGGGTTTGCGGGCTCCGAGCTGGGGCACCTTCCTCCTGCACGGCCACGGGTGTCTGCGAGATTGGAGGCCCTGGAGCTTGGTCTGACGCTAGCGATGCTAGGTTTCTGGCTGCGGTAAGCTGCTGAGCCGCGTGGATGTCGCATTGTTCGATCGCCAGGTGCTCGGCTCCACCACGTTGCGATAGCTTCGACGAACCCGATCCAGCGGTCTGCGCGTGTGCGTCTGCTTTCAGGGCTTGGTCCGCTATGTAAACCTCGTAGAACTCTTTCAGCAGCGCAGGCTCGTGACGCTTCAGCTTTTCTGGATTGTCTTTGAACTGCTTGAATTGGTTCAACGTGCTCAAAGCCTCGTAGTCCAAGTCGTTGCCGCCGTTCCTAGCAGCTATGTATTTCTCCGCCCATATACGCTTCTGGTAGTCTGCCATCTTGTAGTAATCACCTGCGTTGCGCCGTGGGCCTTGCCGGTGCTCGCCCTTTTCGTCTGCCATCTTCTTTTGTAGAGCCAAGCACGTGGACCGGAGCGCGTGCTTGGGTACCAGGGGAGTCGTCTCTTCATCGCGAGTCTTCGCCTCGTCCTCCAATGCACTCGTGGCGCCCAACTCGCGCGTCGTCCCGTGGGATCCTTCGCCAGTCTTCTTGGCAGTCTTCCTCTGCTTACGGGGTCTTGGCGAAGTGTCTCGCCCCTCCCCCGTCTTCCGCTTCTGCTTGTCATTACCGGTGGCAGGCGTGGTCTTGGCAGCGTTTGCTGACTTGTCAGTGGGCGCGCTCGTCCGCTTTGTCGCTGGCTTGTCCGTCGCCTTTGCAGCTTTCTTGCTCCTCGTCATGGGCGCCTGGCGAGCAGCACCGCCAGCAGTTCTCTCGTTCTCTGCAGCCCGAGACCGCTTCGCCATCAGCACTTTGCTGCAGTCAAGGTTCTTTGAGAAAGTGATCCTACAGTTGAAATAAATTGATGTGGACCAATTCGATTTAGAATCAAGAGGACTCTAAGTCAACGTTGACTTGGTATAAGTCGTTGTTGAGATGGCTTCAGTAACAAGTGTCTAAGCCAGCGTAGACACGTTCCAAGTCGTAGTCGACTTGGTGACTCAATGAGAGATGTACGAGTAGATGCACATGGATATCTTTACAAAAAGATGCAGAAGTGGCGAGATAAGCGCCAACACAAGAGTGGATACGTCAAATTAGAGATTTACTGAAGCTACCAGTCACCACTTCGGCATTGCCGGAGCACGTTAGCGATCACGCATAAACTCTCCCAGCGTGACGATGTAGTCGCGCGGCATATTGTCGTCATCGATGTGCAGCTCATCGACGATGTCCACCTCGTTGTCGAGGCGCGGCTCCTCCGGTGCGTTGTGTCTCCAGGTGTTGAAGTACTCCATGAAAGTGCGACCAGGGATAGCGTGGCCAACACGATTAGCTCGTTCCAAGAGCTGTGTTGCTTCCGTTATGCCACGGGGGCATTCGAACGTAGGCGCCTCCAAAAGCCGATTCGCGTCGAACACATAGGATCCTCCGCGCAGGACGAAGAGGCCAGCTGAGTCAGTTGAGCAAACCGATGCGCGGAAATCAAACGTTTCTGCATAATCAGCGACCTCTGAAGCAAACATTGTCTTGCCACTGCCCGGGAGGCCTCTCATGATCACGAAGAGCCGAGGCGGGTACTGCATATACGCGCGGCGGTCCATCCGATACGCCCGGTAGTCGTCAACGATTCGTCGGGCTTTGAACTCCATTTCTCACACGTCAAGTGTCGTCGAACCTGAAAATTGACGACTGGGTCTGCTACGGTTCTAACGGGCAAGTCCGGGAAAGGAAGACGGCATTTCTTAGAACTTTCACGTCCAAGATTCCGCTTTTGATGTTGACCACACCATATCACCGAACATAAGTCAACATTGACCTGGGATAGTCAACATCGACATCTTGGCCGGACCAGTTCCGCTCCTGGACGATCTCAGCGGCGTGGGCGACCGTCGGCAAGCATTCCGGTGAGCCCGGCCACAGCGGCACGGCGAGCGTAGCGGTAGTGGGGACAACGAGAGCAGCACGACGAGCATGGCGGCGGCCGGCATGGCGAGAACAGCACGACGAGCATGGCGGCGGCCGGCACGGCGAGAGCAGCACGACGAGCACAGCGGCCGGCATGGGCGACAGCAGCACGGCGAGCATAGCGGCGGCATGGGCGACCGTCGGCAAGCATTCCGGCGAGCCCGGCCACAGCGGCACGGCGAGCGTAGCGGTAGTGGGGACAACGAGAGCAGCATGACGAGCATGGCGGCGGCCGGCACAGCGAGAGCAGCACGACGAGCATGGCGGCGGCCGGCATGGGCGAGAGCAGCACGGCGAGCATAGCGGCGGCCAGAGTAAGGATCAGCAGCTTGGTGGCGGCCTAGGCGGCGACGGTCGATGCGAGCCGGGCGACGGCATAGTTGGGGAAGCGCGCTGGAGCAGTAGCTGGCGATTTCGGAAATGAGATTTGGGATTGAGCGCGCGGAAACGATCTTCTGGCACGGATCGCAGCGCGAGCGTGATTGGCCGCGAAATGGCTGGCCAATTACACGTCGCAAATTCAAACGACGGGGGCGCTGATTGGCGTAGATACCGGAGCGAACCCACGGGTGAAAATCTGCGTGTTGCGCGAACTCAAAGCGCAAGTTGGAAAAGCGCGCGAAAAGCTGTGTGTTGCGCGAAGCTTGATGGCTGAAGCCAGGCTGATATATGGATACCACTTCGTGTGACCTTTGGATTGAGCCAATGCTGATTGGCTTATTAGCTTCAACTTCAACCCTCGATAAGCACTCCGAATTATAGTAGTTCTTGATTTAGTGACTACCTAGTACGAGGGCATTTCTTTTGCAGATCTATAGTAACTTACTTTTGCAAGTTCTTCTGCAACAGAAATGATGGCAAACAGTGCCTGAACGTCGCTCGCCTCGCTACCTAGG
Organism: Phytophthora x cambivora; assembly: GCA_033557925.1. Lineage (NCBI taxonomy): Eukaryota > Oomycota > Peronosporomycetes > Peronosporales > Peronosporaceae > Phytophthora > Phytophthora x cambivora. The sequence goes on along the minus strand of JAUCEB010000016.1, from coordinate 6,209,752 downwards.
CCAGTGTGGTGTCCTCACAAAACGCGGTACCCGTAGATATGAAATACCAACCAATGCGTGCGCACGGTTTCTATAGGTGAGCGCTGATCTTGTCCGTCGAAAAAGCTCTGCTTCTGGGTAGTCAAAAGCTCACGAGACAGCACACTAATTCCCTCCTGTTCCTCGACAACACTGATACGAATAGACGCCAGTGACTTCAGCGAGGAATACGCCGCGCTAGCTAAGGTTGGTGACCCCCCCCCCTCCTTTATTTTACTGCAATTTACTACATATAGGAGCCCACACACCGGTTGACCTCCCGTGCCGCGCCACCGCGGCTCCCGGCTGGGAGCAGTGATGCACGGTGGAGCGGCACTGGTGGTTGGGCCGGCCAAGTCACCACTGGCATCTCCATGCAGCCCCCAAAGCTCCCTGGAGCGCCATTGCCAACGGGCGCGAATTACCCTCGCCTTTCGCCATACCACCGATACCAGCCACCCTCGGACCGCAGAACGCACCTCACCGGGCGAGGCGGCGACCCGCGGTGGAGCGGCACTGGTGGTTGGGCCGGCCAAGTCACCACTGGCATCTCCATGCAGCCCCCAAAGCTCCCTGGAGCGCCATTGCCAACGGGCGCGAATTACCCTCGCCTTTCGCCATACCACCGATACCAGCCACCCTCGGACCGCAGAACGCACCTCACCGGGCGAGGCGGCGACCCGCGGTGGAGCGGCACTGGTGGTTGGGCCGGCCAAGTCACCACTGGCATCTCCATGCAGCCCCCAAAGCTCCCTGGAGCGCCATTGCCAACGGGCGCGAATTACCCTCGCCTTTCGCCATACCACCGATACCAGCCACCCTCGGACCGCAGAGCGCACCTCACCGGGCGAGGCGGCGACCCGCGGTGGAGCGGCACTGGTGGTTGGGCCGGCCAAGTCACCACTGGCATCTCCATGCAGCCCCCAAAGCTCCCTGGAGCGCCATTGCCAACGGACGCGAATTACCCTCGCCTTTCGCCATACCACCGATACCAGCCACCCTCTGACCGCAGAACGCACCTCACCGGGCGAGGCGGCGACCCGCGGTGGAGCGGCACTGGTGGTTGGGCCGGCCAAGTCGCCACTGGCATCTCCATGCAGCCCCCAAAGCTCCCTGGAGCGCCATTGCCAACGGACGCGAATTACCCTCGACTTTCGCCATACCACCGAAACCAGCCACCCTCTGACCGCAGAACTCACCTCACTGGGCGAGGCGGCGACCCGCGGTGGCGCGGCACGGGAGGTCAACCGGTGTGTGGGCTCCTATATGTAGTAAATTGCAGTAAAATAAAGGAGGGGGGGGGGTCACCAACCTTAGCTAGCGCGGCGTATTCCTCGCTGAAGTCACTGGCGTCTATTCGTATCAGTGTTGTCGAGGAACAGGAGGGAATTAGTGTGCTGTCTCGTGAGCTTTTGACTACCCAGAAGCAGAGCTTTTTCGACGGACAAGATCAGCGCTCACCTATAGAAACCGTGCGCACGCATTGGTTGGTATTTCATATCTACGGGTACCGCGTTTTGTGAGGACACCACACTGGCCTAGGTAGCGAGGCGAGCGACGTTCAGGCACTGTTTGCCATCATTTCTGTTGCAGAAGAACTTGCAAAAGTAAGTTACTATAGAACTGCAAAAGAAATGCCCTCGTACTAGGTAGTCACTAAATCAAGAACTACTATAATTCGGAGTGCTTATCGAGGGTTGAAGTTGAAGCTAATAAGCCAATCAGCATTGGCTCAATCCAAAGGTCACACGAAGTGGTATCCATATATCAGCCTGGCTTCAGCCATCAAGCTTCGCGCAACACACAGCTTTTCGCGCGCTTTTCCAACTTGCGCTTTGAGTTCGCGCAACACGCAGATTTTCACCCGTGGGTTCGCTCCGGTATCTACGCCAATCAGCGCCCCCGTCGTTTGAATTTGCGACGTGTAATTGGCCAGCCATTTCGCGGCCAATCACGCTCGCGCTGCGATCCGTGCCAGAAGATCGTTTCCGCGCGCTCAATCCCAAATCTCATTTCCGAAATCGCCAGCTACTGCTCCAGCGCGCTTCCCCAACTATGCCGTCGCCCGGCTCGCATCGACCGTCGCCGCCTAGGCCGCCACCAAGCTGCTGATCCTTACTCTGGCCGCCGCTATGCTCGCCGTGCTGCTCTCGCCCATGCCGGCCGCCGCCATGCTCGTCGTGCTGCTCTCGCTGTGCCGGCCGCCGCCATGCTCGTCATGCTGCTCTCGTTGTCCCCACTACCGCTACGCTCGCCGTGCCGCTGTGGCCGGGCTCGCCGGAATGCTTGCCGACGGTCGCCCATGCCGCCGCTATGCTCGCCGTGCTGCTGTCGCCCATGCCGGCCGCTGTGCTCGTCGTGCTGCTCTCGCCGTGCCGGCCGCCGCCATGCTCGTCGTGCTGTTCTCGCCATGCCGGCCGCCGCCATGCTCGTCGTGCTGCTCTCGTTGTCCCCACTACCGCTACGCTCGCCGTGCCGCTGTGGCCGGGCTCACCGGAATGCTTGCCGACGGTCGCCCACGCCGCTGAGATCGTCCAGGAGCGGAACTGGTCCGGCCAAGATGTCGATGTTGACTATCCCAGGTCAATGTTGACTTATGTTCGGTGATATGGTGTGGTCAACATCAAAAGCGGAATCTTGGACGTGAAAGTTCTAAGAAATGCCGTCTTCCTTTCCCGGACTTGCCCGTTAGAACCGTAGCAGACCCAGTCGTCAATTTTCAGGTTCGACGACACTTGACGTGTGAGAAATGGAGTTCAAAGCCCGACGAATCGTTGACGACTACCGGGCGTATCGGATGGACCGCCGCGCGTATATGCAGTACCCGCCTCGGCTCTTCGTGATCATGAGAGGCCTCCCGGGCAGTGGCAAGACAATGTTTGCTTCAGAGGTCGCTGATTATGCAGAAACGTTTGATTTCCGCGCATCGGTTTGCTCAGCTGACCTCTTCTTCCAGCGCGGAGGATCCTATGTGTTCGACGCAAGTCGGCTTTGGGAGGCGCATCGAAGCTGCTACGAACAATGCAGAGAACTCCTGTGTCGCAGCCCCGACCGTGGCGTGGATGTCGTTATCGTCGACAACTGCAACCTTCGGATGGATGATATTGATCGCTATCTGGATCTGCACATTCCCTCGGACATGCTTGCGGTTGCTTCGTTCGAATGCCCCCGTGGCATAACGGAAACAACACAGCTCTTGGAACGAGCTAATCGTGTTGGCCACGCTATCCCTGGTCGCACTTTCATGGAGTACTTCAACACCTGGAGACACAACGCACCGGAGGAGCCGCGCCTCGACAACGAGGTGGACATCGTCGATGAGCTGCACATCGATGACGACAATATGCCGCGCGACTACATCGTCACGCTGGGAGAGTTTATGCGTGATCGCTAACGTGCTCCGGCAATGCCGAAGTGGTGACTGGTAGCTTCAGTAAATCTCTAATTTGACGTATCCACTCTTGTGTTGGCGCTTATCTCGCCACTTCTGCATCTTTTTGTAAAGATATCCATGTGCATCTACTCGTACATCTCTCATTGAGTCACCAAGTCGACTACGACTTGGAACGTGTCTACGCTGGCTTAGACACTTGTTACTGAAGCCATCTCAACAACGACTTATACCAAGTCAACGTTGACTTAGAGTCCTCTTGATTCTAAATCGAATTGGTCCACATCAATTTATTTCAACTGTAGGATCACTTTCTCAAAGAACCTTGACTGCAGCAAAGTGCTGATGGCGAAGCGGTCTCAGGCTGCAGAGAGCGAGGGAACTGCTGGCGGTGCTGCTCGCCAGGCGCCCATGACGAGGAGCAAGAAAGCTGCAAAGGCGACGGACAAGCCAGCGACAAAGCGGACGAGCGCGCCCACTGACATGTCAACATTGGCACTTGCAACTCAACATCGAGATATTACAAGTATACTTGCAACTCAACATCGAGATATTACAAGTATACTTGCAACTCAACATTTGAGATATTACAAGTATACGATTTGCTCTGTCGTGCTTCGTATCCGGATGTGTGTAGATTCGAATTTTAATATCGGTATAGTTGTATGATCAAGGTCAACAATGCCCACCTATCCGGATGCAAGAAGTGCGCCTTCCCCCCCCTGTCATGGTAGGCGCCCCTCCACCGTCACTCGTCGAGATGTCACAGACGCGCCGAGTAGGCAGCGGGCCCGACGCCCAGCCGCCCCGGAAGGCGCGAAGAAAAGCAGCGAGGACAGTGAACTCCGAGGCATCTGGTAAGCAAATCGCATCTTTCACTAGCAAAGCGTGGTAGTGATCTTATAGTAGACGTTCATAATGCCGCAGACGACGAGTTTGAAGTCGAGAAGATCATCGAGATGAAGTTCGTCCGTGGAGAGCCCAAGTACCATGTGAAGTGGAAGGGTTACGACGAGATATCGTGGGAGCCGGAATCGAATCTGCATTGTCCTGAGCTCCTCAACAAGTTCAAGGCGGCACAACTTCAAGAGGCACGCGCGTTGAAGAAAAAAGCAACCCGAAAAGCGGACTATCCTGACCGAGGTAGCCACGTAACGGCTAAAATCCCTGCAAAACACCAAGAGGGTTCTGAAGGTAACAAACAGCACGTGTTTGCCACATGCTCTTATGTTGGTTTAGGGGAAAATGTACTAACTGTAATAATGGTGCCCAGGTTTGGAGGAAGTGTACGAAGTGGAAAAAATTCTTCGTGAAACTTTTCGTTTTGGCTTGTTTTACTTTGAGGTGAAATGGAAGGGATATTCCCAAACGAGCTGGGAGCCTGCCTCCAATCTGAACTGCCCTGACAAATTGGAGCAGTTTAGGCGTCGCCAGAAAGCAGCACGTCAAGCTATGCTCGAAAACTCAGCTCCAGCTGAAGTCACCGATGCTACCGGGACGGTAGGCCATGACAGCCCTCGGAAAGATACCGATGAGAACGAGAAACCCAGCGGTGGATCTACAGCTCGCCAAGCAAGCAGAGCATCGATTCCAGAAAATAATGGAGTGGTAACCAATGATGCTGACAATGTGGCTACCGAGAGCCGGCAAACCGATGATCGAACCGAAAATGACTACGAGTACGATTACCCGGATTACTTTCCCGAGACTACCGAGGAAGAGGCGATCTCAAATGCAGGTGGTGGTGTTGAGCCTTGGGCTGACGGGATCTCAAACAATGCGGATGCAGACGCTACGCCAGTACCGCGAGCAGATTCCAGAGGGTCAGGCAAGGCTCCGAGAAAAAGAAAATCGCCCCGGCAGACAGCAGAAACAACCGCAACGCCCTCGCAAAATCGACGTACTCTTTCGTCTCCCGGGAGTCGAGTATCTGGGAAGAAATCGAAAAGACGTGCGGACATGCTTGCTGATGAAGTGAACGTGGGTATTGATGACGATCACGAGGTGCTGGAATCGGATGGCTGTTCTGGCGAGAGTGCCGACGACGATTCTGAAGATGAGTTTGCAGATGAGCTTTATATTGCGGGTGATACCGGAAACGAAAGTTTAGTGTCGAAACAGTAGAGGAAATTCGTGCGGTTGCCGGCCCCCAGGACTACATAACAGATGAAATGCTTCGAGGCATGTCTGACAATGGTTGGGAGTTGCTACCGGTAACCGACGAACGGGATGACTCGGACCTGTCCGGCGCTACGGATGTGTTTACGGACCCTCCTCAACTTACTGCCTCGGCTATAGAGGCAGCGAAAACGATGAAACCTTCTGATCTTTTTTTACTACATGCCGAAGACTCTCTGGACGGAGATTGCCGAGGAAACTAATCGTTACGAGCGTCAGAAACGACCGGAAAGACTTCGACAGGCGAAGTTGTCCATTGAAAAGAAGACGGCCGACATCCACAAACGCAAGGAAATGTTTCAAGCAAAGAAGAAGGAGCTGGACGCGTTCAAAGACGTACTAGCCGCGGAGATCATGCATTTTCTGGCCCTAGTAATATCCAGGGCTATTTGCCCGATAAAGTCTCGACTGGAAGATCATTGGAAGACGCGAGCCCGTGGAGCGATCCCAGCTGGAACTTGGTCGCGATTTATGGTTCGCAAGCGTTTCAAGGAGATTAACAGGTACTGTGACTTCCACGTTATTTTAATAAAGGGCCCACTAACACGTCCTTCGCTAGATTTCTCCACTTTACGAGCAACCAGGCTCCGCAGGCTAAGACGGACCGGGCATGGAAGATTCGCAACGTGATAAACAAGTTACAGACTACTTTCAAGGGTGGAGTGGAACTAGGGCGCTGGGTTTCATTCGACGAGATGGTTATCACTTCAAGAAGTTCACGGAACAGAATACGAGTTTTCCTGAAGAATAAGCCGCACAAGTACGGCACCAAGCTGTTCGCTGTGTGTTGCGGGAATACCCACTACTGCTCCAGGTATGCTCATTTGCGCTATTTTATATAGTCGGTATCTGAACGCTGTGGATTCATGCTCAGGTTCGAGGTTTATTGCGGTAAGAAACAAAACAGTCAATTTGTTGACACCAGAAGTGGACCAGCTGCTGTGGTTCGAAACCTTAAAGCCTTGTGGGAACAGCGTCGGGTGGATCGATCCAAGAATCGAATCATCATCACTGATCGCGATTATTCTTCGGTGACGTTGGGGTTTCGTTTGATGGACATGGGGTACTACAATATCGGGACGGTTGCTACGACGCGTCTTGGCTTCCCCGAAGACTTGAAGACCGACAAAAAATCAGCTTCGAGAGCGATGCCGCGCGGCTCATACATTCTTGCTCGGAACAATACGAATCGTCAAATGTACTCGACGCGGTGGGTTGACTCGAAAATGTGCTACTTTGTGGTGACTGGGTCCTCCGCTAGACGTGCGATTGTGCGGAGGAAGCAAAAGGACGGCTCACACGCAAACATTCCGTGTCCGGAGTTTGTGGTATTGTACAACAAGTACATGGGGGGTGTTGACAGTCACGACCAGTTACGTCTGCAAAGGTACGTGTTGCTCTGTTGCGGTTCTGCCGCCAATCACTTACGCCGAAAATGCTTTTGACTAGGTACTCCATTCAAATGACCATGCGACCGAAGAAATACTACAAGACTCTTTTCTACGGGCTTCTCGACATAGCTGTTATTAACGCTTTTATCACCTATCGTGAGTACGCGAAGTCGGTGGGGGAAAAACCTCTTTCACACGCGGATTTTCTCATTCAGCTACACGCGGAGCTACTCGCTCTCGGAGATGATGACTTCCTGGAAACGGTGCCAGTCGCCGAAGCCGCTGTTACCGAGGTGGAGCCAAGAACTAACCAGACACCAGTTTCGACGGCGTACTCGCAAGCAAGCTCGAAGCATCAATTGATGGTGTCGACGGACAAGACAGCGAAGGGCAAGTTCAAGTTTCGCGTGTGCAAGGTTTGTTCGGTACTGCGTGGTGCTGGCAGTCCTGGATCGAATCGACCTCCCGGCACAACGCGTCATTACTGCAAGCAGTGCTCCACTGATCGAGGAAGTCTGTTTTTGTGTTCCAAGGCGCGACACGTATCCGATGGTAATTCTGTATCGTGCTTTAACATTTGGCACTCGAAATGGAAGAACGGAGATCAACTTCCGCACTCTGAAAAGGTCGGACGGATCCGAATGCGTCGGTCGAAGGAGGAGTTACGCGCGGAAACGATGGACACAGCTTCCTCGGATGCTGTACCGCCAAGGCAATACGAGACCGATGTTCAGAATGCCGATGGGGCTGCTTCGGTGTCGTCCTCGCAGTTACCGGTTCCAAACGTAGAGGTACAAGTGCATCAGCCAGAGCGGCCAGGCGCAGATGCAGCAGGACAGGATGAAGAAGGAGTAACTGCGACTGAGAGGCCCCCGGATGAGAGCGAGCGAGAGGCCGTGGCGAAAGTGCTGGCGGAGCTGCTCGGCGCGGTGGAATGTACGCTCAGCGGGGCCGAGCAGCAGAATGAGTCGGATAATTAGGTGTCACTGCGAAGTCGATCTTCACAAAATACGCCTGTAAGTGAGAGCGAAGCCAGCTTTGACTCGACGGCGGTCAAGCTGGTTGTCAACGTTGAGATCTATGTTTCACTGCGAAGTCAATCTTGACATCTGCCATACAAAATTTAATACAAATACGCCTGTTAGCGAGAGCGAAGCCAGCTTTGACTCGACGGCGGTCAAGCTGGTTGTCAACGTTGAGATCTATGTTTCACTGCGAAGTCAATCTTGACATCTGCCATACAAACTTTAATACAAATGCGCCTGTTAGCGAGAGCGAACCCAACCTTGGCACCAAGCTGGTTGTCGACGTTGAGATCTATGTTTCACTGCGAAGTCAATCTTGACATCTGCCGTACAAACTTTAATACAAATACGCCTGTGAGGGAGAGCGAATCCAACCTTGGCACCAAGCTGGTTGTCAACGTTGAGATCTATGTTTCACTGCGAAGTCAATCTTGCCATACAAACTTTAATACAAATACGCCTGTTAGGAAAGCGAATCCAACCTTGGCACCAAGCTGGTTGTCAACGTTGAGATCTATGTTTCACTGCGAAGTCAATCTTGACTTCTGCCATACAAACTTTAATACAAATACGCCTGTGAGGGAGAGCGAAGCCAACCTTGGCATCGACAGCGGCCAAGCTGAGATCTATGCTACAATAAGAAAGCGATGACGGAATATATGTAGGCATGGGCTTCTTCATTGCATCTCAACATCGCTAACAAAATATGTATGCTTCTGTGAAGCTGGGCTAAGCACTTTCCGACGTACTAGCGTCTCAACGATACCCCAAGACGAGGAAACATCACCTCGGTTTGATACGTCCAGACAGCAAGCCACTCAAGCGCAGCGGCTTCCTGGACTCGAGCTTTATACTCGAGCTCTTTGAAAAAACCCTCCTTGGTATGATCCCGGATAGCATTCTCGTCGTACGATTCATCTGCCTCCATGGCGATATGGTGTTCAACATGGGAATCGAGAAAAGCGTCTAAGCGTTCAATATCCCACTCGCACAGGCGCTGTCGACGCTTTACCATAGTCAGCGTTATCTACACAGAGGTCAATGGCACGTTAGCGTTGGGAGTACACCTGGCACCACAGAACGCGTGAAATACCTTCGAGGCTTTCAGGGACGCTTGCAACCACGCGTAGATGTGACTCGAGGCTTCGTCATTCTGAAACTGCGCATACATCTCGTAGAGCGGAAGGGCGGCTAGAAATGCGTCTACATGGGTGGTAGACCTGAATCTAGGCTCGTAAACCTGTTGCATAATAACATTCGTTAGACTACGCCACAGAACTCAAGTAATTCGTATACCCACCCAGTCGCGTGAAGGTTTGCGTACTGGCTGGAGGGTGTGAAAGTCAAGGAACCCCTGGTGCCATTGAAATCTCTCCAACGTCTAGGCATTCATCGGAATTGAGCCATCGTGACGCCCACTGAAACACCAACGATACGTGCACGTACCTCCCCTACAGACTTCGGCTTGCCATAAACTTTCTTGTTGTTTGACGCTGTTCGGTTGACATCCGGCGTGAAAGCCTGTTGTATGCAAGCAGGACGGTTAGATATCAAACAGCCACCACAAGTAGAACATTCATGCGCACCGGGACAGCCTCGTAGGTGTACTTAGGGTCCGCGAGAACAAAGTAGGAGGATTTGTCTAAGTCGGTATCTTGATCGCTGTGCTGCCCTTGGCTCTCGGAGCGCCCTCGCACTGTGAGCTCCTGTTGGTTCGAGCGTTCATCGTCATCGCTGCTGCTGCCGCCCACAGTGCTGCTGCTGTCGGCCGCCGTGTCGTCGGTGTACATACTTGTGTCGGCCATGATCTTCTCGGAGAAGATCTCCCCCCACACGATGTGTACTGTACCACTGAGGAGACTTTTGACAGGTTGATTTTGACTGTCGCTCGATTCTATGGAATGCCTTCATTTTATTTTATACTACTGTAGATCCTTACACTAAAACACATACTCACTGCATCCGCCTGCAAAGGCTGCTGTCGCAGTGAGAGTTCTGGCAGCACCATTGGGTATTATAGCCCTCATCGCTGACGTCACCGCCTTAGCCACCACCATTTTGATCCTCGGCGATCCGCCTGCTTTTAGGCGCGCTCCGCAATCTGATTCGAGATCACACGATGGACGGCTTGATCGTCCGGCCTCGTTCTGCAGGGTCTTGTGATCGTTGATGCCATCGTTTAGCTTGAACACGCGCTTCTTCTCCTTCATGTAGGGCGCCTCACGCGAACGTTTGTCCGTGTGGGCTCACGTATGACCGCAGCCCCAGTTGTATCGATAGGCCTTGGGCGTCAGCGCGTAGTATTTGCCTAGGCGCTGATGGGCTCGTAGTCGAAGCCCCCCCCCCCCCCTGTTGCGGCGTCGGGCCTGGTGCTGGGCCAGCATGCTGTTCGGGTTCACGTGCTGCTGGAGTTCATGCGCGCCGGACCTTTGAAGCCGCCGCCATTGGTGCCGTGGTCCAGGGATTTGTAGTAGAGCTTGGGAAGTTCGCCGCTGCGCCGGTGGTGCGGCGAGTGCGCCTTGTACTGCGAGTAGCCGTAGCCCTGCATGGCGAAGAGGAAGGAGGAAGTCAGGCGGGTGTACTGCCGATGGAATGGGAGGGGGGCTTGTGCCGCCAGCGCTCGCCTGCAGTCGAGAAACACCTCGCCTGCAGTCGAGAAACACGTCAGCAATGCGGCAACAGGCTGGCTAGAGTGAGCGTACCGAGATTGAGTTGTTCATCTTTCGGTTTTGCCTCGTGCGTCTCATCGTTGCAGTAGAAGGCGTCCCTCATGTGCCGTGCCGTGCTTGCCCTGGGATAGCGTCACAGCGATTGCCGAGCACGTCCATCAACCGCGATATTCAGCTCAGAACAATTCTCTCACTTTAAGTGAGTCACTTAGCGAATGTTCGCATTATCCTGCGAATTACGCCAAGGTTTTTTCGATCGAAATCTCGATAGAGCTAAATGTTACGGCCGTATCCAAGCTTTGATTGGATAACTCTGACCAATGAGATTGACAGCCGGTGGAACCCGAAGAGTCGGGGCAGGCCGCTGGGGACCTCGCTTACCCTATCCCACCAGTATACAAATTTCTATATTAATCTTATCCCTGCAAATCGGGATAAGAGCGGTTGCCGGTGGGTTAAAACTGAGAATCTCAGCGGTTAACGCAGCAACACCCCTAGAGGATATCAATCCGCATCGTTTGGCCAGTATGCACACTTGATCGTCTACTTGCTCGTCGTCATCACCCACGAAATCGTCGATGTTCATCGATGGGTCCAGCAAGAAGGCTACTGCCATTGCATTTGTGTGGACGTATCTCCACCGTTTTTGAATCTTCTCGCGAAAAAAGCTTTGGAGATGATCAAGATGAACAGCGGTGAGATTTGTGTATGTTCCATCGGCTTGTGAGGCATCACCAGCTACTACACCATTGTCTGCAGGTGCAGCCGGGGACACAATTGCAGCGGCGTCGCTGAGAGCCCCAATGCCAGTTAGAACTTGCTGTTGTGTAGAATCGCACTCCTCCGAGTCGCTCTCATCCGACTCATTCTCCGACTCAGATAGTTATGGCTCCGGTTCTGGGGACGTGACACCGTACACGGTGTGATATCGCAGCCACCTAAACCATCGATAGACTCCTGAAACAAACCCATTGGCAGCCTCCAGAGCACAAAGAGCCTCGATAATGGGATCAAATAGCCGAAGTATAGTTCTTAAGCTGCTCCAGAAGACATCATCGCGAACCAACGCTATCACGTAGAAAAGTTTTTTTCCGGTTTGATGCAGTGCCACGATATCGGTCCATGAACGGCTCGTAATCGGGATTCAAGAAGAGTTTTTCCAGTGTCTCTCGGCTATTCAGCACATTGCGAAGACAATTATGCACCGAATACCACCGCGTTGGGACTGGGAAAACCAAATTCTGGCCTTGGAACCCGCGTCTCGCACACCTTGTTGCAGCTGCTTGAACTCGTCATAAAGTGCTAGATGATCCCGGACAAAGCGAGTGAGAGCCACGGCTCTCGATAAAACGGCTTTGACGAAAGTAAACTGGCCGATATCTTGCATCAGTAAATTCAAAACATGTGCAGAGCATCCTCCACTGATCACGTTTGGGCGCCTACTCTGGACTTGACTCGTCACGCTCCTCATGTTCTGTGCATTATCAGTGACAACTCCAACCACTTGTGCTGTGGTCTCGTGTTCCACTTCTTCAATGACTTTGTCAATTTCTCCGGCAAGATAGCGCGCAGTATGTTTTTTTTACCGTGTCGACCATGACGACCTAAAGAGCGAGGGTAACCCGGGCGCAACTACCATGAAGTTGATAATGCTTGAGCCGTTTGTATCCGTCCATCCATCAAGTACGAGTGACACGTATGTCTGAGCATTAATCATCTGGATAACCTTCAAACGAATCTCATCTCTCACACATTTTAACAGCACCATACTGAGCTTGTCCCTCGACGGTATTTTGACGGAGGGGGCCACCAGAGCAATGAAGTCTCGAAATACTTGAGCTTCTATAAGAATGAAAGGCAGTGCGCAGACAAAAAACACCCGAGCTAGCGCCATGTCAAAAGCATCTTGATCAATATCACGTGATGCAGGCTCCACCTTTGGATCTGTCTTCGACGCTGGTGCTAGAACAGGTACAGGTCGTAGCGCAGTTTGAACAGCCCTGGGGACACTTGGACATTGGTTTGGCTTCACCAAGTGGTTCAACAAGTTCCCACTAGGTTTACCATTTTTCTTGAGTGTGCCGCAGTAGACGCACCGCCCGTGTTTTTTTGCCGTTTTCACGTTCAATGGTGTAGTGCTTCCAAATCATGTCACGCGATCGTCCAGTCTTCAATGGTGAAGACCTAGATCGCCCAGTCGATCCTGGTGTACGCGGGGTACGGGGAGTACGAGGGGATCCTGTTGGAGTTGATGATCTTGGTGTACGGGGTGTCCGGGGCGACCGCGCTGAAGTTGTTGTGCTCGATGATCGAGCCGGAGTCGATTGGCGGGGCGACGCTACAGGAACTGGTGGTGGGGGCGAGTACGCTGAAGTCGGCGAGTCTTGCTGAGGCGAGAACATCACCCTGCGTGTGACTGCCGGCGACGCCAAGATACTCCTTGACGATCTTAGCTCTGCGGCTTCGCTTCGATATGGGCTGTATCGATTTGATCTCCGTGAAGCGGAGCTGGGGTGCGATCGCAACGCCCTTCGTGGTGGGGAAGACTCTCGCAGAGCATGAGCAGCAGGCACAGGCGATAAGGCCGCTGGCAAGTCGCCCGCATCTTCCTGGGATGTCGCCATGGCGAACCTCTTTTTGCACTGGTTGGCGTCAATTGGTTCGCCGCAGCTTTCAAAGATCCTGGCGCACTGACTTTTGAACTTTTAGGCACTTCTAAACTGTTTGAAACGTTTTGGTGTATTTAAAACGTTCTTTATTCTTCCGATCCAAAACCATCTCTAGGTAGGAGCATATCACATTTACTCTAGCCCTTATTGAAGTGTTATTCATACAGTTTCGTAGTCATATTAGTCGCCCCGTTTGATGATTGGTCGGAGCTTTGGGGACGGGTGACATGAGCGAGCGCAGCGAGCCCCCCGCCTGCGGTTTGACAGTCCGTGTGCGTAGCACGCGGCTGCAAACCCAGGACCCATCTTTGGTCTACCTACCAAGCGGAGGCAACGCGTGCGAGCCGCAGCGGGCTTAGGGTTCTGTCGCCAGCGAGTGCAGCGAGCCGTTTTTTTGTTCGCGCGGAGTGCGTAGCAGGGTGATAGTATTATAGGTGACCCCCCTCAGATCCGCACGTTCTGTGTGCATGTCGGAGCGATGTCGGAGGTCGGAGGTTTTGGCGTATGGATGATTGTGTTGCTACAGGCAGAGACAACACTTTCAAGATTCGTCACATGTCGAAGTCCAAGCTTGCCCGGGAGGGAAGACTTCCCCGGAGCATCAAGTGCTCTGATATCACAGTGTCATTTCTACCCGCTCCGTAACGATCTGTAGTTGACGACCATAGTGAAAGCTAGTGTAACGAGATGACTATAGTTTTGAAACAAGGAAATAGTTGAACTTGACAATAGATCTGGAACGGACTGGTATACTTATGTTTGACGCCGTCTCATACTGTATGTATGTATGTATGTATGTATGTATGTATGTATTGGGTGCCTTGCGATACTAGCATAGCCACTCAGCTTAAGCGCCGTCTTATTCCCAGTACTATGTCAGGTTTAAAATGGGCGATATGACGGTCTTAATCTGAGTCTCTAGAATTGCGACTACGATACTGACATAAAACATGGCACAACAAGGCTACCACGTCCTGTTACATGTGTCACAAATGCGCTTGCTAACTATGGTAATGTGGCCAGTATTACTGGACAGATGCCCGTCATGTTGTTAGCTTAAACTTGGGATTGCTCAGTTGGCCCTCACTTCGATTTCTAACCCCTCAGCAAAGAGCAGTCGCCATGGAAGACTTCTGGATACTCGTGTGCGCTTCGTGGCGCTGATGGGATGGCGAGCTCATAGGCCTTCGCGAGGAGCTCAACGAGATGCTTCTCGATGAGGAGTGGCGGCGGGTTATGCGGACGCGCCACCCGTTGACAGCTGAATGTCTTACCAGTCCCTCTGTGTCGGCATGGATGTGCATGTACACTAACGCAACTGACGCAAATTTTCTTAACGTGACGAGTCTTACGCGGTAAGTTACATCTTTCCGTAGCCCTGTGTTTTTCCTTGGAAGCTTACACAAATTTGGAGTTATCCATGCAGATATGCCTTTGAAACACTGCTTGTCCAATTCAAACCTTTCTTCCGCATTCCGCCACCGAGCCGTCGTGGCGGGCGCCCTCGCAAGCCTCGATTTCATCACCAGGTTCTTGGTGCTCTTCTACACTTCTACGTGGGCAGTATGGAGTACTCGACCCTGTGCACTTCCCACTCGAGAGAATGTGCAGACTTGCGCGGCGCTCACCGGATCTTGACGGTGGATCTGCGCGATGCTCTTCTCCTCAACGTCATGGCGGACATGCGCGATGCTTTCCTCCTGAGCGCGACGATGAAGCACTGCCGTAGAGTTTGGTTCGCACGGTGCTTCGGGGCTCGATGACGGAGACAATGTCAAGTCGATGACAATCACAGTCTTAGCAGCTCCAGGCGCCCTCGCAGCTACGGATATCTTACTTGCGTTACCAACCTGTACACAGCAGCGATTAATAACACGTTGGAATGCCCTGCATCAATCTCATTGCCGTGCACTTACGGGCTTCATAGATCGAGATGACTGGCGGGATTCCTCCCAACGGCGGATGTGGTGTCTTCGGCTGTGCAAAATTGATTATGACGCGAAGGCCGTTAAAAGGGCATATAATTCTCGGGACGGTAGTGAACGCACGACCTGTTTAAGTCGAACTTATGCTGAAGGATTAATTTAATGAACCCCCCTCGGCAGTGTATCAGATCTACGACAGCTCTTAAACCGGGATTAATCGTCGTCATAAGCTCATCTTATGCCTTTCTTTAAGACGGCTGCTTATGTTAGTATCGCAAGGCACCCATTGTGAAAACCAACGACTATGTCCTATTTTTTTGCAAATCGATCGCTTTAAGCGCTTATTAAGCGGATGAACCCTTGTTTTGATATATATAAACAGGATGCCACTCCGATTTGGCGTCCCCCATCCCTGTTCATATATCGCGGATTTGCGTATATTATACGCAAATCGATCCGAATGCCCAGTATCAGGTGGGCATTCTGAGGGCAGCTTGTATATATAAACGGCGTCCCAAATCAACGTGGGCTGCGAACTCGAAGCTGTAGCATATATAAACCCTAATGAGCACATATAATACATATATCATTGTATATTATGCGCGGAGCTACTTTTGCACGAGTAGTAGCTGCTTGTACTCGTACTTCTGGCTGCTGCACCTCTGCGGCTATTTAATATGCCCAGGGAGCAGAGCGTTCATTAGCATTTGGCCGAGATTTGCATATGGACGCTCTATCGCCAATCCTACGATTTAGTATTTTCTGCACCCCTGTTTATATGTTTTCTATCCCTCCTAATCAGCTTAACTGAACTGGACATCTTTGTCGGTTTTCACAATATGTATGTATGTATGTATGTATGTATGTATGTATGTATGTATGTATGTATGTATGTATGTATGTATGTATGTATGTATGTATGTATGTATGTATGTATGTATGTATGTATGTATGTATGTATGTATGTATGTATGTATGTATGTATGTATGTATGTATGTATGTATGTATGTATGTATGTATGTATGTATGTATGTATGTATGTATGTATGTATGTATGTATGTATGTATGTATGTAGTCCCCACACTATCTGTTCCGACTGAGCCAGACATACCGTGTTAAACAACGCAGAAAAGTATAAGCTATCACATGCGCATTTAGTTTGCTTTCTTTGCGTTGTTGCGGCTTTCGTTTCACCGAAATACCCCACTGGATGTCGTTTTCCGTTCCGATTGAGTCAGACATGGGGTGTTAAGCCTCGGTTCGGGTCAACACCCCGCGTACATATTGAGGAATCGCATCGCGAAGATCGATTCCGATGAGGTGGGGCCATTGCACCTTGTCTGCCATTTTCAAGCATAATGCTACACACATCTGTATAGTACCACTGCTACCTAAATTACGTGGATCACTTAGGAAGCAACTAGTGTCGAAGGAACTGAAAGCGGCTCGGTCACGGAGCTGTTCCAGACCAGTCAACTCAACTGTCGAGGGGAAGCAAGTGAACCAGGTGCAACCGACCCAGGTGAGTACGAGATGAAGGCCAGCAAGTCGGCCGTACATGACGGCGGTCTTATTCCCGGAGGGAAGCACGGAGGTACCACTTAGGGCTAGGTTAATAATGGCATTCGGTGAGCAATGACCTTTGCTCATGAATTCGATGCGTTTAGCCGGAGATATTTTTTTCAAGACGCTGATTCATGAACTTACTCTGATCGACACCTTCTGAAGTGCACATACCGGCTTAAGAACATAGCGAAGTGTCTAATACAATAAACTTTACAGCTAAACCTGACATTGCGGCTTTCGTTGTTTCGAACTCCCCACACTATCTGTTCCGACTGAGCCAGACATACCGTGTTAAACAACGCAGAAAAGTATAAGCTATCACATGCGCATTTAGTTTGCTTTCTTTGCGTTGTTGCGGCTTTCGTTTCACCGAAATACCCCACTGGATGTCGTTTTCCGTTCCGATTGAGTCAGACATGGGGTGTTAAGCCTCGGTTCGGGTCAACACCCCGCGTACATATTGAGGAATCGCATCGCGAAGATCGATTCCGATGAGGTGGGGCCATTGCACCTTGTCTGCCATTTTCAAGCATAATGCTACACACATCTGTATAGTACCACTGCTACCTAAATTACGTGGATCACTTAGGAAGCAACTAGTGTCGAAGGAACTGAAAGCGGCTCGGTCACGGAGCTGTTCCAGACCAGTCAACTCAACTGTCGAGGGGAAGCAAGTGAACCAGGTGCAACCGACCCAGGTGAGTACGAGATGAAGGCCAGCAAGTCGGCCGTACATGACGGCGGTCTTATTCCCGGAGGGAAGCACGGAGGTACCACTTAGGGCTAGGTTAATAATGGCATTCGGTGAGCAATGACCTTTGCTCATGAATTCGATGCGTTTAGCCGGAGATATTTTTTTCAAGACGCTGATTCATGAACTTACTCTGATCGACACCTTCTGAAGTGCACATACCGGCTTAAGAACATAGCGAAGTGTCTAATACAATAAACTTTACAGCTAAACCTGACATTGCGGCTTTCGTTGTTTCGAACTCCCCACACTATCTGTTCCGACTGAGCCAGACATACCGTGTTAAACAACGCAGAAAAGTATAAGCTATCACATGCGCATTTAGTTTGCTTTCTTTGCGTTGTTGCGGCTTTCGTTTCACCGAAATACCCCACTGGATGTCGTTTTCCGTTCCGATTGAGTCAGACATGGGGTGTTAAGCCTCGGTTCGGGTCAACACCCCGCGTACATATTGAGGAATCGCATCGCGAAGATCGATTCCGATGAGGTGGGGCCATTGCACCTTGTCTGCCATTTTCAAGCATAATGCTACACACATCTGTATAGTACCACTGCTACCTAAATTACGTGGATCACTTAGGAAGCAACTAGTGTCGAAGGAACTGAAAGCGGCTCGGTCACGGAGCTGTTCCAGACCAGTCAACTCAACTGTCGAGGGGAAGCAAGTGAACCAGGTGCAACCGACCCAGGTGAGTACGAGATGAAGGCCAGCAAGTCGGCCGTACATGACGGCGGTCTTATTCCCGGAGGGAAGCACGGAGGTACCACTTAGGGCTAGGTTAATAATGGCATTCGGTGAGCAATGACCTTTGCTCATGAATTCGATGCGTTTAGCCGGAGATATTTTTTTCAAGACGCTGATTCATGAACTTACTCTGATCGACACCTTCTGAAGTGCACATACCGGCTTAAGAACATAGCGAAGTGTCTAATACAATAAACTTTACAGCTAAACCTGACATTGCGGCTTTCGTTGTTTCGAACTCCCCACACTATCTGTTCCGACTGAGCCAGACATACCGTGTTAAACAACGCAGAAAAGTATAAGCTATCACATGCGCATTTAGTTTGCTTTCTTTGCGTTGTTGCGGCTTTCGTTTCACCGAAATACCCCACTGGATGTCGTTTTCCGTTCCGATTGAGTCAGACATGGGGTGTTAAGCCTCGGTTCGGGTCAACACCCCGCGTACATATTGAGGAATCGCATCGCGAAGATCGATTCCGATGAGGTGGGGCCATTGCACCTTGTCTGCCATTTTCAAGCATAATGCTACACACATCTGTATAGTACCACTGCTACCTAAATTACGTGGATCACTTAGGAAGCAACTAGTGTCGAAGGAACTGAAAGCGGCTCGGTCACGGAGCTGTTCCAGACCAGTCAACTCAACTGTCGAGGGGAAGCAAGTGAACCAGGTGCAACCGACCCAGGTGAGTACGAGATGAAGGCCAGCAAGTCGGCCGTACATGACGGCGGTCTTATTCCCGGAGGGAAGCACGGAGGTACCACTTAGGGCTAGGTTAATAATGGCATTCGGTGAGCAATGACCTTTGCTCATGAATTCGATGCGTTTAGCCGGAGATATTTTTTTCAAGACGCTGATTCATGAACTTACTCTGATCGACACCTTCTGAAGTGCACATACCGGCTTAAGAACATAGCGAAGTGTCTAATACAATAAACTTTACAGCTAAACCTGACATTGCGGCTTTCGTTGTTTCGAACTCCCCACACTATCTGTTCCGACTGAGCCAGACATACCGTGTTAAACAACGCAGAAAAGTATAAGCTATCACATGCGCATTTAGTTTGCTTTCTTTGCGTTGTTGCGGCTTTCGTTTCACCGAAATACCCCACTGGATGTCGTTTTCCGTTCCGATTGAGTCAGACATGGGGTGTTAAGCCTCGGTTCGGGTCAACACCCCGCGTACATATTGAGGAATCGCATCGCGAAGATCGATTCCGATGAGGTGGGGCCATTGCACCTTGTCTGCCATTTTCAAGCATAATGCTACACACATCTGTATAGTACCACTGCTACCTAAATTACGTGGATCACTTAGGAAGCAACTAGTGTCGAAGGAACTGAAAGCGGCTCGGTCACGGAGCTGTTCCAGACCAGTCAACTCAACTGTCGAGGGGAAGCAAGTGAACCAGGTGCAACCGACCCAGGTGAGTACGAGATGAAGGCCAGCAAGTCGGCCGTACATGACGGCGGTCTTATTCCCGGAGGGAAGCACGGAGGTACCACTTAGGGCTAGGTTAATAATGGCATTCGGTGAGCAATGACCTTTGCTCATGAATTCGATGCGTTTAGCCGGAGATATTTTTTTCAAGACGCTGATTCATGAACTTACTCTGATCGACACCTTCTGAAGTGCACATACCGGCTTAAGAACATAGCGAAGTGTCTAATACAATAAACTTTACAGCTAAACCTGACATTGCGGCTTTCGTTGTTTCGAACTCCCCACACTATCTGTTCCGACTGAGCCAGACATACCGTGTTAAACAACGCAGAAAAGTATAAGCTATCACATGCGCATTTAGTTTGCTTTCTTTGCGTTGTTGCGGCTTTCATTTCACCGAAATACCCCACTGGATGTCGTTTTCCGTTCCGATTGAGTCAGACATGGGGTGTTAAGCGCTTAATAAGCGAATGAACCCTTGTTTTGATATATATAAACAGGATGCCACTCCGATTTGGCGTCCCCCATCCCTATTCATATATCGCGGACTGGCGTCGAATTATAAGCAAATCGCTTCGAATGCCCAGTATCGTATATCAGCTGGGCATTCTGAGGGCAGCTTGTATATGAGACCGCGTCAAACAAAAAGACGCTACGCCACCATTTGGTTTTATCGAGTAAAACGCCTTCAAAGATTGGGGACCCGGGTGGTGGACCCGGGGGGAGGCGCAGTTCGAAGTTATTAATCAAAGGGGAATACGTGTGTGATAAAACAGAAATACCTACAAACCGCAAACATTTACTTGTATTGAAATAAGCAAGTCGTGAAGGGTGGGGTCCGCATCTAGGGACCTAAACGTTTCAGCGGATAGAGCGCACAGGCGAGTTTCATCTTGTAACGGAGCTAATGGCCCAGCTTTTCTTAAGCGCTCACTTAAAGTATTTGCTACAGTGCTTACAGTAATTAGTCTGACTTCAGAATTAGTCTTCGTTCAAAATTAGGTTATGTCAGACTAATTCATGTGAGCCAGGAAAGATTGAATTCATAATTAGTCTGAGCAAAAATGTTCAAAATTAGTCTGCATCAAATGGGCACGTCTTGATGAAGTGGTTTGGTCTCGCCTGCTCCGTGACCCTGTGTGCGATGATTATTCGGCACTATTGAGGATACCGATTGCCTCTTTCTATATTGCACTTCATCCTTCACCCCTCTAAGGGGGTACTACTAAACTTCACTATCTATATATAATATTGTATAGTACTGAGTGCGCTGTACTTAAGTACAGATACCGCCCACTAAGTTGTACAGTGGTACTCTTTTAGTTCCTACAGTATATTATATGTGTTCAGAATATACGGTGTTACAGATGAAGTTTACGTACATTCAAATCAACAGCTCACTCAGTGTTTGTCAGCGCTCCGGTCCCAATGTCGTCGAGCTCATGCGATGAAGCACCGTCGACCAGCAGCAAGATGTCCCTCCCGGCTTCATAAAGCGCGTCAGCCACCCATCCGACAGCTTGAGAGGAGGGAGGGGGTCGTGATAGACGCCAGAATCTGCCTCGCCTTGGTAATTAGCCGCCGCGAGAGGTATGTGTGCTGCGAGAGGCACGCCTCCACGATGGTAGCTCGAGACGGCGGCTGCGACGGCTTGAACTTGGCCTGTGACTAGAGTGCCAGATCGGCGAGCGATGGCGACGGCTGCGAGCGTCCATGCTCCTCGACTTGCCAATTTTGCGCGATCGTGAGCCACTTGGCCTTCGTTTGCTTCGTTGTGCTGGTCATGGCGGGCTGCGGGGGGGGGTCTTGGCAAGACTCTTGCAGGGCTCTGTTTGAATTGTGAAAGATCCCTCTGGGCGGGAAAACTGGATTTTTCCTCCCAAAAGCGATTAGGCTTCATTACCGATTTTGAGGGTGTATAGACTGACTGTGTGTACAACTTAGTGGGCGGTATCTGTAGTGTACAAACCTAGTGGGTTGGTTCTCCACCAGTAACCTCACTTCGCCTTTTAAGTTACCGGCTCCAATACAATAGCTCTCTTTCCTTACCTCCATCACATAGGCCTGTAGTATAGCGAAGTAGCTTTTTTCTTGCTCACAAATGACGCCTTCGTACAGTCCCTCTATGTCTTCACTCCTCTTTATCTCCATAGTCCCTCTATGTCTTCACTCCTCTTTATCTCCATAGGCATAAGAGACGGAAATGGATTTATTTCAAACCTAAGATTGGGGTGGCAGTTTTGCCCAATTATTATATTTATCCCCATTTATCTTTTTCGTTGCCCATTTAGTACCCATTCTCTATTTTGAGTTCGATTAGATTAATTTTGAGCATTCAAAATTAGTCTGTGTTCATAATAAGTCTATGTGAAGTTCCGCTGGACCATTTTGTGTGAGGTCGTTGAAAATATGCTTACATAAATTAGTTTCACTAATTGCTGTAACCACTGTAGTGCTAAATTCTCGGCTAAATGGCCAATCAGATCGTGTGAACTCGAAGATGTGTGTGATTATTTGCTCGTTCATTCAGCTTTCGACTATTTGATCACAAACTGACCTGAAAAATGCACTTGACAGTGAGCTTGGTCGCCAGCTGTCAGAAGCCGTTCACCTAGCCCTATTAATGTCTAAATTCATTGGAGAAAATCCCCACATCAAGCCAATCGTAATGGCAACCACGGTGTTGCACGAATGTTATATGATGAGAAGATGTTGCACCAAAGTTACTCGATGACATCCGGAATCCAGCGCCTAACGACAGTTCTTCGAACTGCGAATTGGCCAGCGAAAATCGTACTTAATTGTGTTTTCCCTCCAGTGGCGTTTTTCGCAAAGTCTAAATTTAGAGCAGGTGTATCGACCAGCAGTGTTTCACCCCAAAGGATTATGAGCACCGCAGCCCCCGCCGAGAGCCGTACGAATACCACAGCGCCTCATGGTAGCCCGCCTCACGCAGACACCGCCATCGCAGCCTCTGCGTGCTTCATATATTATATGAAGCAATTGGCCGGACCCCGGTGTCCCCCATTACAAACTGCAGTCACCAAAGATTATTTACTTTTAGTACAGTGGGTAGTCCAGACCCGCCCCATTTCACCACCCTTCCATTTTCAGATCAGCGAGATACAACCACAATAGCAAGAGGACGTGGCGGTGGCTCGCAAACTACTATTCCTCCGCGAAAACGCAAAATGGGCCCCGATAGGAAGGAAGCAGCCTACAACCGAGCTGTCGAGAAGCTAGGAGCGGACGTGGTGAAGCAGATAAGAGAAGATTGGGATTTATGGGACACTAAATTCGGGGGCAAAGAGTGGCAGCAGTCTGAGGGGGTTGTGATGCAACTATTGCAACAGGGATTGTCAGAGCGTGAAATTCGGCGAAGCAATAGTCAAACGAGTACAAGATCTTTCTTTCTGTATTTTTCATTATGGTTTTTAAAATAAACACTTATTAAATTAACGGGAGGTAACTTGTTGTCATGCGCACATTAGAAGTGTATAGGACGTGTTGCATGTGTACTCATAAACGATGGTTGCCAGGCAATCATTACCCGGTAATACTGGTAGTTTTCCCAGCTGGCGGGGCAGCATGGGACCCCGGGGGCGCGCCAAACGCTTCATATAAACAGCGTCCCAAATCAACGTGGGCTGCGAACTCGACGCTGTCAGCATATATAAATCCTAATGAGCACTTATAATACTTATCTCTCCGTATATTATGCGCGGAGCTACTTTTGCACGAATAGTAGCTGCTTGTACTCGCAGCTAGAGCTACTCTGGCCGCTGCACCTCTGCGGCTATTTAATAAGCCCAGGAAACAGAGCGTTCATTAGCACTTGGCCGAGATTTGCATATGGACGCTCTATCGCCAGACCTACGATTTAGTATTTTCTGCACCCCTTGTTATATGTTTTCTACCCCTCCCTATCAGCTTAACTGGACTGGACATCTTTGTCGGTTTTCACAATATGTATGTACAGATAAGAGCGCGATTAGGCAACACCTGGAATCCGATCCGATTTAACGGGTTAAGCTATATTGGGGCCTCAGGCCATTACGCTACGGGCTAACGTACTGATTAACGTTGTCTTAGGGGTTCAGGATATCGGCGATCCTGCTTCGGTCGACGAATAGGCCGGCATGTTGCCAGCAATGCTTGATGGTATCGGCGGGGATGTCGTCCCAGGCCTGCTTGCACCACTGCAGCGCCTGCGCGAGCTTGATCTGGTGTGGATCCTTCTCGCCATGCATGTACGCTTGCATGATGGCCTCGGTCTGGGCGTCCATGACGCGGGCCTTGAGCGTAGCGATCACGCCTTGGTCCATGGGCTGGATGGCGGCGGTGGTGTTGGGTGGCAGCTTGACCACGCGGACGTGGGGCGTCGCCTCCTCGGGCACCTTGTGCGACGGCGCGTTGTCCACGAGCAACAGGATACGCCTGTCCTCCGCCGCCATGCGCGCTTCCAGGTCCTGCAGCCACTCGCTGAAGACCGCCGCCGTCATCCAGCCCTTGCCAACGCCCTTGTAGTCGACGCCGTCGGGCTTTTCGCGCAGCCACCGCGGTCGCTTGGCCGTGCCCAGGATCAGTAGGGGCAGCTTCTCGGAGCCGGTGGCGTTGGTGCCGACCACCATGGTCACGCGGGCCTTGCGCTGCTTGAGCTCCGGCGCAGCACGCACGCACAGCGACCTGCGGGGTAGCGCTTGGTAGAACAGCGCGGCTTCATCCATGTTGAAGACGTCGCTTGGGTTGTAGTCCGCCAGCACCTTGCGCAGCCTTTCCGCCTCCGCGCGCGCCGCCACCAAGTCCACGGAGTCGATCTCGCCGTGAGCTCGCCGGCTTCTGATGCCGTGGCGGCGCTGGAATTGCCGCAGCCAGCCCGTCCGCGTGAACCTTGGCAGGTCTTCCTGGGGTATCTTGAGCTCTTCCGCGCACTTGCGGGCGAGCCACACGAGCAGCCTGCCGTTCAGCGCGATGCCGCCGCCCTCGAAGTACATGATCGCCTCCACGAGCATGGTGTCGAGCTTCACCACTTGGGCTGGCTGCGTTCGGGAGCGCTGCAGCGCGTTCTTGTTGAGCCTTGATAGCGTATCTTCGCGCTTCAACATGCGGCTGATGGCTGCCTTGCTTGGTGGTCTTGGAAGTCGATACGTCGTCGCCGCCCACTGCGTCAGCTCCTTCAGCGTGGCGTGAGGTGCATGCTCACGGCGGTGCTTGCACAGCGCTAGCTGCTGCGCCTTGGTCAGCCGCATGCGCGGCATCTTGGTTGTGCAGGACTGCCTTTCCGAGGCGTATCGTCCCGCTTGACTGGTTTCTGAGTACTAACTGCGAAGTACAAACCGGCAGCTCTGTGCGAACTTTGAGTGCGAAGTACAAACCTACAGCTCCGTGCGAACTTTGAGTGCTGTGCGTACCCTGAGAGCTGCTAATCGCTGATTGGCTAATTGAAACGCGTACCGTGAACCATTTGCTTATTGTTAGGGTTATGCTTACAAAAAAAGAGCGGCGCCTAGCTACTGGTAATTTGAACCCTGCTGCGGGCTGCGCGCTTCTCCGCGCTGTATGCTAGCTGATATGCGCGCCTCTCCTCCGCATGCTTGGCGTAGTACGCCTTTTGGCGGGCTAGGCGCCTGTTCCTGTCCTGCTCGTACCTATCCTGACGGTATGTGGTGATGATGGGCTCCATTGCACTTAGGTTTTTTATACTATTGAGGTTAAACCTCATGTTGGGCGCCAACCACATGTTCAGCGCCATTTCCAATTTTACCCGCCCCTACAACAATGGCCCCGCGCACGACCACCGCCGCCGCCACCGCTGCCGCCACCGCCACCGCCGCCGCTGCCCCCGCGCCGTCCCAAGTCATGTGGACCGTGGGCTACTCGTACAACGGCGTCGTCCAGACTGTATCGGTCCCTCCACGAGCTATCGGCTCCGACGTCCGGGAAGCCTTGGCTGTGGAGCTCGATCTCCCCGCCAACGGCATGAAGCTGCTGGTGCTGCGGGTGGGCGAGGACCAGTGGCCGACTCAAGACGCAGCGGAGACGTGCGACGGCACCGAGCTCCGCTACCTCGAGCCGATCCAGAGCCAGCTCGAAGATCTTCCGGGCGTCGACGCTGTCCAGCTTCGCGTTGAGGCCCGCCCTCCGCCACCGGTGATGCTGACGGCGCCCGACCTTGACCTCGAAGAGGCGGCCGCTCAAGCTGAAGCGTTCGACATCGAGGACAAGACGGACACGGAGAGCGGGAGTACCAGCAGCCATGCGACGACGGTGACGAAGCTGAACTCCGCGTTCACCAAGTGCCGCAAACGCAAGGCCACCAGTCAGTCGGTCGGCTACTCTTCGTGCAACGAGGAGTTCATGGAGGAGATGACGGCCGACCTCAAGAAGACCAAGTACAAGCAGGAGGACCTGGAGCTACCGGCAGCATACCTCAAGCAGTTGAAGACCAAGTATCGCTCGCTCGTCGTGTCATCCCGTGAGCCATGGCGGTCAAACGAGGCTACGCGGAGGGTGTTCATCGACGACATCCTTACGACGTGCGTGACGGCGGTCAAGGACGGCGACAAAACCAAGGCTGACCTGTTCCTGAACTACGAAAAGCGCGTGGACGACCCTGAGGTGGACGCGAGCGGCACGGCGGACTACGTGATCACGCTCGGGACGCGCATGGTGATCGTCATTGAGGCGAAGAAGTGCGACATGGACCACGCGCTGCGCCAGAACTTCGCGGCGATGGAGGTTGCGCGCGTGCTTAATTCCAAGAAAACTCAAGACGACAAAGACGGGTGGCGGGATATCCAAGGCATCTGCACTGATTATCAGAACTGGATCTTCGTCAAGCGCACATCAACGGAGTTCGCGATGAAGCACATGGTGTGCAGGACGCCCGACACGCTGGACCACGACCCTCTCGACTTCCCGTTCGATATGGTCCCCATCGCAAACAGAGTCTACACGATGCTTAAACTGCTTTAATACATTTACGTTTACATTTAGCTCAGTGTTCTCTTAATCGTTCTTGCTAACCGGGAACAATGTGCTAACCGAGAGCTTGTCGCGAATTCCCAGCGTTGTGCTAACCGAGAGCGACTCGCTAACCGGGAGCTGGTTGCTAATCGAGAGCGACTCGCTAACCGGGAGCTAATTGCGAACCGAGAGCGTATTGCGAATCGAGAACCCCTAGCGTACCGCTAACCGGGAGCGTGGAGTTAACCTGAAGCGTCGCGCTAACCGCGGGCACGTAGCGAACCTCTAGGTGCTGTCTTTGAGTGTCGGGCAATTTGTACCACTTGTACCACCCCCGTTTGGTACAAAATCAGACGACCACAGCCAAACGAACTCAGGTGTAGACGACTGTGGTTGAATGTACCGTTGTACCAGCGGTACAAGCACTTTTGCATCTTAAACTCTTTTTATCTTTTTTTCTTACTTGTATCTACATCCTCTCTTTTTTTCTCTTTATGAAGTTGTACCACTGGTACAACGGTACAATTGGATACAGATTACGAGAGTAGCTCTAGCTACCCTAAGATCTTACGAATCCGGTGGTACAAGCCTGGTACAAGCCTGGTACAAGTGGTACAAACTGCTGCCGCAAAACAAAAGTCGTCTTCACCTGAGTTTATAGGGCGCGAGGGCTACTCGTCGTCCACACGATTATAGGCGAGGCCGGTCATGTGGCTGTGCAGCAGTTGCGCGTGGGCACGATCTCGTTCCCTCACCGTCATCCTCTGATACGCTTCCGACGATTGCAGAGCGGCCTCATGGATGTGTCGCATGTCGTTGACCGTCAGTGGCGTCCCAGCATATGCGTTGAAGATGCGCGGGATGCGTCGCGCTAGGCTGTTGCGTGATGCAACGTGCGTCAGACGGCCTTGTCTGAACGACCATATAAATAGGTACTCTACGCGATCTTGCAGCTGCTGCAGCACGCGCAACCAGGCGGATAGGACGTACGCAAGGTCTCTTTTGACCTCAAGCGTAGTCTTTCCCATGTGGCGGCTGTTCTTGAAGTCCTACATGACCACGCGGAACGTAAACAACCGTCCGGCTTTCTTGAAGTAGAGCCAGTTGCCCTGATCTGGGATGGAGCGCAACCTTGAGGTCAGCCGCAGCGTGCTCCAATCAGCGCGTAGGGCAGGCTGCAGGGTGTAGCACGCCATCAGGGCGATGCGCTGCATTTCTTTGGCAAAGAGGGTTGCATTCAGCTTCTTCCCACGCATTCCCATCAGCCGCTCAAGGCTGGCGTCGGAGAGAGGCTGCAGAGGGAACCCGTATCTCACAAACAGTTGCTCCATCGACTTGGCTATGACGCCTTCAAGCTCGTTCAGCGACTGGTAACGTTCCCTCTGCGCATCCGTGAGCCGGTTGTCGACTGGATTTCTCTGCATGGCTGCTTTCAGCCGCTCTATCTTTCTCCCATATGCGCGCTTGCTAGTGGCTGTAACCGCGTCACCCGCAGCTTTCACTAACGCAATCACATGACACCAACGTGAGTACTGAGTACGGAGGTTGTCTGTATCCTCTACGCGCCTGACCACAGTCCTGCTTTTATTTAGAAACGTTAGGTCGCGTGCGTTGCGCACCTCATCAGCAACTGACTTGAGGAAGCCAACGCGCGCATTCAGCAGCACTGAACTCTTGGTATGCGGTGCCAACGCCTCTTTGATGACCGTTTCCATCTTCTTTTCTATATCAGTATGTACAAAAAAATGCCTAAGAGCACCCTAATTTGACTGGCTGGTTCGAACGGTTACTGGCCGTTGAGGATGGTAGCATGCGCCGTATGGTCGCCTATCAGTGGCTGGGCGCTTCGGTGGTCTCGGTAGAATGAGGACGGAGTCCGTTCGGGTAAGCGGGATCGGTTCAGGGAAAAAGCTAGTGGCCGCAATCATTTTAGGGTCCATGGTCTTTTTTTGCTCTTATATATAGGACCATATCACAATTTTTGGTCAGACTAAAAATAATTGTGTATAAAAATTCTATCCTGAGCGGCGCCCCCCAGGGTATATAAATAGTCATTACCCGACCAAGCACCCCCAACAACCCCCCGCAAGAAACGATGCCGCTGCTCAAGCGCACCACTCAGGACGACGGCAAGGTCGTTCTCATGGACTTCTTCTACTGCTCTAACGAGATGGAGGAGAGCCTGCCCAGCGACAGGTTCCTGCTCGTTCAAGATAAGGTACGTGCGCTCAGTGATATTATGCAGAGGGAGGGGGCCGACGTCAAGATGTTCTCGACGAGCGGCTACCCCTTCAAGCTCGAGGTTAACCGCCACGCCTTTGATGAGGAGTCTAACGGTTCGTTCTATGGTTATTGGTACTACAGGACTGAAGATGACCGCGCGCGGCACGAGGGCTACTTCGCGTGGCCGGACCTGCGCATCTGCACCGCCGCCAAGCAGTACGACCAGCGGCAGTACGACCTGGTCAACCTCCTGCCGGCGGAGTGGTTCAGCAGCGACGCTAACCTCAAGGGCCTGGCCGGACTGCTCTACGACACGTGCGCCAGCTTCGGACAGGCGCGCAGGACGTTCGCGTGCATCGTGAGCGCCAAGTGCGGTGACCAGTTCGACTTGCCGGAGGCGATGAAGGCGTTCGGCTGCGGCGCGGGAAACGAGACCTCGCTCACGGAGGCTCAGGTGCATGCGGTCGCTGGCGAAGCCAACCCGGACGCGTTCCGCGAGTGGCGAGCAGAGCAGGCGAAGCAGGAGGCAGGGGAGCAGGCCAAGCAGGAGGTCGAGGCCAAGCAGCAGCGCAAGGAGCGACGCAAGGCCGCCGCGAGCGATGACAAGCCCAAGAGCTGGGTGGAGCAGTGCGAGGCCGAGTCGAAGCAGCGGAAGGGCAAGAAGATGACGCAGAAGGAGCTCAAGGCGGCACTGTTCAAGGTGCTGCTGGACGAGCTGGAGCGTCTGCCCAAGAGCCTCATCCGCGAGGACAATCAGTACGTCGTCAACACCATCGCCAAGCAGCGCAAGTGGAGCAGCCCGGAGCAGCTCGCGTACGCGATCAAGTCAGTGTACGGCTACATCACGGCCGACAACGTTCCTGTCTACGTGAAGAAGTCGGTGACCACGGTGCCCTTCTCCGGCAGCGAGCTTGTGCGGACGCTGGCGTACTCACTGTCCAAGGCGGGGCACAAGGACAACGGCGAGCGGCTGTGCAAGTACGAGGTGCAGTTCATGGACCAAGTCGTGACCGTCAGCTTGAAGGAAGTGCTGGACGACTGCTGGCCCGGCATCGCGTACGACAGCGCCGACGTCATTCCGCACAGCCCAATGGAGCCCTGCGACTTGGGCAGCGTCTTCAACATGTTCGGGCAGTACCAGCACAAGTACGACCCGAGCTTCGTGATCAACCAGCGGCTCGTGGACATGTGGGTCAACCACGTGAAGGAGATCATCTGCTCGGGCGACGCGCGACTCTACGAGTATCTGCTCAACTGGTTTGCGCACATCCTCCAGCACCCCGGCGTGAAGACCCAGACCGTGCCGCTGCTGAAGTCCAAGCCCGGCGCAGGCAAGAACTTCCTCGTGAACGTGTTCGCTCGGTACGTGCTCAACCCATGCATGTCGATAGTGATCAATGACTTGGACCGCCTAACCGGACGCTTCAACGCTCTGTTTGTAGGCAAGACCATGGTCATGATCGACGAGGCCATCGACGCATCCAACCGCAAGGGCAACCAGATCATGAAGAACAAGATCTCCGAGGACAAACAGCCACTCGAACGCAAAGGTATGGACCCAATCATGGTCAATGACTTCTCTAACTACATTGTGGCGACTAACAACGACTTTAGTTCTATTGTAGAGGCTCACGACCGTCGCTACGTCTGCATCGAGGTGTCGGACAAGGTGTGTCCAGGCATGCCCGGCGCCAAGGAGTACTGGGACCGCGTGTACAAGCCACTGCTCACGATGGAGGCCGGCGCGAGCATCTTCCACTGGCTGCTGCGGCGAGACATCACCAAGTTCAACATCCGGAACCTGCCCGAGACTAACTACAAGAAGCTGTTGAAGTGCAAGCAGTCGAACGTAGGCGTGCGGTTCCTGCTGAACAAGCGCCAGCAGCTCATCGACGCCGACACGGACTTCGAGCAGCTCTACACGAACAAGGACATCTACGCGGAGTACGTGCGGTGGACCGAAGAGTCGAACCAGAAGCTGGTGAACGACTCAACGTTCCTGCAGATGCTGGACAGCGTTGGCTTCCCGCTGAAGCAGAAGCGGATCAAGGGCTCGGACTCGAAGCCTCGGCGCCGCGTGCTCACGCGCAAGTTGATCGAGGAGAACCTGAGTCAGTATATCGTCGACGATGAAGATGATGAGGAGTAAGATCACTAACACGAAGATATTTTTTTTGTCTGCTGCGTTATATACAATGAAGCCAGAAACATTCACGGCCACGCTAAAGCTCTACAAGCAGGAGCTGCAAGTCGCGCATGAGCGCATCCGTGGGCACTTAGAGAAGATCAGCGAGCTCACGACTATGATCAACGACGTGCAGCGCGTGGACTACATCAAGTACCGACTCATGCAGATCGGCGGACACGATCGCGCGTTCAGGTACATCGTCAGCGACCTGCGCTACAAAGGTGAGCTCGAGCAGCTGTTCGACTTGCCGTTTGATGAGATCTTACAAGCGTATCTGTCCATGCTCGACAGGCGCAACAGGATCGTCCACAAGTGGACTATGTCAATGTGGGAGACTGGCCCGGTGCCGACGTTTGTGCGCTACCGTTACCAACAACATATTAATTATTTAGCTGAGAGTGAGTCTTCTCTATCGTTGGATATAGAATCGTCTGAGTCATCCGAGCCGCTAACCCATGTTCCCTAACTTCACCAGTTTGCAGCAGCGCGAACAGAAGCGTCTCGAGCTGCTAGAGAAGGTAACGAGGCGTTACAGGCAGCGTGAGACGCAGCGTGATATGTACGCGGAGACCGTGTGGGCTACCGATGCGGATAAGACAGTGTCGTTGCTAAACGAAAAAAAAAAGATTGATGTTGCTGATGTAAGCACTAGTAATGTGATAAATGAAAATACAAACAATGTTGCGGTTGTTGAAGCGCATCCTGTAGAGCCATTCGGTCGATCTCTTGTTGAAGTGATCCGCCGAATGGTTTTTATCATTCCTCCACAGCCGCAGAGGGCTGACTTCAGCGTGCAGACGGATGCTCCACACACAGGAGACTTTAGCTCACAGACGGCGGCACCACGCACGAGTGACTACAGCTCACAAGTAGATATAAGACAGCCCACCGGCGACTTCAGCTCGCAGACAGCGGTAACACGCACGAGCGACTACAGCTCACAAGTAGATATTAGGCCCCCTAGCATGAGCCACATCACGCAAACCCCTCCACCTCCACAAAGAGGTAGCTTCGGCACGCAGACAGATCTGCCCGTGATCAATGCGATCACAACTCAGACGCCACCGCTACCGACGCTCGAGAGCGTAGTCCGTGAGTTGCCGTCGCCCGACATCCACGACGCGCTGCTGGACACCACGTTCCACGGCTCGGACTTCGATGACTCAGCGTACGCTGCCGAGGTAGACACCGACAACGAGTCGGAGGCCGGGGTGGACCCTGAGATCGCGATCGGCATGAACGTCATTAGGACTACCTACGATAAGTTCCCCGACTTGGCAAACTACCGCATACAGCCCTTGGCCGTCGACGACCGGCCGGTCAGTGTATACTACTTCTCTGTTGATGGTGACCTGGTAGTGGATATGCCTCTAATTGAGCCGATCCTCATCAATTGGCCGCTGACGGCCCGCCTTATCACATCTGTCTGTCTTATCCGTGTAGGCTTTCAGGATACAACCGACTACGTGGACTGGACGCCACTAAACGTGCACCCGCTGTACTACGACGGCGAGCCGGACGAGCTGGTAATCCTCGGCGAGCAGGGCCTACCCTTCAGCATATCCACAGGCGAGTTGGCTGACCTAAACAACTACGACTGGATCCAGATGGCTCAGGCGCTGTACGCGATCCACGCAACTCACTTCGACCAGCAGCGCTCCGCTGCTAATAGCGATCCGCTAGCACACGAAGCTGAGGTGATCGAGGAGCTACGCAACGAATTCGCAATGGCCACGCCATCTGTCACCACGTCACCCGAGCCGGTTACGTCACCGGAGACGAATGACAGTCAGATGGTGGAGTCGGAGACGGGTGTGCGAACCGCGGACGCTAGCGGTGATACTAGAGCTAGGACGAGGCGTAGGCTTGCCGATCAGTTTAGCTCGCCTGTAGTTACGGTACAACCTCGCCGCGTGAGGGAACGCGATGAAGAAGAGGATGAAGAGCGTGAGCATACTCGGGGCACTCGACCGCGCACCGAAGGCCATAACCAACGCGACGGCTCGGATAGAGCTCAGGAGATCAATCGCAAGAACGTTCTAGACATATTTAAGAAGTATAATACATACATTACCGAGAAGGGTTTGCTTGTGCGTCCTATGCTATGGTCCTACAACCCAAACTCAGATGGCGATCCCGCCGCCGGCATGCAGATTAAGCTGCACGCGAACGGTGAGCGGCTAAAGATCATTAAAACACGTGGGGGCGCTGAGCAGAAAGCTGTTGTGAGGGACGTGAACTGGCACAGCACGCTGCTGCGGTTGCTGCAAGGGCTACGAGAGAAGAATATTACTATCGATGAGCGTCTGCTACGGCGCGTAGAGGGTAGGGTGCTAACCACCAACTCCACGCGGTTTCAAGGCAGAGAAACTCAAACTCTGCTCGACAGCAATACCGCCGTTAGCAGTAGGAGTACAGGGGACATGCACTGCGAGTCGAGCAATGGGATGTCGCTGCCTGCCGCCAGTGCCAAGCGTTTCCTTGAAACGTTCTTCCAGCGCGTTGGGACTGACGTTCCGCAGTTTCGTCTGGACGCTGTCATTCCAGATGCCGAGGGGGGCTACCACGTGACTACGCTGAACGACGTGTTGAGACTGCGCCAAAACGGCGGCCAACGGCGACTAGCACCTGCTAGCCCAATCACTAGCCCTATGAATAAAGTGGACTGGCCTGCCACCCTCGGTTCGCTTGCTGCGATCGCGCACGGCTTCGTGCAAGAGGATCGCGAGGCTATGACCGACGACCGTAAGCGGCGGATTGATAACTTCATGGGGACCATGCGCGAGGTGGCCCAGGAGCTGCGCATCGAGCACATCATCGGCACTATACCAAGAGCTCTGAGCCGACAGCTGCCACGCGGGCGAGGGTTGCGCGGAGCAGGACAGCGTGGACGGCCGAAGGGCTCGGGCGGCGCCCCGTACTCGAGCGTGCAGCGCAAGGGTAGGTACTACAACCTCAACGACATACAGAACAGCGGGTTAGCGAGCGCGTACATCTACAAGAAGCTAGGCAGTAAGTTCGTTCGCATCCCTGACCTAAACAACGGTGTGCTCAATGTCTGCTATCCGTCAAGGAAGAAGGTAGGGCCGAAGCGTGAGATCAGCGAAGAGGTAAAGCAGATGGTAAAAGATTTAGTCTACAAGCAGACGATTAGTCAGGATGAGTATGACAAGTTATCAGTGGACGATCGACAGCTGTTTAAGGAGATCTTGCAGGTGACGCACATTGAACACGCGTTCAGGGACGAACTGCCCGATCCGCTGAGCACACTCAAGATGGAGTATGACAAGCTCAAGGGCGAGCTGCTCATGGGCAACGACAACCCCAGCATCCTCAAGCAGCTGAAGATAGTGACGGTAGACATGTACAGCAATCGGTTGATAAGCGATAAAGAATTCAAGCAGATTATCACTCGGTTGATATAGACAGCATGTTGGTCCTTAACACTAATCTGATCACGAAGACGGGAGGCCTGTACAACCTGCAGGCGGACCAGAACCTCACGGAGCTGAAGGCGATCATGAAGGACATCTTGGTCAAGGAGAGACCCACCGGCTACGCAACAGCAATCTGGGCGGACAACAAGCCTACGACCGTATCGACGCAGACTGCTGCCGTGGGAGGTCGGCTGTGGGCTAAAACGGGTGTGTACGGCCCTCGTAAGAAGAAGGAGCCCCGCGTGAAGACCTTCGTCCTTTAAACTCACGTGAAGACGACTGTTTTTTTGGAGCAGTTTGTACCACTTGTACCAGGCTTGTACCACCGAATTCGTAAGATCTTACGGTAGCTAGAGCTGCTCTCGTAGTCTGTATCCAATTGTACCGTTGTACCAGTGGTACAACTTCATAAAGAGAAAAAAAAGAGAGGATGTAGATACAAGTAAGAAAAAAAGATAAAAAGAGTTTAAGATACAAAAGTGCTTGTACCGCTGGTACAACGGTACATTCAACCACAGTCGTCTACACCTGAGTTAGTTGGGCCGTGGTCGTCTGATTTTGTACCAAACGGGGGTGGTACAAGTGGTACAAATTGCCCGACACTAAAAGAAAGCACCTAGAGGTTCGCTACGTGCCCGCGGTTAGCACAACGCTTCAGGTTACCGAAACGCTCCCGGTTAGCACAACGCTAGGGGTTCTCGATTAGCAATCCGCTTCAGGTTACCAAAACGCTGCCGGTTAGCGGTACGCTTGGGGTTCTCGATTAGCAATACGCTCTCGGTTCGCAACCAGCTCCCAGTTAGCGACACGCTAGGGGACAGCCTTATGTTCAAGGTCCTCTACGCGCGCTGTCAGCTCCTGTATAGCTTTGCACAGCACAGCTGTGATCGAGGCCATCTCTATACCCATGGGATACGCGATCATGCCGTTCTCGTCCTCAGGACAGTTCTCATCACCACTCACGACCTCAGGCACCAACGGCTGTAGCTCCTGCGCGATGAAGCCTATGCTATCTGGCTCGGTGTCCTCAGAGCTCTTCCAGCGGAACAAGCGTGGTCGCATCTGCATCACAGCCGAGAGGCCATGTGCTCGTCCCTAATGTCCGTCTTCAACCGTCTGTCGCTGCCGTTGGTGTACGGACCGCCGTAGACGCTGTTGGGGTAACCAGCCCACGTGCCGTCCTGGTTCGTGATACCGATGCGCACACGTTGACCATTGGTGCTATCCCAGCCGATGCCGCCGTATCCTACCCCAGACCAAGCAAACATGTAGCTCGCTGAGCTCAATACCGTTCGGCGGTAGAAGCCATCGTGGCTGTAGATCCACCCGCCGGCATGGATAGTCGCCTCAGGTGACCAGCTCAAGCTAGATAGGCCAACCCCGAGACGGCTGGAGCTGTTAAGATACATCACGGTGCTATTGTCCACCCCCAATCGCAAAGGATCGCTGGTGGTAGTGCCGAACCACATCCCGTTCCCTGATGAGGCCCCGGTTGCGGCATTGACGATCTGTATCTCACCCGTGATAGGAGATGCGTTGTCGTTTGCGAAGTTGTATACGCGTTGCCAGCCACCAGTAAGGTTACCGGAGTCCCCAACGACACTGAGTCTCGTAGGAGGAGATGACGAGCCAATGCCGACATTCCCGCCAGCGGTCAGGCGTATACGTTCTGCCACGGGCGATGAACTAGCTTGACCCGATCGCGTATAGAATCGTAGGTCAGACACTGCGTAGGAGCCTGTAGTTCGCACAGCTGCTATGACAGCACTGGGGGTGTTTGTACCTGTAGGTGATACGGATGAATCAACCATAAATGATATGCCGGCAACTGAGCCCACAGTATCAATGTCATTGGTGATGCAGAGCGGATAAGTGTGATATCCAGCTGTCGTATCCAGTGCTGTCCCCGAGGTGATCTGGCATTCGGACCTGGTGCTGAGGATGTCCACGCAGGTCATTTTGGTGATCGTCCCTATACTTCCTGACGAATCAAGCACCAGCGCCTTCGAGACTGCAGCAGCGCCAGCTGTGACATCAACAGCGTTTAGCTCAGCAGCCGTAGCTGTCACTGCCGTCCCCGCGATCTGCAACGTAGTAGGATTTAGATTGAGCGTGGTTGGGCTAAGCGTGATTGTCCCCGCCTTCGTGATCGTGTCACAGGTGATGGAGGGCGTTGCGATCGACGTCGATATTGTCAGCGTGCCAGAGCAGCTGAGGTTGCGAATGCCCGAGTAATCCTTCGTCGAGTTGAGGACAACAGCCTGCGAAGCGGTCGCCCCACCCTCTTGAACGCCGACGTAGTACATGTGGGCAAGGGTGTTGGACGCAGTACCGGCGGCGTTCCAGAACTTCAGCGTAGAGCATACGATCCCGGTGCCGTTGGGGTCAATGGTGAGGTTGTAGATGTTGCTCGCGGAGCGGTTCACGTCGAGCACCAGCGCCTTGCTGGCTTGGGCAGTGCCTATAGTCGTCACGTTCACGCGATCGATCAGCGTGAGGTTGTAGCTAGTGCCGTTGACCTGGATGTCCGACGTGGCGTTGACCGTAGTAGCTGTCAGCGTGCCTGATACTGAGAGTGACGTTAGCCCCGACATTGAGCCAGCTGTGATCGACGAAGCTGTGAGCGAATTGATGTTGGTCACGTTCCTGCTGCCATCGAGCGTCAGTACCAGGTTGGCGCCGCCCTGGCCGAGCGTGATGCCCGTGATGTAGCTGAGCCTATAGTCATTCCTACTCACGTAGAGCGTCTGCGCGTAGGCATAGCTGAGGAAGCCCGATGGGTCTAGCGACAGATAAAAGGCAGGGTTGTAGGTTGAAGAGAGGAAGATCGGCGGAGGGTAACTAAACCCACTCATTGCTTATTTGTTTCGCCATGTATATATCTAAGCTCGAGGTAAAAAGATGTCTGACATACCGAACTACGGCGCGTCGCTGCCCAAGCAGTACCGCGGATCCTCGGTGGGCGACATCAAGGAGCTCGGCATCAAGAAGCTCTTCCGCATGATCGTGCTGGGGCCCTCGTACTCGGGTAAGAACAACTTGTGCATGTTCATCTTGAAACACTCGCCAAACACGTTCTCTCACCTGCACATCATCGCGCGTAACAAGGACCAGGAGCTCTACGACTACCTGCGCGACAAGCTGGAGGGCTTCATCACGTTCTACGACAGCCCTCCGTCCGTCGACCACGTGCGGCGCACACCCATGAACAGCGGCAAGCCCGAGCTAGTGATCATCGACGACTACTCCAATGACAAGCTGCTGCAGAAGAACGTGTTCAGCCACTTCTTCACCCGCGGCAGGCACCATAAGCTATCGACGATCTTCCTTAGTCACTCGTACTTCGCGACGGATAAAATGATCCGCCTGAACAGCGAGTACGTAGGCATCCTCAAGGCGAACTCGAAGCGAGACCTGCAGATGGTCGTGAAGGACTTCAACATCCCCGGCGTGACCGAGACGTCGATTGTCACGTACTACAACAAGGCCACGGCCAACAAGGGTCAGATGCTGTTCATCGACTCGGTGCGTGGAGAGCTTCGCTACAACTTCAACAAGGTCATCAAGGTCTCAGGCGAGTCAGATGAGGAATAATATATTTCCACTTCAACTATGACTCATCAAATATACATACCATAAAAAGAGATATGGCCAGCTTCATCAAGCTCGACTCGACTAACCTCGTGCAGAACGGCTACAACAACACCTGGCGCTATGAGTTCGCTGGTAGCTCGGTTAATTTCGTGGATACGCAGATGGCTATCCAGTCGATCAGCCTCTACGCCTCCGACTTCAACATCGACAGCCTCGCCTTCGGTAACACCACCTTCAAGATCGAGGTGCCCACTGCCGGTACGACTTCAACCATTAGTGTTACCCTATCGGACGGCTGGTACTCCTATGCCGACATCAACAGAAACATCCAAACAGCTCTGGTGAGCGCAGGCGCGTACCTTATCGACGGCAGTGGCAACAACGTTTACTTCATTCAACTAGAGGAGAACAGCACCTACTACGCCTGTCAGGTGGACTGCTCGCCTACTCCTACGGCGATCGGCACCTACACGCGACCTGCATCCGGGCTCTACTCGGCTGGCGGCACTGGGCTGCCCACCACCACACGCGTCCCACGACTCATCATTGATAACGCAGCGTTTGGTAACGTGTTGGGCTTCACCACCGGAACGTATCCAACAGCATCTTCAACTACAGCTGCCAGCTTGCTCAGCAACACGATCCCGCAGGTGCATCCGACCAGCAGCTACATTGTGCGGTGCGACATCATCAAGAACGACTACGTGGTGACCGGAGACATCCTAGCAGCGTTTGACCGAGGCGGTGCGTCGATCGGGCAGATTGTTCGATACCAGCCAAGCAACTACGCGTGGGTAGCCGTACACAACGGCCCGCGATCGACAATTACCATCCGCATCTACAACCAAAACGATCAACCCGTGCACTTCCGCGACAAGTCCGTCAGCATCATGCTGCTGTTCAAGCCTATGACTGTCATCAACTGAAAAAAAAGTTCTGTATTACAAGCGAAATGATCCGCCTTTGCTCTTCCCTTTCCTCATTGCACGTAGCGCTGCCATACGCGCCTGGGCTTCTGTTGAGCCCTTGACCAGTCTTTTTTTGCCTGGCACTGACGCTGGCGCGACACCGACCCCGTACTTGTCCTTCACGTTCTTCCGCAGGGTGCTGATCAAGTCGACATGCTCAGGCTTCGTCGCCTTCTCTTTGAGCTTCTTCTCGGCAAGATCCGCAAGGTCCGTGAGTACGCCCTTCTTGCGCGCGTACCGCAGCGCCTGCTTGGCTTGGTGCGCAACGTCCGCCACTCGGATCTTGCCCCCATCGACGCCAACCCCCGTAAGCTGTTTGATGGCGCCTCGCGCGGGTATCGCTGCCTGAGGTACGCCAACAGCAGTGGCCAGCGCAAGAACGGCCGCATCTACGGCTCTGCTGAGCAGTCCAGAGTCCTTTGCAAACTTGAAGCCCTTCTTAATCTTACCCCAGATGGAGCCCCAGATAGACCCTCCTTGGGCTCGCTTGTAGCCCTTCTTTATCTCGTGACGAGTAATCTCCAGACGTACACCCTTGCCACGCTTACGCGCCTTCAGCGCCTTGTCAAACGATCCTGGATGTAAGTGCAAGACAGACCCGCTGCCCTTGAGCTCGGCTGCGGAAAGACTGAGCTTGCCGGTCTTGAAGGCCCGCTTGAGCTTAGCCTGAGGAACAGTGCTGGCGATGGTTAGTTCACGATACATGGTATATACAGCGCGCTAAAGAACTACCATATTTAAATTATGAAATGGCTTGAGCAGTTGTTGTTGCTTGTGTTGCTTGGCGAACAACCACAGCACGCACCAGATGCCGCAGTAGTCCCCGTGCGCTGACTGGTACTGGAACTCGTTGTACTTGCTGATGCCGTACCTGGTGGGCGGACCCTCACCCATGCTGTCAAAGTACTCACCGTTGTGCACGCACGTCCAGTGGCCTATGTCCATATCAGCCGGTCGGAGCAGTATCAAGTACGTCTTATCATGAGCGAGCGGCTTCGTAACCTCGGTCGAGTCAAGCACAGCGTCTAGGTGTATGTCGCACTTGGCGGCTAGTGCAATAAGATCGTGGTCTGACGTGATCGGCTTGATGAGGTTAGCCATAATTATTTTCTTGTCACCGTAGCTTATATCACGGGCTATATAGAAATCATGGCAGATACCACTCAATTGGCTGATCAGTTCCTCTACCAGTCGTCCCTCAAGGGCGAGCCGGCGGTGCGCGTGTCCTCGCGGAAGCGCTGCCCATACGTGATCGACCTCAACCAAGGCAGCTATGCCAATGGAGTCATCACGATCGATGCCACGAGCCAGCTGAACGGCGCCGAGGGCTTCGCCTGTCTCAGGGACTCGTTCATCATGCTACCGTTCAAGGTCACGTTGAAGAATACGCATGCCACGCAGGCGCTGCAGGGCCCCGCTAACCGTCTGTCGGTCGGCTTCAAGTGCGGCATCTGGAACGTGATCGACGCCATGTCGTTGGAACTCAACGGCAAGTCGATCCTTTCCATGACCGAGTACAAGCTGTTCGTGAACAATCTCCGCGCGCAGGTGGAGTCAAGCACTGCGTATGTCGAGAAGCACGGCGCCGAGGCGTTTCTTTTCCCCGACACCTCAGGCTCGCTGACGTGGAGCAACGCAGCGGGTGCTTACGGAGACGGCTTCTGCAACACAGCCGCCGATGTCACTGCTGCCCTGGGAACTGCTGCCACCGGAGCCACGGTTCTGACCGCGAATGAGGGCTTCGTTCGACGCCTCCTCGCGAACCCAACGACGTCGAATGCCAACACGAACGGATGGCCGACCATCGCATCTGGCGCGTCCAAGACCATCTCGAATCAGTTCGGTCGCGGTGCGTTCGTGGCTGGAGCCGCTACAGCGGGCTCGATCGCGGGCACTTGGAACTACTTGCTGAAGATCCGCTTGGTGGACCTGCACCCCATCTTCAAGGAGCTAGACCTTATGGCGAACCCGCAGATCAAGCTGCGCTTCCGTGTGAACCAGGGTGTGTCGGTCATTGCGACCTCAGCTACAACCAAGAACATGTCGTTGACGTCCACCACACTTGCATCGGGGTCGGTGTGCCCTATCATGGTCGCGTCTGGCACGGGCACGTCTAGTCCGAACAGCACTGTGATTGCATCAGCCGGAGCTGGTGAGATCAGCGTTGCCTGAGGCGCTATCGTAAACAACCTGGAGCCAACCATTGACTCAACGTACTTCCCCTTCACCACTACTCGTCTGTATGTTCCGTTCGTCGACTTGGAGAACCCCCAGGCGATCGTGTCTAAGCCTACGAAGAAGGTCCGCTACCTGGATTATTACGCGCAGTGGTTCTATCAGCGGGCAGGCACTGGCACTTCAACAACACAGTTGAACACAGCGTTCGACCTGCAGCTCTCTGCCAGCATCAAGAACGCCAAGTACGTAGTGTTACTGCCGTTTGCGGAGACATCCACTGGTAACTTCGCGACTGCGACCGTGCAGCAGTTCCAATCGCCGTTTGATAGCGCTCCATGGACTGTGCAGCCTGGATCGTCGATCAGGAACTTCAACGTCAGGATCGGATCCCAACAGGTGTTTGACATCAGCTACGACTACGACTTCATGGACTTCTGTAATGAGTTTTCCAAGCTCTCGGCCATCAACGGTGATATCACACCAGAGCTCACCAATGGCCTGATCGACTACTACAAGTGGTCAACCACGAATCGTGTGTTGGTCGCTGATGTTTCACGTCTAACGGAGAAGGACGTGCCCCAGTCGATCCAGATCATGGGTACCAACGCCTCGTGCCAAGGGTGCAACATGCTAGTCATCGTAGCATTCGAGAATGAACTTGTCTATGATAGGTTGACCGGCGAGGTCACCGAGTATACGGCTAACTAGGTGTGTCTGCACATGGCCTTTTTTTAACTCACGGTAATGACGACCATGTGACAGGTTTCATTACAGCGAACCTTCCCGCGAAACAGATGGCAAATGGCTTCTTATTAACTCACGGTAATGACGACCGTTTGTACCATTTGTACCACTGGTGTACCACAAGAATTCGTGTGCTGAAACGCTATCTATAGCACGTCTAAGTCTCACTTTCATAATTGTACCGCTGTACCACCCGTTACATGAGTTCAATAGAATAAAAAGAGGAAGTAAGAAGCAAGACAAAGCAGGTAAGAGAAAAAAGCAATAACAGAAGTGCTTGTACCACCTGGTACAGCGGTACATTCACGCTCAGTCGTCCTCACCTGAGTTAGACGCCTGTCGTCAGCAGCTTTCGTGTGGTACAATCTTGGTACATGTGTCATTACAGCGAACCTTCCCGCAAAACAGATGGCAAAATGCTTCATATTAACTCACGGCAATGACGACCGTTTGTACCATTTGTACCACTGGTGTACCACAAGAATTCGTGTGCTGAAACGCTATCTATAGCACGTCTAACCCTCACTTTCATAATTGTACCGCTGTACCACCCGTTACATGAGTTCAATAGAATAAAAAAAGAGAAAGTAAGAAGCAATACAAAGTAGGTAAGAGAAAAAAAAGCAATAACCAAAGTGCTTGTACCACCTGGTACAACGGTACATTCACGCTCAGTCGTCCTCACCTGAGTTAGACGCCTGTCGTCAGCAGCTTCGTGGTGGTACAAATTTGTTGTACCGGTACACGTTTCATTTCGGCGGCCCTTCGCGCGAGACGCATGGCAGACGCCTCCTAATTAGCACGGCGCTTAACGACTGCTCAGAGCTCGCAGTTAGCATAACGCTTAAAGCCATATCAGAGCTCGTAGTACGCTCAGCGCTCAA
The DNA here is from genome assembly GCA_033557925.1 of Phytophthora x cambivora. Taxonomy (NCBI): domain Eukaryota; phylum Oomycota; class Peronosporomycetes; order Peronosporales; family Peronosporaceae; genus Phytophthora; species Phytophthora x cambivora. The sequence continues at coordinate 6,166,795 of JAUCEB010000016.1, read as the reverse complement.
AGACAGCGTTACCTCGCGGAGCTCAAAGTTAGCGTTACCTCGCGGAGCTCAAAGACAGCGTTACCTCGCGGAGCTCAAAGACAGCGTTACCTCGCGGCAGCTTAAAGCTAGCGTTACCTCGCGGCAGCTTAAAGTTAGCGTTACCTCGCGGCTGTCGATTACGTCTTAATATACGGCATATTAAGACGTAATCGACAGCCAATGTACATATTTATGTATGTATATAGGGTAAGGGGATCTATATATGTATGTATATAGGGTAAGGGGGTACCCTTAGGGGTTGTGCTTCTCCAGAACAATATGTTTCCCCTAAACACGATGTTTCGGGATAGCTCGCTGAGAACTCTAAACCATATGCTAACGTTGAGCGCTGTGCTTGCCTACAGCACGATGCGTACTTTGAGCACCCATACTCCCGCTAGTGTACCTCTCGCGCGAAGGGGCGCCGCGAGGTAACGCTAACTTTAAGCTGCCGCGAGGTAACGCTAGCTTTAAGCTGCCGCGAGGTAACGCTGTCTTTGAGCTCCGCGAGGTAACGCTGTCTTTGAGCTCCGCGAGGTAACGCTAACTTTGAGCTCCGCGAGGTAACGCTGTCTTTGAGCGCTGAGCGTACTACGAGCTCTGATATGGCTTTAAGCGTTATGCTAACTGCGAGCTCTGAGCAGTCGTTAAGCGCCGTGCTAATTAGGAGGCGTCTGCCATGCGTTTCGCGCGAAGGGCCGCCGAAATGAAACGTGTACCGGTACAACAAATTTGTACCACCACGAAGCTGCTGACGACAGGCGTCTAACTCAGGTGAGGACGACTGAGCGTGAATGTACCGTTGTACCAGGTGGTACAAGCACTTTGGTTATTGCTTTTTTTTCTCTTACCTACTTTGTATTGCTTCTTACTTTCTCTTTTTTTATTCTATTGAACTCATGTAACGGGTGGTACAGCGGTACAATTATGAAAGTGAGGGTTAGACGTGCTATAGATAGCGTTTCAGCACACGAATTCTTGTGGTACACCAGTGGTACAAATGGTACAAACGGTCGTCATTGCCGTGAGTTAATATGAAGCATTTTGCCATCTGTTTTGCGGGAAGGTTCGCTGTAATGACACATGTACCAAGATTGTACCACACGAAAGCTGCTGACGACAGGCGTCTAACTCAGGTGAGGACGACTGAGCGTGAATGTACCGCTGTACCAGGTGGTACAAGCACTTCTGTTATTGCTTTTTTCTCTTACCTGCTTTGTCTTGCTTCTTACTTCCTCTTTTTATTCTATTGAACTCATGTAACGGGTGGTACAGCGGTACAATTATGAAAGTGAGACTTAGACGTGCTATAGATAGCGTTTCAGCACACGAATTCTTGTGGTACACCAGTGGTACAAATGGTACAAACGGTCGTCATTACCGTGAGTTAATAAGAAGCCATTTGCCATCTGTTTCGCGGGAAGGTTCGCTGTAATGAAACCTGTCACATGGTCGTCATTACCGTGAGTTAAAAAAAGGCCATGTGCAGACACACCTAGTTAGCCGTATACTCAGTGACCTCGCCGGTCAACCTATCATAGACAAGTTCATTCTCGAATGCTACGATGACTAGCATGTTGCACCCTTGGCACGAGGCGTTGGTACCCATGATCTGGATCGACTGGGGCACGTCCTTCTCCGTTAGACGTGAAACATCAGCGACCAACACACGATTCGTGGTTGACCACTTGTAGTAGTCGATCAGGCCATTGGTGAGCTCTGGTGTGATATCACCGTTGATGGCCGAGAGCTTGGAAAACTCATTACAGAAGTCCATGAAGTCGTAGTCGTAGCTGATGTCAAACACCTGTTGGGATCCGATCCTGACGTTGAAGTTCCTGATCGACGATCCAGGCTGCACAGTCCATGGAGCGCTATCAAACGGCGATTGGAACTGCTGCACGGTCGCAGTCGCGAAGTTACCAGTGGATGTCTCCGCAAACGGCAGTAACACTACGTACTTGGCGTTCTTGATGCTGGCAGAGAGCTGCAGGTCGAACGCTGTGTTCAACTGTGTTGTTGAAGTGCCAGTGCCTGCCCGCTGATAGAACCACTGCGCGTAATAATCCAGGTAGCGGACCTTCTTCGTAGGCTTAGACACGATCGCCTGGGGGTTCTCCAAGTCGACGAACGGAACATACAGACGAGTAGTGGTGAAGGGGAAGTACGTTGAGTCAATGGTTGGCTCCAGGTTGTTTACGATAGCGCCCCAGGCAACGCTGATCTCACCAGCTCCGGCTGATGCAATCACAGTGCTGTTCGGACTAGACGTGCCCGTGCCAGACGCGACCATGATAGGGCACACCGACCCCGATGCAAGTGTGGTGGACGTCAACGACATGTTCTTGGTTGTAGCTGAGGTCGCAATGACCGACACACCCTGGTTCACACGGAAGCGCAGCTTGATCTGCGGGTTCGCCATAAGGTCTAGCTCCTTGAAGATGGGGTGCAGGTCCACCAAGCGGATCTTCAGCAAGTAGTTCCAAGTGCCCGCGATCGAGCCCGCTGTAGCGGCTCCAGCCACGAACGCACCGCGACCGAACTGATTCGAGATGGTCTTGGACGCGCCAGATGCGATGGTCGGCCATCCGTTCGTGTTGACATTCGACGTCGTTGGGTTCGCGAGGAGGCGTCGAACGAAGCCCTCATTCGCGGTCAGAACCGTGGCTCCGGTGGCAGCAGTTCCCAGGGCAGCAGTGACATCGGCGGCTGTGTTGCAGAAGCCGTCTCCGTAAGCACCCGCTGCGTTGCTCCACGTCAGCGAGCCTGAGGTGTCGGGGAAAAGAAACGCCTCGGCGCCGTGCTTCTCGACATACGCAGTGCTTGACTCCACCTGCGCGCGGAGATTGTTCACGAACAGCTTGTACTCGGTCATGGAAAGGATCGACTTGCCGTTGAGTTCCAACGACATGGCGTCGATCACGTTCCAGATGCCGCACTTGAAGCCGACCGACAGACGGTTAGCGGGGCCCTGCAGCGCCTGCGTGGCATGCGTATTCTTCAACGTGACCTTGAACGGTAGCATGATGAACGAGTCCCTGAGACAGGCGAAGCCCTCGGCGCCGTTCAGCTGGCTCGTGGCATCGATCGTGATGACTCCATTGGCATAGCTGCCTTGGTTGAGGTCGATCACGTATGGGCAGCGCTTCCGCGAGGACACGCGCACCGCCGGCTCGCCCTTGAGGGACGACTGGTAGAGGAACTGATCAGCCAATTGAGTGGTATCTGCCATGATTTCTATATAGCCCGTGATATAAGCTACGGTGACAAGAAAATAATTATGGCTAACCTCATCAAGCCGATCACGTCAGACCACGATCTTATTGCACTAGCCGCCAAGTGCGACATACACCTAGACGCTGTGCTTGACTCGACCGAGGTTAAGAAGCCGCTCGCTCATGATAAGACGTACTTGATACTGCTCCGACCGGCTGATATGGACATAGGCCACTGGACGTGCGTGCACAACGGTGAGTACTTTGACAGCATGGGTGAGGGTCCGCCCACCAAGTATGGCATCAGCAAGTACAACGAGTTCCAGTACCAGTCAGCGCACGGGGACTACTGCGGCATCTGGTGCGTGCTGTGGTTGTTCGCCAAGCAACACAAGCAACAACAACTGCTCAAGCCATTTCATAATTTAAATATGGTAGCTCTTTAGCGCGCTGTATATACCATGTATCGTGAACTAACCATCGCCAGCACTGTTCCTCAGGCTAAGCTCAAGCGGGCCTTCAAGACCAGCAAGCTCAGTCTTTCCGCAGCCGAGCTCAAGGGCAGCGGGTCTGTCTTGCACTTACATCCAGGATCGTTTGACAAGGCGCTGAAGGCGCGTAAGCGTGGCAAGGGTGTACGTCTGGAGATTACTCGTCACGAGATAAAGAAGGGCTACAAGCGAGCCCAAGGAGGGTCTATCTGGGGCTCCATCTGGGGTAAGATTAAGAAGGGCTTCAAGTTTGCAAAGGACTCTGGACTGCTCAGCAGAGCCGTAGATGCGGCCGTTCCTGCGCTGGCCACTGCTGTTGGCGTACCTCAGGCAGCGATACCCGCGCGAGGCGCCATCAAACAGCTTACGGGGGTTGGCGTCGATGGGGGCAAGATCCGAGTGGCGGACGTTGCGCACCAAGCCAAGCAGGCGCTGCGGTACGCGCGCAAGAAGGGCGTACTCACGGACCTTGCGGATCTTGCCGAGAAGAAGCTCAAAGAGAAGGCGACGAAGCCTGAGCATGTCGACTTGATCAGCACCCTGCGGAAGAACGTGAAGGACAAGTACGGGGTCGGTGTCGCGCCAGCGTCAGTGCCAGGCAAAAAAAGACTGGTCAAGGGCTCAACAGAAGCCCAGGCGCGTATGGCAGCGCTACGTGCAATGAGGAAAGGGAAGAGCAAAGGCGGATCATTTCGCTTGTAATACAGAACTTTTTTTTCAGTTGATGACAGTCATAGGCTTGAACAGCAGCATGATGCTGACGGACTTGTCGCGGAAGTGCACGGGTTGATCGTTTTGGTTGTAGATGCGGATGGTAATTGTCGATCGCGGGCCGTTGTGTACGGCTACCCACGCGTAGTTGCTTGGCTGGTATCGAACAATCTGCCCGATCGACGCACCGCCTCGGTCAAACGCTGCTAGGATGTCTCCGGTCACCACGTAGTCGTTCTTGATGATGTCGCACCGCACAATGTAGCTGCTGGTCGGATGCACCTGCGGGATCGTGTTGCTGAGCAAGCTGGCAGCTGTAGTTGAAGATGCTGTTGGATACGTTCCGGTGGTGAAGCCCAACACGTTACCAAACGCTGCGTTATCAATGATGAGTCGTGGGACGCGTGTGGTGGTGGGCAGCCCAGTGCCGCCAGCCGAGTAGAGCCCGGATGCAGGTCGCGTGTAGGTGCCGATCGCCGTAGGAGTAGGCGAGCAGTCCACCTGACAGGCGTAGTAGGTGCTGTTCTCCTCTAGTTGAATGAAGTAAACGTTGTTGCCACTGCCGTCGATAAGGTACGCGCCTGCGCTCACCAGAGCTGTTTGGATGTTTCTGTTGATGTCGGCATAGGAGTACCAGCCGTCCGATAGGGTAACACTAATGGTTGAAGTCGTACCGGCAGTGGGCACCTCGATCTTGAAGGTGGTGTTACCGAAGGCGAGGCTGTCGATGTTGAAGTCGGAGGCGTAGAGGCTGATCGACTGGATAGCCATCTGCGTATCCACGAAATTAACCGAGCTACCAGCGAACTCATAGCGCCAGGTGTTGTTGTAGCCGTTCTGCACGAGGTTAGTCGAGTCGAGCTTGATGAAGCTGGCCATATCTCTTTTTATGGTATGTATATTTGATGAGTCATAGTTGAAGTGGAAATATATTATTCCTCATCTGACTCGCCTGAGACCTTGATGACCTTGTTGAAGTTGTAGCGAAGCTCTCCACGCACCGAGTCGATGAACAGCATCTGACCCTTGTTGGCCGTGGCCTTGTTGTAGTACGTGACAATCGACGTCTCGGTCACGCCGGGGATGTTGAAGTCCTTCACGACCATCTGCAGGTCTCGCTTCGAGTTCGCCTTGAGGATGCCTACGTACTCGCTGTTCAGGCGGATCATTTTATCCGTCGCGAAGTACGAGTGACTAAGGAAGATCGTCGATAGCTTATGGTGCCTGCCGCGGGTGAAGAAGTGGCTGAACACGTTCTTCTGCAGCAGCTTGTCATTGGAGTAGTCGTCGATGATCACTAGCTCGGGCTTGCCGCTGTTCATGGGTGTGCGCCGCACGTGGTCGACGGACGGAGGGCTGTCGTAGAACGTGATGAAGCCCTCCAGCTTGTCGCGCAGGTAGTCGTAGAGCTCCTGGTCCTTGTTACGCGCGATGATGTGCAGGTGAGAGAACGTGTTTGGCGAGTGTTTCAAGATGAACATGCACAAGTTGTTCTTACCCGAGTACGAGGGCCCCAGCACGATCATGCGGAAGAGCTTCTTGATGCCGAGCTCCTTGATGTCGCCCACCGAGGATCCGCGGTACTGCTTGGGCAGCGACGCGCCGTAGTTCGGTATGTCAGACATCTTTTTATCTCGAGCTTAGATATATACATGGCGAAACAAATAAGCAATGAGTGGATTTAGTTACCCTCCGCCGATCTTCCTCTCTTCAACCTACAACCCTGCCTTTTATCTGTCGCTAGACCCATCGGGCTTCCTCAGCTATGCCTACGCGCAGACGCTCTACGTGAGTAGGAATGACTATAGGCTCAGCTACATCACGGGCATCACGCTCGGCCAGGGCGGCGCCAACCTGGTACTGACGCTCGATGGCAGCAGGAACGTGACCAACATCAATTCGCTCACAGCTTCGTCGATCACAGCTGGCTCAATGTCGGGGCTAACGTCACTCTCAGTATCAGGCACGCTGACAGCTACTACGGTCAACGCCACGTCGGACATCCAGGTCAACGGCACTAGCTACAACCTCACGCTGATCGATCGCGTGAACGTGACGACTATAGGCACTGCCCAAGCCAGCAAGGCGCTGGTGCTCGACGTGAACCGCTCCGCGAGCAACATCTACAACCTCACCATTGACCCCAACGGCACCGGGATCGTATGCTCTACGCTGAAGTTCTGGAACGCCGCCGGTACTGCGTCCAACACCCTTGCCCACATGTACTACGTCGGCGTTCAAGAGGGTGGGGCGACCGCTTCGCAGGCTGTTGTCCTCAACTCGACGAAGGATTACTCGGGCATTCGCAACCTCAGCTGCTCTGGCACGCTGACAATATCGACGTCGATCGCAACGCCCTCCATCACCTGTGACACGATCACGAAGGCGGGGACAATCACGCTTAGCCCAACCACGCTCAATCTAAATCTTACTACGTTGCAGATCGCGGGGACGGCAGTGACAGCTACGGCTGCTGAGCTAAACGCTGTTGATGTCACAGCTGGCGCTGCTGCAGTCTCGAAGGCGCTGGTGCTTGATTCGTCAGGAAGTATAGGGACGATCACCAAAATGACCTGCGTGGACATCCTCAGCACCAGGTCCGAATGCCAGATCACCTCGGGGACAGCACTGGATACGACAGCTGGATATCACACTTATCCGCTCTGCATCACCAATGACATTGATACTGTGGGCTCAGTTGCCGGCATATCATTTATGGTTGATTCATCCGTATCACCTACAGGTACAAACACCCCCAGTGCTGTCATAGCAGCTGTGCGAACTACAGGCTCCTACGCAGTGTCTGACCTACGATTCTATACGCGATCGGGTCAAGCTAGTTCATCGCCCGTGGCAGAACGTATACGCCTGACCGCTGGCGGGAATGTCGGCATTGGCTCGTCATCTCCTCCTACGAGACTCAGTGTCGTTGGGGACTCCGGTAACCTTACTGGTGGCTGGCAACGCGTATGCAACTTCGCAAACGACAACGCATCTCCTATCACGGGTGAGATACAGATCGTCAATGCCGCAACCGGGGCCTCATCAGGGAACGGGATGTGGTTCGGCACTACCACCAGCGATCCTTTGCGATTGGGGGTGGACAATAGCACCGTGATGTATCTTAACAGCTCCAGCCGTCTCGGGGTTGGCCTATCTAGCTTGAGCTGGTCACCTGAGGCGACTATCCATGCCGGCGGGTGGATCTACAGCCACGATGGCTTCTACCGCCGAACGGTATTGAGCTCAGCGAGCTACATGTTTGCTTGGTCTGGGGTAGGATACGGCGGCATCGGCTGGGATAGCACCAATGGTCAACGTGTGCGCATCGGTATCACGAACCAGGACGGCACGTGGGCTGGTTACCCCAACAGCGTCTACGGCGGTCCGTACACCAACGGCAGCGACAGACGGTTGAAGACGGACATTAGGGACTGTCCACATGGCCTCTCGGCTGTGATGCAGATGCGACCACGCTTGTTCCGCTGGAAGAGCTCTGAGGACACCGAGCCAGATAGCATAGGCTTCATCGCGCAGGAGCTACAGCCGTTGGTGCCTGAGGTCGTGAGTGGTGATGAGAACTGTCCTGAGGACGAGAACGGCATGATCGCGTATCACATGGGTATAGAGATGGCCTCGATCACAGCTGTGCTGTGCAAAGCTATACAGGAGCTGACAGCGCGCGTAGAGGACCTTGAACATAAGGCTGTCCCCTAGCGTGTCGCTAACTGGGAGCTGGTTGCGAACCGAGAGCGTATTGCTAATCGAGAACCCCAAGCGTACCGCTAACCGGCAGCGTTTTGGTAACCTGAAGCGGATTGCTAATCGAGAACCCCTAGCGTTGTGCTAACCGGGAGCGTTTCGGTAACCTGAAGCGTTGTGCTAACCGCGGGCACGTAGCGAACCTCTAGGTGCTTTCTTTTAGTGTCGGGCAATTTGTACCACTTGTACCACCCCCGTTTGGTACAAAATCAGACGACCACGGCCCAACTAACTCAGGTGTAGACGACTGTGGTTGAATGTACCGTTGTACCAGCGGTACAAGCACTTTTGTATCTTAAACTCTTTTTATCTTTTTTTCTTACTTGTATCTACATCCTCTCTTTTTTTTCTCTTTATGAAGTTGTACCACTGGTACAACGGTACAATTGGATACAGACTACGAGAGCAGCTCTAGCTACCGTAAGATCTTACGAATTCGGTGGTACAAGCCTGGTACAAGCCTGGTACAAGTGGTACAAACTGCTCCAAAAAAACAGTCGTCTTCACGTGAGTTTAAAGGACGAAGGTCTTCACGCGGGGCTCCTTCTTCTTACGAGGGCCGTACACACCCGTTTTAGCCCACAGCCGACCTCCCACGGCAGCAGTCTGCGTCGATACGGTCGTAGGCTTGTTGTCCGCCCAGATTGCTGTTGCGTAGCCGGTGGGTCTCTCCTTGACCAAGATGTCCTTCATGATCGCCTTCAGCTCCGTGAGGTTCTGGTCCGCCTGCAGGTTGTACAGGCCTCCCGTCTTCGTGATCAGATTAGTGTTAAGGACCAACATGCTGTCTATATCAACCGAGTGATAATCTGCTTGAATTCTTTATCGCTTATCAACCGATTGCTGTACATGCCTACCGTCACTATCTTCAGCTGCTTGAGGATGCTGGGGTTGTCGTTGCCCATGAGCAGCTCGCCCTTGAGCTTGTCATACTCCATCTTGAGTGTGCTCAGCGGATCGGGCAGTTCGTCCCTGAACGCGTGTTCAATGTGCGTCACCTGCAAGATCTCCTTAAACAGCTGTCGATCGTCCACTGATAACTTGTCATACTCATCCTGACTAATCGTCTGCTTGTAGACTAAATCTTTTACCATCTGCTTTACCTCTTCGCTGATCTCACGCTTCGGCCCTACCTTCTTCCTTGACGGATAGCAGACATTGAGCACACCGTTGTTTAGGTCAGGGATGCGAACGAACTTACTGCCTAGCTTCTTGTAGATGTACGCGCTCGCTAACCCGCTGTTCTGTATGTCGTTGAGGTTGTAGTACCTACCCTTGCGCTGCACGCTCGAGTACGGGGCGCCGCCCGAGCCCTTCGGCCGTCCACGCTGTCCTGCTCCGCGCAACCCTCGCCCGCGTGGCAGCTGTCGGCTCAGAGCTCTTGGTATAGTGCCGATGATGTGCTCGATGCGCAGCTCCTGGGCCACCTCGCGCATGGTCCCCATGAAGTTATCAATCCGCCGCTTACGGTCGTCGGTCATAGCCTCGCGATCCTCTTGCACGAAGCCGTGCGCGATCGCAGCAAGCGAACCGAGGGTGGCAGGCCAGTCCACTTTATTCATAGGGCTAGTGATTGGGCTAGCAGGTGCTAGTCGCCGTTGGCCGCCGTTTTGGCGCAGTCTCAACACGTCGTTCAGCGTAGTCACGTGGTAGCCCCCCTCGGCATCTGGAATGACAGCGTCCAGACGAAACTGCGGAACGTCAGTCCCAACGCGCTGGAAGAACGTTTCAAGGAAACGCTTGGCACTGGCGGCAGGCAGCGACATCCCATTGCTCGACTCGCTGTGCATGTCCCCTGTACTCCTACTGCTAACGGCGGTATTGCTGTCGAGCAGAGTTTGAGTTTCTCTGCCTTGAAACCGCGTGGAGTTGGTGGTTAGCACCCTACCCTCTACGCGCCGTAGCAGACGCTCATCGATAGTAATATTCTTCTCTCGTAGCCCTTGCAGCAACCGCAGCAGCGTGCTGTGCCAGTTCACGTCCCTCACAACAGCTTTCTGCTCAGCGCCCCCACGTGTTTTAATGATCTTTAGCCGCTCACCGTTCGCGTGCAGCTTAATCTGCATGCCGGCGGCGGGATCGCCATCTGAGTTTGGGTTGTCGGACCATAGCATAGGACGCACAAGCAAACCCTTCTCGGTAATGTATGTATTATACTTCTTAAATATGTCTAGAACGTTCTTGCGATTGATCTCCTGAGCTCTATCCGAGCCGTCGCGTTGGTTATGGCCTTCGGTGCGCGGTCGAGTGCCCCGAGTATGCTCACGCTCTTCATCCTCTTCTTCATCGCGTTCCCTCACGCGGCGAGGTTGTACCGTAACTACAGGCGAGCTAAACTGATCGGCAAGCCTACGCCTCGTCCTAGCTCTAGTATCACCGCTAGCGTCCGCGGTTCGCACACCCGTCTCCGACTCCACCATCTGACTGTCATTCGTCTCCGGTGACGTAACCGGCTCGGGTGACGTGGTGACAGATGGCGTGGCCATTGCGAACTCGTTGCGTAGCTCCTCGATCACCTCAGCTTCGTGTGCTAGCGGATCGCTATTAGCAGCGGAGCGCTGCTGGTCGAAGTGAGTTGCGTGGATCGCGTACAGCGCCTGAGCCATCTGGATCCAGTCGTAGTTGTTTAGGTCAGCCAACTCACCTGTGGATATGCTGAAGGGTAGGCCCTGCTCGCCGAGGATTACCAGCTCGTCCGGCTCGCCGTCGTAGTACAGCGGGTGCACGTTTAGTGGCGTCCAGTCCACGTAGTCGGTTGTATCCTGAAAGCCTACACGGATAAGACAGACAGATGTGATAAGGCGGGCCGTCAGCGGCCAATTGATGAGGATCGGCTCAATTAGAGGCATATCCACTACCAGGTCACCATCAACAGAGAAGTAGTATACACTGACCGGCCGGTCGTCGACGGCCAAGGGCTGTATGCGGTAGTTTGCCAAGTCGGGGAACTTATCGTAGGTAGTCCTAATGACGTTCATGCCGATCGCGATCTCAGGGTCCACCCCGGCCTCCGACTCGTTGTCGGTGTCTACCTCGGCAGCGTACGCTGAGTCATCGAAGTCCGAGCCGTGGAACGTGGTGTCCAGCAGCGCGTCGTGGATGTCGGGCGACGGCAACTCACGGACTACACTCTCGAGCGTCGGTAGCGGTGGCGTCTGAGTTGTGATCGCATTGATCACGGGCAGATCTGTCTGCGTGCCGAAGCTACCTCTTTGTGGAGGTGGAGGGGTTTGCGTGATGTGGCTCATGCTAGGGGGCCTAATATCTACTTGTGAGCTGTAGTCGCTCGTGCGTGTTACCGCTGTCTGCGAGCTGAAGTCGCCGGTGGGCTGTCTTATATCTACTTGTGAGCTGTAATCACTCGTGCGTGGTGCCGCCGTCTGTGAGCTAAAGTCTCCTGTGTGTGGAGCATCTGTCTGCACGCTGAAGTCTCCTGTGTGCGGTCGTATATCCGCTTGGCCGCTAAAGTCTCCTGTGTGTGGAGCATCCGTCTGGACGCTGAAGTCAGCCCTCTGCGGCTGTGGAGGAATGATAAAAACCATTCGGCGGATCACTTCAACAAGAGATCGACCGAATGGCTCTACAGGATGCGCTTCAACAACCGCAACATTGTTTGTATTTTCATTTATCACATTACTAGTGCTTACATCAGCAACATCAATCTTTTTTTTTTCGTTTAGCAACGACACTGTCTTATCCGCATCGGTAGCCCACACGGTCTCCGCGTACATATCACGCTGCGTCTCACGCTGCCTGTAACGCCTCGTTACCTTCTCTAGCAGCTCGAGACGCTTCTGTTCGCGCTGCTGCAAACTGGTGAAGTTAGGGAACATGGGTCAGCGGCTCGGATGACTCAGACGATTCTATATCCAACGATAGAGAAGACTCACTCTCAGCTAAATAATTAATATGTTGTTGGTAACGGTAGCGCACAAACGTCGGCACCGGGCCAGTCTCCCACATTGACATAGTCCACTTGTGGACGATCCTGTTGCGCCTGTCGAGCATGGACAGATACGCTTGTAAGATCTCATCAAACGGCAAGTCGAACAACTGCTCGAGCTCACCTTTGTAGCGCAGGTCGCTGACGATGTACCTGAACGCGCGATCGTGTCCGCCGATCTGCATGAGTCGGTGCTTGATGTAGTCCACGCGCTGCACGTCGTTGATCATAGTCGTGAGCTCGCTGATCTTCTCTAAGTGCCCACGGATGCGCTCATGCGCGACTTGCAGCTCCTGCTTGTAGAGCTTTAGCGTGGCCGTGAATGTTTCTGGCTTCATTGTATATAACGCAGCAGACAAAAAAAATATCTTCGTGTTAGTGATCTTACTCCTCATCATCTTCATCGTCGACGATATACTGACTCAGGTTCTCCTCGATCAACTTGCGCGTGAGCACGCGGCGCCGAGGCTTCGAGTCCGAGCCCTTGATCCGCTTCTGCTTCAGCGGGAAGCCAACGCTGTCCAGCATCTGCAGGAACGTTGAGTCGTTCACCAGCTTCTGGTTCGACTCTTCGGTCCACCGCACGTACTCCGCGTAGATGTCCTTGTTCGTGTAGAGCTGCTCGAAGTCCGTGTCGGCGTCGATGAGCTGCTGGCGCTTGTTCAGCAGGAACCGCACGCCTACGTTCGACTGCTTGCACTTCAACAGCTTCTTGTAGTTAGTCTCGGGCAGGTTCCGGATGTTGAACTTGGTGATGTCTCGCCGCAGCAGCCAGTGGAAGATGCTCGCGCCGGCCTCCATCGTGAGCAGTGGCTTGTACACGCGGTCCCAGTACTCCTTGGCGCCGGGCATGCCTGGACACACCTTGTCCGACACCTCGATGCAGACGTAGCGACGGTCGTGAGCCTCTACAATAGAACTAAAGTCGTTGTAAGTCGCCACAATGTAGTTAGAGAAGTCATTGACCATGATTGGGTCCATACCTTTGCGTTCGAGTGGCTGTTTGTCCTCGGAGATCTTGTTCTTCATGATCTGGTTGCCCTTGCGGTTGGATGCGTCGATGGCCTCGTCGATCATGACCATGGTCTTGCCTACAAACAGAGCGTTGAAGCGTCCGGTTAGGCGGTCCAAGTCATTGATCACTATCGACATGCATGGGTTGAGCACGTACCGAGCGAACACGTTCACGAGGAAGTTCTTGCCTGCGCCGGGCTTGGACTTGAGCAGCGGCACGGTCTGGGTCTTCACGCCGGGGTGCTGGAGGATGTGCGCAAACCAGTTGAGCAGATACTCGTAGAGTCGCGCGTCGCCCGAGCAGATGATCTCCTTCACGTGGTTGACCCACATGTCCACGAGCCGCTGGTTGATCACGAAGCTCGGGTCGTACTTGTGCTGGTACTGCCCGAACATGTTGAAGACGCTGCCCAAGTCGTAGGGCTCCATTGGGCTGTGCGGAATGACGTCGGCGCTGTCGTACGCGATGCCGGGCCAGCAGTCGTCCAGCACTTCCTTCAAGCTGACGGTCACGACTTGGTCCATGAACTGCACCTCGTACTTGCACAGCCGCTCGCCGTTGTCCATGTGCCCCACCTTGGACAGTGAGTACGACAGCGTCCGCACGGGCTCGCTGCCGGAGAAGGGCACCGTGGTCACCGACTTCTTCACGTAGACAGGAACGTTGTCGGCCGTGATGTAGCCGTACACTGACTTGATCGCGTACGCGTACGCGAGCTGCTCCGGGCTGCTCCACTTGCGCTGCTTGGCGATGGTGTTGACGACGTACTGATTGTCCTCGCGGATGAGGCTCTTGGGCAGACGCTCCAGCTCGTCCAGCAGCACCTTGAACAGTGCCGCCTTGAGCTCCTTCTGCGTCATCTTCTTGCCCTTCCGCTGCTTCGACTCGGCCTCGCACTGCTCCACCCAGCTCTTGGGCTTGTCATCGCTCGCGGCGGTCTTGCGTCGCTCCTTGCGCTGCTGCTTGGCCTCGACCTCCTGCTTGGCCTGCTCCCCTGCCTCCTGCTTCGCCTGCTCTGCTCGCCACTCGCGGAACGCGTCCGGGTTGGCTTCGCCAGCGACCGCATGCACCTGAGCCTCCGTGAGCGAGGTCTCGTTTCCCGCGCCGCAGCCGAACGCCTTCATCGCCTCCGGCAAGTCGAACTGGTCACCGCACTTGGCGCTCACGATGCACGCGACGTCCTGCGCGCCTGTCCGAAGCTGGCGCACGTGTCGTAGAGCAGCCCGGCCAGGCCCTTGAGGTTAGCGTCGCTGCTGAACCACTCCGCCGGCAGGAGGTTGACCAGGTCGTACTGCCGCTGGTCGTACTGCTTGGCGGCGGTGGAGATGCGCAGGTCCGGCCACGCGAAGTAGCCCTCGTGCCGCGCGCGGTCATCTTCAGTCCTGTAGTACCAATAACCATAGAACGAACCGTTAGACTCCTCATCAAAGGCGTGGCGGTTAACCTCGAGCTTGAAGGGGTAGCCGCTCGTCGAGAACATCTTGACGTCGGCCCCCTCCCTCTGCATAATATCACTGAGCGCACGTACCTTATCTTGAACGAGCAGGAACCTGTCGCTGGGCAGGCTCTCCTCCATCTCGTTAGAGCAGTAGAAGAAGTCCATGAGAACGACCTTGCCGTCGTCCTGAGTGGTGCGCTTGAGCAGCGGCATCGTTTCTTGCGGGGGGTTGTTGGGGGTGCTTGGTCGGGTAATGACTATTTATATACCCTGGGGGGCGCCGCTCAGGATAGAATTTTTATACACAATTATTTTTAGTCTGACCAAAAATTGTGATATGGTCCTATATATAAGAGCAAAAAAAGACCATGGACCCTAAAATGATTGCGGCCACTAGCTTTTTCCCTGAACCGATCCCGCTTACCCGAACGGACTCCGTCCTCATTCTACCGAGACCACCGAAGCGCCCAGCCACTGATAGGCGACCATACGGCGCATGCTACCATCCTCAACGGCCAGTAACCGTTCGAACCAGCCAGTCAAATTAGGGTGCTCTTAGGCATTTTTTTGTACATACTGATATAGAAAAGAAGATGGAAACGGTCATCAAAGAGGCGTTGGCACCGCATACCAAGAGTTCAGTGCTGCTGAATGCGCGCGTTGGCTTCCTCAAGTCAGTTGCTGATGAGGTGCGCAACGCACGCGACCTAACGTTTCTAAATAAAAGCAGGACTGTGGTCAGGCGCGTAGAGGATACAGACAACCTCCGTACTCAGTACTCACGTTGGTGTCATGTGATTGCGTTAGTGAAAGCTGCGGGTGACGCGGTTACAGCCACTAGCAAGCGCGCATATGGGAGAAAGATAGAGCGGCTGAAAGCAGCCATGCAGAGAAATCCAGTCGACAACCGGCTCACGGATGCGCAGAGGGAACGTTACCAGTCGCTGAACGAGCTTGAAGGCGTCATAGCCAAGTCGATGGAGCAACTGTTTGTGAGATACGGGTTCCCTCTGCAGCCTCTCTCCGACGCCAGCCTTGAGCGGCTGATGGGAATGCGTGGGAAGAAGCTGAATGCAACCCTCTTTGCCAAAGAAATGCAGCGCATCGCCCTGATGGCGTGCTACACCCTGCAGCCTGCCCTACGCGCTGATTGGAGCACGCTGCGGCTGACCTCAAGGTTGCGCTCCATCCCAGATCAGGGCAACTGGCTCTACTTCAAGAAAGCCGGACGGTTGTTTACGTTCCGCGTGGTCATGCAGGACTTCAAGAACAGCCGCCACATGGGAAAGACTACGCTTGAGGTCAAAAGAGACCTTGCGTACGTCCTATCCGCCTGGTTGCGCGTGCTGCAGCAGCTGCAAGATCGCGTAGAGTACCTATTTATATGGTCGTTCAGACAAGGCCGTCTGACGCACGTTGCATCACGCAACAGCCTAGCGCGACGCATCCCGCGCGTCTTCAACGCATATGCTGGGACGCCACTGACGGTCAACGACATGCGACACATCCATGAGGCCGCTCTGCAATCGTCGGAAGCGTATCAGAGGATGACGGTGAGGGAACGAGATCGTGCCCACGCGCAACTGCTGCACAGCCACATGACCGGCCTCGCCTATAATCGTGTGGACGACGAGTAGCCCTCGCGCCCTATAAACTCAGGTGAAGACGACTTTTGTTTTGCGGCAGCAGTTTGTACCACTTGTACCAGGCTTGTACCAGGCTTGTACCACCGGATTCGTAAGATCTTAGGGTAGCTAGAGCTGCTCTCGTAGTCTGTATCCAATTGTACCGTTGTACCAGTGGTACAACTTCATAAAGAGAAAAAAAAGAGAGGATGTAGATACAAGTAAGAAAAAAAGATAAAAAGAGTTTAAGATGCAAAAGTGCTTGTACCGCTGGTACAACGGTACATTCAACCACAGTCGTCTACACCTGAGTTCGTTTGGCTGTGGTCGTCTGATTTTGTACCAAACGGGGGTGGTACAAGTGGTACAAATTGCCCGACACTAAAAGAAAGCACCTAGAGGTTCGCTACGTGCCCGCGGTTAGCACAACGCTTCAGGTTACCGAAACGCTCCCGGTTAGCACAACGCTAGGGGTTCTCGATTAGCAATCCGCTTCAGGTTACCAAAACGCTGCCGGTTAGCGGTACGCTTGGGGTTCTCGATTAGCAATACGCTCCCGGTTCGCAACCAGCTCCCGGTTAGCGAGTCGCTCTCGGTTAGCACAACGCTGGGAATTCGCGACAAGCTCTCGGTTAGCACATTGTTCCCGGTTAGCAAGAACGATTAAGAGAACACTGAGCTAAATGTAAACGTAAATGTATTAAAGCAGTTTAAGCATCGTGTAGACTCTGTTTGCGATGGGGACCATATCGAACGGGAAGTCGAGAGGGTCGTGGTCCAGCGTGTCGGGCGTCCTGCACACCATGTGCTTCATCGCGAACTCCGTTGATGTGCGCTTGACGAAGATCCAGTTCTGATAATCAGTGCAGATGCCTTGGATATCCCGCCACCCGTCTTTGTCGTCTTGAGTTTTCTTGCAATTAAGCACGCGCGCAACCTCCATCGCCGCGAAGTTCTGGCGCAGCGCGTGGTCCATGTCGCACTTCTTCGCCTCAATGACGATCACCATGCGCGTGCCGAGCGTGATCACGTAGTCCGCCGTGCCGCTCGCGTCCACCTCAGGGTCGTCCACGCGCTTTTCGTAGTTCAGGAACAGGTCAGCCTTGGTTTTGTCGCCGTCCTTGACCGCCGTCACGCACGTCGTAAGGATGTCGTCGATGAACACCCTCCGCGTAGCCTCGTTTGACCGCCATGGCTCACGGGATGACACGACGAGCGAGCGATACTTGGTCTTCAACTGCTTGAGGTATGCTGCCGGTAGCTCCAGGCCCTCCTGCTTGTACTTGGTCTTCTTGAGGTCGGCCGTCATCTCCTCCATGAACTCCTCGTTGCACGAAGAGTAGCCGACCGACTGACTGGTGGCCTTGCGTTTGCGGCACTTGGTGAACGCGGAGTTCAGCTTCGTCACCGTCGTCGCATGGCTGCTGGTACTCCCGCTCTCCGTGTCCGTCTTGTCCTCGATGTCGAACGCTTCAGCTTGAGCGGCCGCCTCTTCGAGGTCAAGGTCGGGCGCCGTCAGCATCACCGGTGGCGGAGGGCGGGCCTCAACGCGAAGCTGGACAGCGTCGACGCCCGGAAGATCTTCGAGCTGGCTCTGGATCGGCTCGAGGTAGCGGAGCTCGGTGCCGTCGCACGTCTCCGCTGCGTCTTGAGTCGGCCACTGGTCCTCGCCCACCCGCAGCACCAGCAGCTTCATGCCGTTGGCGGGGAGATCGAGCTCCACAGCCAAGGCTTCCCGGACGTCGGAGCCGATAGCTCGTGG
Organism: Phytophthora x cambivora; assembly: GCA_033557925.1. Classification (NCBI taxonomy): domain Eukaryota; phylum Oomycota; class Peronosporomycetes; order Peronosporales; family Peronosporaceae; genus Phytophthora; species Phytophthora x cambivora. The sequence continues at coordinate 6,148,812 of JAUCEB010000016.1, read as the reverse complement.
AGGGACCGATACAGTCTGGACGACGCCGTTGTACGAGTAGCCCACGGTCCACATGACTTGGGGCGGCGCGGGGGCAGCGGCGGCGGTGGCGGCAGCGGTGGCGGCGGCGGTGGTCGTGCGCGGGGCCATTGTTGTAGGGGCGGGTAAAATTGGAAATGGCGCTGAACATGTGGTTGGCGCCCAACATGAGGTTTAACCTCAATAGTATAAAAAACCTAAGTGCAATGGAGCCCATCACCACCACATACCGTCAGGATAGGTACGAGCAGGACAGGAACAGGCGCCTAGCCCGCCAAAAGGCGTACTACGCCAAGCATGCGGAGGAGAGGCGCGCATATCAGCTAGCATACAGCGCGGAGAAGCGCGCAGCCCGCAGCAGGGTTCAAATTACCAGTAGCTAGGCGCCGCTCTTTTTTTGTAAGCATAACCCTAACAATAAGCAAATGGTTCACGGTACGCGTTTCAATTAGCCAATCAGCGATTAGCAGCTCTCAGGGTACGCACAGCACTCAAAGTTCGCACGGAGCTGTAGGTTTGTACTTCGCACTCAAAGTTCGCACAGAGCTGCCGGTTTGTACTTCGCAGTTAGTACTCAGAAACCAGTCAAGCGGGACGATACGCCTCGGAAAGGCAGTCCCGCACAACCAAGATGCCGCGCATGCGGCTGACCAAGGCGCAGCAGCTAGCGCTGTGCAAGCACCGCCGTGAGCATGCACCTCACGCCACGCTGAAGGAGCTGGCGCAGTGGGCGGCGACGACGTATCGACTTCCAAGACCACCAAGCAAGGCAGCCATCAGCCGCATGTTGAAGCGCGAAGATACGCTATCAAGGCTCAACATGAACGCGCTGCAGCGCTCCCGAACGCAGCCAGCCCAAGTGGTGAAGCTCGACACCATGCTCGTGGAGGCGATCATGTACTTCGAGGGCGGCGGCATCGCGCTGAACGGCAGGCTGCTCGTGTGGCTCGCCCGCAAGTGCGCGGAAGAGCTCAAGATACCCCAGGAAGACCTGCCAAGGTTCACGCGGACGGGCTGGCTGCGGCACTTCCAGCGCCGCCACGGCATCAGAAGCCGGCGAGCTCACGGCGAGATTGACTCCGTGGACTTGGTGGCGGCGCGCGCGGAGGCGGAAAGGCTGCGCAAGGTGCTGGCGGACTACAACCCAAGCGACGTCTTCAACATGGATGAAGCCGCGCTGTTCTACCAAGCGCTACCCCGCAGGTCGCTGTGCGTGCGTGCTGCGCCGGCGCTCAAGCAGCGCAAGGCCCGCGTGACCATGGTGGTCGGCACCAACGCCACCGGCTCCGAGAAGCTGCCCCTACTGATCCTGGGCACGGCCAAGCGACCGCGGTGGCTGCGCGACAAGCCCGACGGCGTCGACTACAAGGGCGTTGGCAAGGGCTGGATGACGGCGGCGGTCTTCAGCGAGTGGCTGCAGGACCTGGAAGCGCGCATGGCGGCGGAGGACAGGCGTATCCTGTTGCTCGTGGACAACGCGCCGTCGCACAAGGTGCCCGAGGAGGCGACGCCCCACGTCCGCGTGGTCAAGCTGCCACCCAACACCACCGCCGCCATCCAGCCCATGGACCAAGGCGTGATCGCTACGCTCAAGGCCCGCGTCATGGACGCCCAGACCGAGGCCATCATGCAAGCGTACATGCATGGCGAGGAGGATCCACACCAGATCAAGCTCGCGCAGGCGCTGCAGTGGTGCAAGCAGGCCTGGGACGACATCCCCGCCGATACCATCAAGCATTGCTGGCAACATGCCGGCCTATTCGTCGACCGAAGCAGGATCGCCGATATCCTGAACCCCTAAGACAACGTTAATCAGTACGTTAGCCCGTAGCGTAATGGCCTGAGGCCCCAATATAGCTTAACCCGTTAAATCGGATCGGATTCCAGGTGTTGCCTAATCGCGCTCTTATCTGTCAGCTGGGACAGGCGGAGCTGGTAACAAACTGTATCTGGCTGACAGATAAGAGCGCGTTGAAGCAACGGGTCTTCTCGAATGTTTTTCTGAGAAATGATAAGATTAAATGTAACAGGTTAATGATTGAAGTACTGATTTAGTGATGCTGACGTCAAGTGTAACCGCTGGCGACAAGTGCAACTGCGCCCCTTAGTTCAAGTGCGAACGGCAAGCTCCATGCGTGTCTCTAGCGCCGCAGAGTGCTGATTGGTCCGTTGGTGGGTGACGCGCAGCGCGTGTGAATTCGAATTGGTGGATGTTGCAACGGCGCTAAAGGTACGAAAAGACGCACCTCGCCCAGAGTAAGCGACATGTTGAACTTCAAATCACCCACCTTTCCGTGGACTCATTCACGAATTTTCTACCTACCGCCGAGAAGCCCCGATGCCGCCCACCGCCAAGAAGTCCGCCGGCAAGAAGCCCGCCGCCAAGAGGACCCGCGCCCCGCGTGTCATGCCGTTCGACTTCAACCACGGCCCCGACACGGACTCCAGCGACGAAGACGAAGACGCGCGGGACGAGGGCGACAGCGAGGGCGGCGACTCCGACACGGCGGCCGAGCCCAGTGATGAGGAGGATGACGGCAGCAGCAGCGAGGAGGCGTCTGCCAAGGTTGAGACCAAGTTCTGGTGCGCCTACAAGGGGTGTCGCAACCCGCCCATGGTCAAGCAGTCCTTCCGCCGGCACCTCGAGATGCACCTCGCCAAGGATAACAAGGAGTGCACGCCCAAGCGTCTGAACAAGTACAAGTACAGCATGTACGACGGCCGCATCCTCAAGAGCCCTGCCATGACTCGGCGGGCCCTGATGCTCAAGATGCACGTGTATGAAGACGGCTTGCGGCAGTTGATGAAGGCAGAGCGCGCGATGGCCAAGGAGCAGCTCGTCATGAAGAAGAACCAAGCGAAGATGATGAAGGCCCAGGAGAACATTCTGGCGCATGTGGAGAAGGACGGGGTCGTGGCAATGGTGTTTTCATTGACGAAGTGCGTGGAGGAGCTATCGGAGAAGGTGGATGGTTTTTCAAGCCAAGTCGTCACGGACATCATCGACCAAGCGGGCAAGATCAAGCAAACGATCAAGAAGAAGAAGCGCGAGGCCAAGTTGGCTTCGCCGTCGCCCAAGCGACCCCACGAGCAGGACTCGACCAAGATTGCCAAGCGCGTGCGCGTGGAGTCGCCATCCAGCAGCGATGCCGATGCCGAGACCAAGCCACCAGCGCCGCCAGCCGCGAAGACGATAGCGACGGCAGCGAGCAAGGCAGCAGCGAGCAAGCCACCAGCGCCGGCAGCAACGCAGGCAGCAGCGACGGCAGCGAGCAAGGCAGCAGCCAGGGCAGCAGCGATGACAGCTCTGAAGGCGGCAGCGAGCAAGGCCGCCATGCAAGCAACCCCGAAGTCGCCAGCACCACCAGCAGCTCCGAAGTCACCAGCGCCGCAAGCAGTTACGGCAGCAGCTCCGAAGTCGCCAGCGCCGCCATCAGCCCCAAAGTCACCAGCGCCGCAAGCAGTGACGGCAGCCCCGAAGCCACCAGCGCCGCAAGCAGTGACAGCAGCCCCGAAGCCACCAGCGCCGCCAGCAGTCCCGAAGTCGACCGCTACGGAGACCACCACGCAGTCGGTAGCGCCACCAGCAGCGACGCCAGTCTCGAAGCCGACAACGCCGACAGCTGCGACGGAGGCCAACACGCAGGATGAAGACGGCTCAGTACTGGAAGATGACCACGAGACGAAGCGATCTAACCCTGGGCCAAGCCTGAAAGCTGTCTACAAGGAGATCAAGTTGAAGAAGGACGACTTTGAGAAGGCTGATCGTGAATACAAGGCGGCCAAGGAAAAGCTCGCGATGAATGAGAAGGCCTTGCTGCAGGCAAATGATGGCGAGAAGAAGTCACAAGAGGCCAGGGTTCAAGCGAACGAGACGCTGGTGGAGGCAGCGTACAACACGTGGTGCGGTGAGATTCATCTCTACACCATTGCGCGTATGGCCAAGGCTGCAGACGACGCACTCGGGGCGGCGAGGGAGGCGGTGAAGAAGCGCGAAAGGTCTGCGCGTGCGCTGAAGCGGGAGGAGAAGAACCCCTCCAAGTCGGCGGCGTCACTTGCAGCTGCGCAAGCAGAGTTTGAAGCAGCTAAAGTGGACGAAGAGGATGCCCTCGAGCTCAAGGAGATCTTGGTGAAACCTGTGTTCGCCATGACGAAGGACATCGCCTCGACCAAGGGCAAGTCGGTGAACACACCTTTGTACCATGCAGCACGGAAAGTTTTCGCGGAAGTGATGCCAGATGTGCTCGATTTCTATGATGACGAGTAGGCTAGCAATCTTTAATGTCAATTGAGATGTCTGCACATTGCCTTATTAACTCACGGTAATGACGACCATGTGACAGGTTTCATTACAGCGAACCTTCCCGCAAAACAGATGGCAAATGGCTTCTTATTAACTCACGGTAATGACGACCGTTTGTACCATTTGTACCACTGTTGTACCACAAGAATTCGTGTGCTGAAACGCTATCTATAGCACGTCTAACCCTCACTTTCATAATTGTACCGCTGTACCACCCGTTACATGAGTTCAATAGAATAAAAAAAGAGAAAGTAAGAAGCAATACAAAGTAGATAAGAGAAAAAAAAGCAATAACCAAAGTGCTTGTACCACCCGGTACAACGGTACATTCACGCTCAGTCGTCCTCACCTGAGTTAGACGCCTGTCGTCAGCAGCTTCGTGGTGGTACAAATTTGTTGTACCGGTACACGTTTCATTTCGGCGGCCCTTCGCGCGAAACGCATGGCAGACGCCTCGTAATTAGAACGGCGCTTAGCGACTGCTCAGAGCTCGCAGTTAGCATGACGCTAGAAGCCAGCTCAGAGCTCGTAGTACGCTCAGCGCATAGAGTTAGCGTTACCTCGCGGAGCTCAAAGTTAGCGTTACCTCGCGGCAGCTTAAAGCTAGCGTTACCTCGCGGCAGCTTAGAGTTAGCGTTACCTCGCGGCGCCCCTGTGCGCGAGAGGTACACTAGCGGGAGTATGGGTGCTCAAAGTACGCATCGTGCTCTAGGCCAGCACAGCGCTCAACGTTAGCATATGGTTCAGAGTTCTCAGCGAGCTATCCTGAAACATCATGCTGAAGGGAAACATATTGTTCTGGAGAAGCACAACCCCTAAGGGTATCCCCTTACCCTATATACATACATATATAGATCCCCTTACCCTATATACATACATAAATATGTACATTGGCTGTCGATTACGTCTTAATATACGGCATATTAAGACGTATATTAAGACGTAATCGACAGCCAATGTACATATTTATGTATGTATATAGGGTAAGGGGATCTATATATGTATGTATATAGGGTAAGGGGATACCCTTAGGGGTTGTGCTTCTCCAGAACAATATGTTTCCCTTCAACATGATGTTTCAGGATAGCTCGCTGAGAACTCTGAACCATATGCTAACGTTGAGCGCTGTGCTGGCCTAGAGCACGATGCGTACTTTGAGCACCCATACTCCCGCTAGTGTACCTCTCGCGCACAGGGGCGCCGCGAGGTAACGCTAACTCTAAGCTGCCGCGAGGTAACGCTAGCTTTAAGCTGCCGCGAGGTAACGCTAACTTTGAGCTCCGCGAGGTAACGCTAACTCTATGCGCTGAGCGTACTACGAGCTCTGAGCTGGCTTCTAGCGTCATGCTAACTGCGAGCTCTGAGCAGTCGCTAAGCGCCGTTCTAATTACGAGGCGTCTGCCATGCGTTTCGCGCGAAGGGCCGCCGAAATGAAACGTGTACCGGTACAACAAATTTGTACCACCACGAAGCTGCTGACGACAGGCGTCTAACTCAGGTGAGGACGACTGAGCGTGAATGTACCGTTGTACCGGGTGGTACAAGCACTTTGGTTATTGCTTTTTTTTCTCTTATCTACTTTGTATTGCTTCTTACTTTCTCTTTTTTTATTCTATTGAACTCATGTAACGGGTGGTACAGCGGTACAATTATGAAAGTGAGGGTTAGACGTGCTATAGATAGCGTTTCAGCACACGAATTCTTGTGGTACAACAGTGGTACAAATGGTACAAACGGTCGTCATTACCGTGAGTTAATAAGAAGCCATTTGCCATCTGTTTTGCGGGAAGGTTCGCTGTAATGAAACCTGTCACATGGTCGTCATTACCGTGAGTTAATAAGGCAATGTGCAGACATCTCAATTGACATTAAAGATTGCTAGCCTACTCGTCATCATAGAAATCGAGCACATCTGGCATCACTTCCGCGAAAACTTTCCGTGCTGCATGGTACAAAGGTGTGTTCACCGACTTGCCCTTGGTCGAGGCGATGTCCTTCGTCATGGCGAACACAGGTTTCACCAAGATCTCCTTGAGCTCGAGGGCATCCTCTTCGTCCACTTTAGCTGCTTCAAACTCTGCTTGCGCAGCTGCAAGTGACGCCGCCGACTTGGAGGGGTTCTTCTCCTCCCGCTTCAGCGCACGCGCAGACCTTTCGCGCTTCTTCACCGCCTCCCTCGCCGCCCCGAGTGCGTCGTCTGCAGCCTTGGCCATACGCGCAATGGTGTAGAGATGAATCTCACCGCACCACGTGTTGTACGCTGCCTCCACCAGCGTCTCGTTCGCTTGAACCCTGGCCTCTTGTGACTTCTTCTCGCCATCATTTGCCTGCAGCAAGGCCTTCTCATTCATCGCGAGCTTTTCCTTGGCCGCCTTGTATTCACGATCAGCCTTCTCAAAGTCGTCCTTCTTCAACTTGATCTCCTTGTAGACAGCTTTCAGGCTTGGCCCAGGGTTAGATCGCTTCGTCTCGTGGTCATCTTCCAGTACTGAGCCGTCTTCATCCTGCGTGTTGGCCTCCGTCGCAGCTGTCGGCGTTGTCGGCTTCGAGACTGGCGTCGCTGCTGGTGGCGCTACCGACTGCGTGGTGGTCTCCGTAGCGGTCGACTTCGGGACTGCTGGCGGCGCTGGTGGCTTCGGGGCTGCTGTCACTGCTTGCGGCGCTGGTGGCTTCGGGGCTGCCGTCACTGCTTGCGGCGCTGGTGACTTTGGGGCTGATGGCGGCGCTGGCGACTTCGGAGCTGCTGCCGTAACTGCTTGCGGCGCTGGTGACTTCGGAGCTGCTGGTGGTGCTGGCGACTTCGGGGTTGCTTGCATGGCGGCCTTGCTCGCTGCCGCCTTCAGAGCTGTCATCGCTGCTGCCCTGGCTGCTGCCTTGCTCGCTGCCGTCGCTGCTGCCTGCGTTGCTGCCGGCGCTGGTGGCTTGCTCGCTGCTGCCTTGCTCGCTGCCGTCGCTATCGTCTTCGCGGCTGGCGGCGCTGGTGGCTTGGTCTCGGCATCGGCATCGCTGCTGGATGGCGACTCCACGCGCACGCGCTTGGCAATCTTGGTCGAGTCCTGCTCGTGGGGTCGCTTGGGCGACGGCGAAGCCAACTTGGCCTCGCGCTTCTTCTTCTTGATCGTTTGCTTGATCTTGCCCGCTTGGTCGATGATGTCCGTGACGACTTGGCTTGAAAAACCATCCACCTTCTCCGATAGCTCCTCCACGCACTTCGTCAATGAAAACACCATTGCCACGACCCCGTCCTTCTCCACATGCGCCAGAATGTTCTCCTGGGCCTTCATCATCTTCGCTTGGTTCTTCTTCATGACGAGCTGCTCCTTGGCCATCGCGCGCTCTGCCTTCATCAACTGCCGCAAGCCGTCTTCATACACGTGCATCTTGAGCATCAGGGCCCGCCGAGTCATGGAAGGGCTCTTGAGGATGCGGCCGTCGTACATGCTGTACTTGTACTTGTTCAGACGTTTGGGCGTGCACTCCTTGTTATCCTTGGCGAGGTGCATCTCGAGGTGCCGGCGGAAGGACTGCTTGACCATGGGCGGGTTGCGACACCCCTTGTAGGCGCACCAGAACTTGGTCTCAACCTTGGCAGACGCCTCCTCGCTGCTGCTGCCGTCGTCCTCCTCATCACTGGGCTCGGCCGCCGTGTCGGAGTCGCCGCCCTCGCTGTCGCCCTCGTCCCGCGCGTCTTCGTCTTCGTCGCTGGAGTCCGTGTCGGGGCCGTGGTTGAAGTCGAACGGCATGACACGCGGGGCGCGGGTCCTCTTGGCGGCGGGCTTCTTGCCGGCGGACTTCTTGGCGGTGGGCGGCATCGGGGCTTCTCGGCGGTAGGTAGAAAATTCGTGAATGAGTCCACGGAAAGGTGGGTGATTTGAAGTTCAACATGTCGCTTACTCTGGGCGAGGTGCGTCTTTTCGTACCTTTAGCGCCGTTGCAACATCCACCAATTCGAATTCACACGCGCTGCGCGTCACCCACCAACGGACCAATCAGCACTCTGCGGCGCTAGAGACACGCATGGAGCTTGCCGTTCGCACTTGAACTAAGGGGCGCAGTTGCACTTGTCGCCAGCGGTTACACTTGACGTCAGCATCACTAAATCAGTACTTCAATCATTAACCTGTTACATTTAATCTTATCATTTCTCAGAAAAACATTCGAGAAGACCCGTTGCTTCAACGCGCTCTTATCTGTACCGGTATGTAGATAGGATGCTAGTATCTTCAAGCAGGATCGCAGCGCCCCACTATCCGAGAGCAGTGGGTCTCAAGAGGCCCTCTTGATTCGATATTAACCCTCTTCAAGAGTCTTGAAGGGGGTTAATATCGCTCCCTTCTGAATGTGATAATCTGACAAATACGATAAGTGATTGAGTTGGCCAGTCTCCGTGATAACCATTTGCGGGGGGGGGGGGGGGGGCAGTATTTATTGACAATTGGGGATCCACTATTTATTGGTATACCTCGAACGTATTTATTTGTATTTGTTGCGGCAGGCGCCTCTTTGAACCAACGTCCATGAGGTCGTCGTTCTTGTGGTGCTCGACGTTGATCGCTGCGTTTTCCGCGGCCACATCAGCGCAGAAGGTGCCGATCCAAGCACGCAGCAGCTCAAACGACGGCTCGCTGGTGTTCAAGATCCTGCAGCTGGCAGATCTCCATATCACTGGCAATGCGAAGGTCGACTGCGGCAAAAGTGCTCCCCCTGGCATGGGCAGCGAGAATTGCTCCGAAGCGCTCACGTACCAGTTCATCGAGCAACTGGTCGATCAGGAGCAGCCTGACTTCATCGCGTTCACGGGAGACAACGTTCATGTATATGGTCCGAGCTGGCACCAATTGGCTATTGACACCGTGACCAAAGCAGCCGAGGAACGCGGTATTCCGTACGGAATGGTGTTCGGCAATCACGAAGAAGAGGGAAATTTCCCAAGAGCGAAGATCGTCCAAATGGTGTCGATGAAAAATTACTCATATACGGTGAGCGGACCGGAGGATGTTGACGGCATTGGCAACTACATGCTCAATGTGACGGCACCAACTCCAGGCGCTTGGGGTGAAGCTGGGGACACTGTGTTCCGGATGTACTTCCTGGATTCGGGGGCAAGCACCCTGCTGGACCAGTACTCGTACGTGTTCGCGGAGTATGACTGGATCAAGCAGAGTCAGGTCGACTACTACCGACATCTATCAGAGACTGGACGTGCAGAGCGACACAGCAGCTCGGACTCAGTCCTGCCTGCGGTCATGTTTTTTCACATCCCGCTCGTGGAGTTTGAGTACGAAGGCGGCGACTGCAACGGCGAAAGGAATGAGTGGGTGCAGAGTCAAGGTATGAACCTGCGGTTACTGTCTACTCTGTCCGAGATGAACGAGGTCAAGGCGGCGTTTGTGGGTCATGATCACCTGAACGAGTACTGCTGTCTCGTGGACGGCGTGCAGCTCTGTTACGGCGGTGGCGCAGGCTTCGGGCGATCGTACGGGCAGTCGGACTTTTCTCGGCGCGCTCGTGTGATCGAATGGACGGTAGATAGTAATGAGCGCCACGAGATTCGCAGCTGGAAGCGGCACTACGGTGATGTTGGTGTCAAGCGCAGCGAGGAAGTGCTATATTCAGAATTCTAGGTCAGCAGGAGCATCTTGCCAAGAGGTATCAAGGCCTTGCCGCCAACTCGATGCATACAAGTCTCAAGTTGCAATGCGGCATCGATACCCACAGTGCAATGAAACGTAAATCATGTTACTGTACACCCACCATACAGACAATTAAAATTGAAAAAGGTTCGAGTTGGTGACATCGTAGAACCGATACGACCTTGGTCTTGCGAACTGTCATTTCAAGCAAAATAAGAACTTTGTTTTCCTCTTCCATCGAAGATATGCTACTACTTTTCAGGTATAATACGCGTACTAAGCATACATGTAGGGTGGAGCAATTCACATGCTTACGCCGTGGATCGTACGATTGCAATGAGCACCAGCACGAACACGAAAGGAAGCCAGGACTTGAGAAATCCCCCGAGACCCACGTACTTGCCTCGGAAAAACATCCAGAAGCACAGCTCCACCATGTTCCACCGCTTGTGGCCGGCGTAGTCGGCGTGCTCCAGACACACCGCCACGTGCGAGTGGCAGTTGTCGCAGCACAAGTTGTGCATCCTCTTCTCGTAGATCTTGCAGCCTGCAGCCACAGCCTCGTCCCATTTGGACACGTCTTCAGGCGCCACTGTGCACTGCAAGTAGCGAGTGGGGGCGCCAAAGGCGAAGTCGTCGCGGCCGATAGTGTAGGGCACAGCGAAGTCGAAGATGACCCTGCACGAATTAGACAGTAACTTGGTCAATATTGGCCCAATTTGACTAGGCAAGGGCTCATATTGAAGCTAAGTTCTCACCCTTTACTGTCGGCTAGGCCTAAATGGCCGATAAAGGGCAGGAACCACGTGAGAATGGGGATGGGAGACCACACGATGCAGAACGGGAAGCGATGCACGGCAGCGTCGATTGTGGCGCTCCTGGGGCCTCCAGAACCGCGGAAAGCAGCAGTATGGTCGGCAGTGAGCAGCAGTTCATCGTCGTCTATCGCTAGCGATGTGTCGTCACGTGGGGAAGCCGCAGCGACGCTCGAAGACAAGGTCGTCGACGACGACTCGTCGTGGACTCCATGTTGACGCTGCGGGCAGTGTTGTGTTATTCGCAGTTCGTAGTTCGAAGAACTATGTATAGTATTTCACTTCAGCGTGCAGGTAAGAAACCATACCGATTACCGGTATTATTATACACGTGGACCACGCACATTCTACGTGCACCACGTACATTTGTACGGGCGTGGCTTGGTAAGGCCGCGGTATCAACCGGTATTTCCCCCGATTTCCTTCTATACGACGTGAACCACACAGAGCCTTGGTGGACCACACAGAAATTTGCACGCCGAGCTCCATTTCCTTCGATTCCTTCTACCACGTGGACCACACAGACTGTCGACCGGCGTAGAGAGCGCACGGATTTCGGTAGCGCACACCACTTCGGGATGCGCTGTGGAGTGCTCCACACGAAATGGGATCGATTTTAAGGATTCGGGCCATGAATGCGAAGCCGCGGGGGGATGAGGCCCCGTCGCGGCGCGGATCAAATTAAAAAAGTTGGGCCCGATGTATGGGAACTCACCCATGCACCCATTAATGGCCCATAGAAACATGGACAGACCAATACGGTACGTGGTCGGGCGAGCGCCATGCATGGCAGCCATCCGTCTGACCCTCATTCTTCGTTTTTGCATTTTACAGGGAAGGTCGCCGCGGAAGGAAATGTGCGGACGCCCGTAAGGAAGGTTCGTGGCTGTGGTGCCGTGCATGAGGCGATGGATGTGCTAACGAATGTTCTATATTGGTTTATTAAGGTGCGGTGGTGTACGGCAGCGTGGCCGAAGCTGATGGTGCCGTCTGCACCGCGGACGCCAAGCTGCGGTTGTCCAGCAGCAGGTGCGTGCATGTGTATGACGTGCATGAAGGTGTTCATACTGACCCAGCTGTTTTATGTGGCTTTGTGTGGCACAGCGGTGAGGTGGCGGCGTTCAAGCCGCGTATGCCAAGCAGCAGATCTCCGGCAGCAGGTGCGTGCTCGCCATGGCGTGCGTGGCGTGTATGGAGGTGTTCGTGCTAACGAGGCTTATGTATGTGGCTTTTGTGTGATACAGCGGCAGCGAAGCTGGCGGCGGCGCCCAAGCCAAGGAAGCAAGGCTGCCGCCGCTGAGGAGCAGGTTCGTCCGTGCACGGTGTGCATTGCCTGCATGAAGGTGATCTTACTAACCTATGTGGGTTATGTATGGCTTGTGTGGCACAGCGGCGGCGAAGCTGGTGGCGGTGCCCAAGCCAAGGAAGCAAGGCTGCCGCCGCTGAGGAGCAGGTTCGTCCGTGCACGGTGTGCATTGCCTGCATGAAGGTGATCTTACTAACCTATGTGCGTTATGTATGGCTTGTGTGGCTTGTGTGGCACAGCGGCCGTGAAGCTGGTGGCGGCACCCAAGCCAAGGAAGCGAAGCTGGCGCCGCTGAGGAGCAGGTTCGTCGCGTGCACGGCGTGCATTGCCTGCATGAAGGTGATCTTACTAACCTATGTACTTTATGTATGACTTGTGTGGTATAGCGGCCGTGAAGCTGGTGGCGGTGTCCGAGCCAAGGAAGCCAAGCTGCGGCTCCAAGGCTGTTGGTTCGTGTCCGTGGTGATGTGTAGGGTAGATATGGAGCTAATAATCGAACAATGCACTACGTTTAATTGATATCTTCCGCTGTTGGCTTTCTTATATATAAGTCACACTTCCTACTTTGGTGCGGCAAACTACATTGCCTCTTTTTTCTAGCACTACTATCTTGCCGTCGCGAGCTGCATTGCCCTTTTTTTCTAAATAAATCAGCTCTACTGCTTTTGCTGCAGAACCAGCCTTGCCTCTATTTTCTAAATAAAACAGCATTACTGTTTTGCTACAAAGAACAACATTGGCTCTTGCTTTTATTATAAATAAAGTTGTGTGTGCTGCTGCGTAACAATGAATGAATACACATTTCCAAGTCACCGATGACTTCGAGCGAGTCAACATTGACTCGAATACGCTTGTTTTATTGATCGCGAAGTCAACATGGACTTAAACCAAGTCGACATTGACTCAAACGTACTAGTTTCAGTAATAGCGAAGTCAACGTCGACTCTGAACGAGTCTACATTGACTTATTTGAAAATGTCGAGACTGGAACAATGCCGTGGAACCGGTCTCATGGCGGCTTGCTCATAGTTTGGGAAGATTTTCATCCATGTTTCACGTGGGGTTGGTCGCAAGATTAACGGTCTGGTTGTAGAGTGTGCGGCCAGATCTTGCTTTCGAAGGTTCCTTGTATCGCTACTTAGATTAACGTTGCCGTGTGTGGGGGCTTCACTAGGGATAACAAAAACCAATAAAGTGCGCGTACTTCATGCAGTATCTGTGCGGTGGGCAGGTGCCGTTGGCCTCGTCCGGGTGTCCGTCCGTAGCAGTGCATAAACTCTTTCACATCGGTAGCTTACGCATAAACTCTTTCACATCGGTAGCAATACGCATTCAAGGAGGTTAGTCTGTTGAGGCGGGGAAAGAAGTAGGATCAAACGACGACAATTTGCTTTTGAAATCTTGCTCGGTTGATAAGTGTCAATAAGATGAGCGCACTTTGATTGGTCAGTATTCGATTTTTTTATTAGGTACGGTGCCAGTTGCGTGCACTCTGCCAGTTATGTGCCTGTTTCGCTTCAGCCAATTAGTAGGCTACAGGAATTCTAATGGCACAAAGTCTACAAGCGCTACCAACTAGTGAACCCCACCAGACTGTATGATATCATAGCACACACACCCGCCAATTTTAGCGCGTCCTTATCAGTTTCCTATTTTCCCGAAGACTAAGAAAGAGAATATAGATTTGCACCTTATACAAAACCAAAGATTAAAAGTGGCAGATAACTGGTTCTTCATTGGAATGGATCTGTAATAGTCAGCATGTCCTAATTGAGCTCTCGATTACTGCCCGATGGAGTAAAACAGTGTGTAAATAGAAGAGTGGACGCTCTTTTCGGATCTGCGCTTTATTCTTAAAACCAATAGTCCAATGAGAAGTTACGGGTGGAAATGTGCCGAGGCTGCAATAGTGGCACGTAACTGGCACCGTACCTTGTCAAATCTTGCTGACGAGCTGTTCCAAGCTGTCAGCAAGATGAACGCACTTTGATTGGTCAATATTCGATTTTTTTGGTTTTGAAATCTTGCTACATGTAACAGAGCTCATGAGCAAGATTTCAAATATTTTACCAACCAGATTGGTCAGTTGGCCAAGAAGCAGCTCACGTACTGGCGCAACCCTTCATGCGCATGTTCCTGTTCCCTTTGCATGATATCATCTTCGGCACGACGTTCTACCAGTTGTCGGCGGCGAGCGTAAAGAAGATCACCTCGCAGATCGGTTTGATCTACAGCAGCATGGACTTCACCGGAGTCATCAACCTGATCACGGTGCTGGAGGTGACGTGCGCTGGGCGCGCCGTGTTCTACCGCGAGTGCATGTCAAACTACTACGGCCCGCTGCCACACTGTCGTTGTTCTTTGCTGAGACCCCGTACCTGATCGTGGTGGTGTTCGTGACGATCGAGTACTGGCTGGTGGGCTGGAGTGACAACGGCGGTGACTTCATCTTCTTCATCTACCTGTACACGTCGGCGTATACGTACGTGGGCCAGTGGATGTCTGCCTTGATGCCGAACGAGAAGGTTAGCGAACGTGGCTGTGGGTGCGCTCTCGTGCCTGTTCAACCTATTCTCGGGCTACAAGTCGTTGACGTACCTGATGCCGTCGAGCTACTCGCTCGCGGCGCTGGTTGGCATGCAGTTCGGCGAGATCCAGGATGTTATTGCTGTGACCAGGGCTTGAAAGTAGTACGATTTTCGACCAAATTACTATAGTAGCTGTATATTAGTGAACCAAAACTACTAGTGAACTACTACTAGTAGTTTCTGCAATCTAAAATAATATAGCAGTAGTACTATAGTAGTCGGCTATTAATTGTCGACCACTGAAACATTCGACCACCGAAAAGCGCGACAAGTTGCACCACCAGTCCTTTTAGCCACAATTCCCTGGATCTCCTTCCGGTTCTGATCGTTCGTCAACACAACATGAGTCTCGGCGCGATGGTTGCTCGTACTTGTGCGCAGGCTGCTCATGTGGATCCCGCCAGTTGAGAAGACGCGCTCTTGCGTCTTTAAGGACGGAGAGCATGTTCTTGCGACCAAAACCGCTAGCGAACGCCGCTCTGTGCATCAAGCACACGATCAGCACAAGCCTCCTTGATTCTGAACGAAGTTTAGCGCTACAGGGCGCATGTTTAGTACCTGCGAACCAGAAAATATGTTTTCCTAAAGAGGAGGTCGCCAGTTTCGCCCTCAATTTTCTTCTAGTAATCAGATAGCAGTTGCCTATTACTATCTGATCAGAAGCAAAAGTAATATCTGCTATCGTAGTAGTAGTTTTGATCCCGTGCCAAACTAATAGCTACTATAGTAGTTCGCTATTACATAGTACCAAAGTAGTACCATATGTTCAAACTACTATTAATACCAAGCCCTGGCTGTGACCGCGTCACGACTGACATGACTGTGGCCGAGTACATCGCAGATACGTACGACTTCCGGCCGAACTGCAAGTACAACTTCATGGCCGGCCTCATTGTGATCTGGGTGGTGCTGCAGCTTGCCATTTACCTGGCTTTCAAGTACGTGAGCCACCTCAAGAGATAAGCGGTAACGTTGAACGTTGCCTAGCTCCTGCAGCAAAGCAGCGTAAGATTGATTTAGCAGCGAAGAGATAGCTAAAAAAAAAGCTGTGCTTGAAGTAGACTTGTTTGGTTTTCATTAAATGTAGACGCCACTTTGACCTGGCAAATGTGTAACTTAGTAAATTTACGCCACTTTGACCTGGCAAAGGTGTAATAAAATTTACTACAGTGATGGGCGTCTTGGAGAGCCACTTGATATCTAATCCCTGTAATCACACATGTTACTATTTATTAAGACATACGAGTTAATGTATGCTGATTGGCCTATCACAAAGCGAGCCCCGTCTAAACCGATATGATCAGGTTGCTCTCCAAAACGCCTATTACTGTAACCTTTGCCAGGTCAAGTCCAGAACAAAGTGGCATGAAGTAAGCTAAGTAAAGCTTAAATTGTACTACGAAGTAGTGTTTGTTCGGTCATAAGCGTAAAGTCTTCATGCAATTCTGTTCGAGTGACCGAAGATGTGCCACATCGAAAAATCTATCTGGGACACGATCTGTGATTTTTGATTGAAGATGTCCCACATCGAAAAACCGATCTGGGACACGATCTGTGATTTGATTGGCCATTAACACACACATCTGTCAGTATTACACACTCAATCCTACCATAGCTAGAACTCGTAGCAAACCTCCTCGCTCGACGACGGACACCGATCCCCGCCTGCGGCACGCTGAGCTCGCTCGGTTGTGTCAACAACACTCCAACGCGCCGAACCCCATAATATGGTATACGATCGCGCCGCTGCTCCATGACGGTTAAAGTTCCCAGTGTACCTCCTTATGTTCTATTGGTGGGGATCGATCGGGGTTCAACAGCCATTGCATTACAAGGCGTTAGTGATGCAAACCTATTTCCTCTCTTTTTTGACGCTCAAGCATATAACGCTTGTGAAATCACGCTTCCGGGGAAGTTCCGTGGAGTACCAAGGATGCTTCAAGTTAAGATTCAACAGTTCCCACTTGTTTGCCCAGCGGCATCGACCGTATACAAAGTTTAGGGTGAGACATTGGAAAATATGGTAGTTACCGAGTGGTGTTCTAAGTTCCGCATTTCAAACAAGAGAGAGCAGCCGTATTTACTAGTGTCGCGCGTGACGACGAGACGTGCGTTCACAACGCTCCAACCTCTAACGAGCGAATTGATCGCGTGGGCAAACCCACCAGAGGCTGCGTTACAAGAAGAAAATCGGTTGTGCCAGGTCTGCCGAACCACGATGGTAAAGCTACGAAGTGCTACAATAGAACGTTAAATAGATTAGTTTCAAAACAATAAGTTGTGCTCCGACCGCGATGTTATGCCAAATTAGCCATGTCACGTCAGCACCAAACACTACTGATGCCTTTGACTCTCTTATTTCGTGTGTATGTGTCGTATGTGAGATAATGCCGGTAGCACTGATGCCTTTGCGATTGTATTCGATTTTATACAGGAGGTGCCAAAAGCTGCTCGCAGCAGCCGCTAGCGTGGCAACGCGCTCCACGCCCGGGTCAGGTGTTTGTACTTAATTCCAAGGTTGCCTTTCTTGTTTTTTTTGGGAGTATATACACGCAGCGACGTAGTGTTGGAGTTGCACATGTGAAAGGTATAAAGAGGATTTGAGATTGGACATGTTATTGATTACTTCGCTCGCTCATAGATGTAAACTTGAATTAGTTTGTTCGTCCAATTGGCTGGTCCCCGTATAACATGTTGCAGTTGCCACTTAGTGCAGAAGGTGTTTCGACAGGACGGCCGATGCCTCGGGCAGTACGACTCGGTCGATATCACAAATCGTGCACGCGGGAGAGCACATAGCTCTTGTAGGACGAGCATTTTCACGTCATCCACGAACAGAAAACTGTTCAGATAGATGATCGAGGCTCGGCAGAGCGGCGCGTGTGCCGATATTCCACAGTCCTTCGCATTGCCTTCGAGTAGGACAACTTTCTTAAGCAATTGCTGCACGAGCGCATATATGTTGATCAACTTGCAGCCAAGGTGACACAATTGGGGACGGATCTCAATTCCTAAGCACCTCTGAGCTGCTGTCGGAAGCGCAAACTGCGCAACAATATTTCCAACACCACATCCAATATCGAGAAAACCATCGTCGGCTCGGGCAGGACCAATGATGTTAATAACAACAGCCACCGCTTGTGGAAGAAGCTCTCCAGCGTTCTCATGTAGCACACCAGATTTCTGTTGGACATCGGTCTTGGTAACCGGGACGAAGACGGAGCGGAGAAGGCATGCTGCAGCTTGGTAGTCCAGGACGAGAGGTCGCGGACGGCTTGGGGTGGTATTGCTTGAACTGTCGGCACGGCGCGTAGAACTGAAGAAGCAGGGGGGGGGGGATTTGGACAAGTCGTTGCCATGGGCGCGCTTGAGGGTTCGTAGGCGCGTTTCGAGCTCCTTTGTGGTCTTATTAATGCGAGACCGGCGCAGCTTCCGCGCTACAGTAGACCACTCCACACGACGGTTTTGCTGCGCGTACTGAAACGCGAGTCTGACTAACAACTTGTCGGCATCGTCCGAGAACGTCGGCAGCATGGTATAGGCAATCGGGTGTATCTAGAGTGACTGGATAACTGTTATAGCATACTTAAACGAAGTGACTACAATCCATACTATAATCAAGACGATTACACATGTTCAGTTGGTGCAGTAATTTCTATACACGCGTACAATTCCTTGACGTCTTTTTGCATAGTGAAACCAAGTTCATTACACGGGTTTTGTGTTGCCGTTTTGCAAAGGAGCTTTCACTTGAGCATCTCCGCCAAACCTCGCTATCTGTAGGGATGAATGGCAAATAAGAACACCCGCATAACATGCTGGTCGTCGCATCTCATCCATGTTTCACGTGGGGTTGGTCGCAAGATTAACGGGGCTGGTTGTAGAGTGTGCGGCCAGATCTTGCTTTCGAAGGTTCCTTGTACCGCGCCGGCGTGGTGAAAGGGGGGAACGTTGTTCTTCGAACTACGTTCCTCCCCGGACCCCGGGTTCGGGCTTGCTAGTTCGTAACGTAGTGAAGAACTGTCGTTTATCCCGTTCGATGTCACCTTACCCTTTTCGTACCGGTACTCGAGGTATTGCAATACAAAAGTCAAATGAGTCCCAATCGTATACAAAAATCAAATCATTTGGTCGAGCGCCGCTCGATGGCCATGCGCACCACACACATCCTACGCAAATGAAGGTGCACAACATCACATTTGTGCAACTTCAACGGCAACTTTCTCCTGAAAGTTGCCGAGTGGGCGGATGGGCAGGCAGATCCATACAAAAGTCTAGACAGTGCTGAATGAATTCGGCGAGCCCTGACACTTCTGTGAGAAAGTAGACGTCATACGGTATGACTATACCCGACGTCCGTGACTATCCTCAGTACTCAACTTGCAGCCCGCACGGTAAGCAGCTCTGGATCATGTGAATGCTCGGGGTGGTGGCATGTATAGCACTACGGTACTAAATACTCGAGCCCTGTGTTGATACATGTCGTACAGGCGGGTTTTCAGCGTCACCAGGTACGACGTGACCATCATCAGGCTGTGTGTTGTGCTGCTCAACTGATCAATAGCGTTCGTTGTGTGCAGGCGTCGAGCGGAACGGCATCGTCGACTGTGACGGGTGGGGCGTACGGAACCAATCGGGCGTGCGCAAGAGGATACTCAATGGTCGTCTAGAGTCGTCGTCAGCGTCGCCAGGTACGACGTGGCCATACTCGGGAGGTGAGCCCTGTTGCGCTTCTAATTGATATCGTTTAATTTGAATAGGCTGCGATCGGAACGACAGCATTCGGCAGTGAGGGGAGAGGCGGACGCAGCCAATCTGACGGAACGTCGCAAGGCTAATAGATAGTCGTCCAGAAGCGTCACCAGGGTGGCCTCTCAAGCTGCAGTGAGAACTTTGTGGCTTAACCACCCAGTGAGGTAGTTGTCGATGCATCGCATCACATGCGGAAGCCACCCTCCGGTTGAGGAAAACCGGCTCTCACACACGACCCTCGTGGATGGACGCAACGTCTGCTTCATGGTAGTTCGAGTTCGATTGTAGCGCATCAGATATTTTAATATTAAAATATTTGCATCACTGAAGTAAAGACCAACATTCTAAATACACACAAAACCCTGGTCACCAGGTCCGACGTGACCATGCTAAGGAAGTGTTTGTCCTGCTGCTCAACTGATCAGTATCGTTTGGTTTGGGCAGGCTTCGAGTGGAGCGACAGCATTCGGACGGACGTCGCGAGTCTATTAGATAGTCGTCCAGAATCGTCTGTAGCACCGCCAGTTTCGACGTGACCAGGCTTAGAATGCGTGTGTTCTACTGCTCAACTTATCGATTTCGTTCCTTTTGCAGATATCGTTTGCTTTTGCATAGGCTTCGACCGAATCGACAGCATTCGGCCATGATGCGCAGCCAATCTGACGAGTACATTTGCCGTGCATGTTGTTAGTAAGATCGCAAGATAACAGCTAATTAGCTCCCCACGAACTGCGTTTCCCCCCGGGGCACTTGACCCGGGTAAGCTATTCTGAGATAGGAACGAAGTTGCTATGCAGCCCAAACAGGATTATTTCCGTGGGCCGGTATGTACCGGTATGTATCGGTGTGTGTGCCGGTACCCACCGGTATGTACCGGTATGTATCGGTGCCAATCTGCCTCCCCAGAGGCTTATTTGTGTGGGCCGGTACCCACCGGTATGTGCGTGCAGATACTGCGGTTGCGAAGCAGGCGCAGGAGATGCGCAATTTCACGTAAACGTAAACGTAGCAATAAGAACGGCACTAGGAAGATACTATATCCTATCTCAGCCTTCGCGGAGCCCTAGTTCTGACGAAGGACTTCGATTGGACAAATTAGGGGGGTACTCAGATTGGTAGACTATATGTGCACCTTTTGTTCTCTGAAATTTATTTAGAGCTAAGGAGTGGATCCCAGTGGACGTCTGATTTTGGAGCATCCTATAACCTGGTAATTTATATATATAAGAATCATGCACTTACGCAGGTACAGGTACAGAATCTTAGCGAATTGTGACACACGATTTAATGCCCGACACAGTTAATAAATTACCTGCGTGTTGCCTGTGTCGTCCACCTCAGCTAAGTACGAAGTGCAGATGTTGCGTGAAGGTACTCCAATTATCAGTAGGCGCTGTTCACGGATGTTGGCCTTGTTTGCTTGGGTAAGCTTAGCAAAAGGCATCCCCGCAGAGCTGGCAGTGGTGACGCCTGTGACTAGAGTGAGTTCAGTTCGGTCTGGTTTCGTCCGAGTTTTGCAATCGAAACCGTTTAGAACGGGTGTTTCGCGAACGATAGCTCGACGTATCTTGAGCATGCATATTTTATGAACATTTCTCGCTATTTAGACTTTAGTTTGCGAAATTTGATAGCGCGGAGTGCGCACACCGCGCTTCAACTTCATTCCGCACTCTGGGGTAGAGTGTGTTTCGTCTGCAGTTTTAATTGAGTTTCGAACGCGAAACTGAAATTAATTCGGTTGAATCTGCAAATGAAACTCACGGGATTTGCAATTTGGTCCGCTGAACGAAGTGTATCACCGCCAGCGCAGCTTCGAGCAGTAGAAGCAGCAGCACTGCCAATGACACCACCACCACACCCACCACACGGGATCGAGCATCGTGGACAGGAGCATGATCTCCTCGCGTGCCAGCTCGCACCACTGCCAGCAGGAACAACGACGAGTTGTCGCTCGCCAGCACGCGCGACGACGGCGCGTCAACCTGCCAGCGGCAAGAACTCATTGCCCTGCCGATGGACAAGGAGTTCTTGCCGCTGGACAGCCCCACGCAGGACGTGGTGGAGCTGAAGCAGGAGCAGGAGCATGTGCGGCATCAAGTAATCTGCATGGTCATCGTCCTGCCCGGCTTGATCTCGACGTCCTCGGGGCCAAGCGGGCGCGACTGGTGTCACGCATGAGTACGCGTTCAAGATCTCGGACAATACCCCGTCGGACGTGGCGGCGCCGCTGCTGTGCACTGGCACGACGGTCTCCACGCAGACCAAGGAGGTGGGAATCAAGCCCGGTGACCGCGTGGGCATCGTGGACATTGGCTGCATGGGCCACCTGGGCATCCAGTTCGCCAAGGCCGTGGGCGCCGCGGTCGTGCTGGCCTTCTCCCGCTTTGCCAACAAGGAACAGGAGATTCCTCGTCTCGGCGCCTACGAGCTCGTCGTTTACACGGACGAGAAGCAGGCGGCGGACTCGGCCAACTCCTGCTCATCACGGCCGACGCCAACAACATGGCGTACACACTGTTCCCACCCAGTTCCACGAAGGTATTTTGCGACGAGAAGTGAAGGGGTGCAGCGATGCAATGATGCCGTTTTATTATTAAGATATCTCAAAATGGAAAGCAAAAACCTACGCACCCAAGTTCGGATAGCCTGTAATCAAGGGGGTCGTCCATGGTTGCTTGAGCTGATCGGTTCATCTTCTGCTTGGTCTTCATCGTCGCCCTCTTTCTCCATTTCTTCATCGTCACTTGAGTCCGACCATCCATATCTCTCGCCATCCTCATCTGCCGAATCATGGGCTTCGCAGTGGATTCCACTCGTGTCATCCTCTTCATCCCCTTGAATACTCGCGTTCTTCTCTAAGGTTGCGGGGTCGAGCATGACTATAGGGAGCGACATCTTCTCCATTCGGTCCCAGTAGAGGGAAATGAGCATATTGACGTTCACCGGGCCGAGGTTAACTCGTCGATCAGAGTAGATAAAAGCTTCCACTGGAAGCCTTCCAGACATGGCTTTTTGGGCGCCCTCCAGGCATCGCTGCTCCACAAAGACGACATATTAGTTCACCCCACGACCAGCATCTTATTTGCTTCATGCTCACCGTCACTCTTCTCCTTGAGTGGCGATTGGAGATCCCCAGCAACAACAGGCTCGCGCGGCTCACCCCAGAGTGCGGAATGAAGTTGAAGCGCGTCAAATTTCGCAAACTAAAGTCTAAATATCGAGAAATGTTCATAAAATATGCATGCTCAAGATACGTCGACGAAACTCGAGCTATCGTTCGCGAAACACCCGCTCTAAACGGTTTCGATTGCAAAACTCGGACGAAACCAGACCAAACTAAACTCACTCTAGTCCTCGATGCCCATCGCGCATAGTCCACGGTCGTCAGCCGCAGCGTCAATACGTAGATCGCGTACCGAAGTCGACGTCCATGGGTACTGCATCCGCGTGGACGCCTGGGGAGGCCGGCGCGCTGCCCTCCATGTTGGTGTCTTCCTTCATCTTTGCGCGCGATTTCTCCTTCCGCAAAATAATCCGGTGCCGTTCAAAAGAAAGAGGTGCCGCACCAGTTTCTTTTTGCCGTATTATAAATTATTAAAAATAGGCGAAAAAAATCGATCAATTTTCTAAACGGACAGCGCTCTAAGCGCTTATTAACCTTTACTCTCCAAGTGCGCATACTTGTATGATCGTGAGCATACCAGTATGCTCGGCTAAAATATTTTTTTTTAGAAAAACGGCCACGATGATGCAGGTTGAATTTCGGGTTGTTAAAAAAGACCAATCGAGCCCGCGGGAGGAATGATTTCGTTCTTGACGTGAATGCCGACGGGAAGTTTGTTGTTGAATGGTCATGTGGAGCTCGTGCCGTAGCAGCACGGTCGCTTTCTTTCGTCGCAGCACAAGATGCCCAGCCCGATCCAAACGTGATTGCACTCTCTCCACTTCAATTTGACTTTTCTCTTGAGCACCATATGGATATCAATACAAACTCCTATACAAACTAACTTTGTCCGAGCATACTAGTATGATTCGAACCTGTCTACCTGTATGCTTTCGACCTGGAGAGTAAAGATTAAGCGGATGAACCCTTGTTTTAATATAAATAAACAGGATGCCACTCCGATATGGCGTCCCCCATCCCTGTTCGTATAGCGCGGTTTGGCGTCGATTTATATCCCCAACAAATTTTATCCTTTTAACAAGGGACCAAATCGATTCTCTCGGCCTCGATTGTTGTCCATGATGCTACATTTTCTCTCTATGTGAAAACCGACAAAGATGTCCAGTCCAGTTAACCTGATAAGGAGGGGTAGAAAACATATAGAAAGGGGTAAGGAAAATACTAAATCGTTGGATTCGCGATAGAACGTATCTCGGCCAAATGCTAATGGATGCTCTGCTTATTAAATAGCCGCAGAGGTGCAGCAGCCAGAACTATGAGTTCAAACAGCTATTACTCGTGCAAAAGTAGCTCCGCGCATATTATACCTATCATATGTGCTCATTAGGATTTTATATATGCTACAGCTTCGAGTTCGCACCCCACGTTGATCTATTATAGACGCCCTTTATATATATAAGCTGCCTCAGAATGCCCAGCTGATACTGGGCATTCGGAGCGATTTGCTTATCCCCGATCAGATTTTTATAAGGACAAAACTAAGGAACAAATTTGAGGCAGCTCGCTTGACCCCAACCTGAAGCTATTGCAAGTATCGGTAAAAAATCTATATTTGGTCTACAAAGTCGCGCTGCGCACGAAGAAGCTCTGAAATTTGGCTTCTGATTTTTTGTCCATGATACTACATGTTTCTCTTATCTTTACATGAGCTACCAAACATTTTACTTGTGTCCTTTATTGTATCCCGCGCAAAACGATAAAATACCTGCGTGTTACCTGTGTCGTCTATCTCAGCTAAGCGCGAAATCTGTTAGCAAACGACTTCATTCTACGACGTACAGTGTAGAAACCTATGTGTGGTCGGGTCACCGCTACCTGCCGTTTTTGCATCGTGCCATAAGAATCCGACGCACAACTGCTTACACCTTGTTGAACATGCGCGAGCTCATGAGGTTTTTCCCTGAACTACTTGGCCGACACGGGGCCGTGGCCCACACCCAGCTGCGGCTTCACGCAAAGTAGCCGATAGCGACCACCCCTGGTGCATCGTCCTGTGCATCTTCTTCTTCTCGCTGGTGTACATCGTAGATGATGGACACCAGCGAGAAGAAGCACAGGACGATGCACCAGGGATGCCAAAAGGGATCTTGTGCGGACCCGAACGCTCGGGCTCCCGAATTCGCACCATGATGAAAGCCGTGAGCTAGAACAGCTACGACACGATCGAGCCGATGAGGGGTAAGTTGACCATGATGGAGGGGGGTGGGGGGCACCACGAGCCCGCAAAGGCAAATAACCTGCCGCGATGGTAGCCCTATTCCACCAGAAGTTGTTCGGCCCCAAGGTCGTTCAAATCCAATTGTATAACCACCTAAAAATAAAACTAGCGGAGAAAATATTTACTCTGTCTTAAGACCCCCGATGAGGTCTCTTGAGCTGGGTTTGCAACATACAAACACTCAGATTCAGCGGATCCATGGACACTTTCCAGTCGTACAGCAAGTTGCTGTACAGGTTTGTAGATTTTAGCCAATTGTATCGTTTGTAGGCAGTTTTGATAAACGTTTGTTGGTTTTGACTGTAGCGAACCGAGGTGCGATGCATAATGATAAAGTTCCACGCATCGGCGCCGGAGACCTTCGCGCAACACCCATGCGCTCTAATTGGCTTTTACATTTCATCGATCAGAGCTACTTCGAAGTAATTGGCTAATAGATTTCGGACTTAGCTGAGGTGGACGACACAGGCAACACGCAGATAATTTATCATTTTCGGCGGGGTATTGTATTCAGCTGACATTGCTGTTATGATTTCTATGTCCCTTTTTAAATCGATCCCATCGTATTTAGCAGGGGTACCCCTTTTATAAAAATCGCACCTCCACTCGCATCGCTCTTTAGCTCTGAAATAAATTTCAGAGAACATGATGCAAGCATCAGCACGTGCTCAAGTTTGCTCTGCCTTCGTTCTGCAGCTCAAGCTAAATGGTCACTCTTGGCATGCCGTTTTTTCTAGTTTGTCCTTTTAAGTTAAGGACAAAAGTAGCTCGGCCCATAATAGATTCAAGTGAAAAGACCCTGAAAAGACCCTTCGAGCGCCCACTGTGGTCCCTCCAAACTCGTACCTAATCGAGTGCTTACAAACGCCAAGATACGTTTTGTCCTTAAACGGCCGTTTAAGAACAAACTTGTCCGAAAAACAATTCAACTTTCTAAATTTCAGAGCTTCGAAGCGGAGTAAAAGCCCACAGTAGACACGATTTTGACACCAGCAAACACATCAAAGTGGCGATAGCAAACACTTCGCGTGTGTTAAGGACATGCGGTCGCACATCGGCGATCCAATCGGTACATGTACATGAAGATCAGGGACCCGTGTACCCGTACCCGCCCTACCCGCGTCGGGTATACCCGGTTTTGGGTCGGGTACGGGTACCCGAAACCAATCTCGGGTAGTCCACCGGGCACCCGAAACCAACATAGATTGTTGTGTCTACCTGCAATTAGGCTCGTATTATTATCCCAGTTTCCGCTGTCCCTCGCATTCCTAGATCAGTCAGTCCCAACTCGCATTGACCCCAGCAGCGATATCACGGGTGCTACGCATGGCGGAAGAGAGTTCAGATTCGAGCCATACTCCGCCCGACGAAGACCACAAGACACGCATTTCAAACATTCGTTCGCTACCTCTTGAAGATCTCAAGGAGAAACTATTTAGTTGCCTCGAAACTAAGTCTGACGACCCGCTTTTCACGCTGCGAGATGCCTGCCTCCAATTCAAGTGCGAAATGTTGGACGAAAAGAAAAAAAGGTATCTAGGGCTAGGGTAAATTTTGCTTTGAGGGTCGGCTCGGGTACCCGAGGCTTGGGGCCGGGCGGGTACGGGTACCCGACTCCGGCTGGGGACCCTGGATGGGCGGGCACGGGTACCCGCCTCTCGCCGTTTGCGAGCCCTGATGTACTAAGCCGTGCTGAAGCACGGAGAAGCTCTGAATTTTATCAAACCGCATAGGAAAATGTGTGTAGCCTGTTGGTTTCTGCTAGTGCCTCTTGTGGTGGCGTGAAACATTGTAGGAAATCTAGCGCAAGTGGTTCCACAAATCGAACGTAAGCAATGAATACAATTCAGCGGTGCAACCGCGTACACCTCTGTGCGACACGGTGTCCAATTTGGACATCGTGCTCCGTGTCAGAGGCTCGTACAGTACTGTACAGCGGTGAATCTCATTGCGAGGCTGGGTTGTTGGTATTACTTGCTGAAATAGTACACCCCGGTAATACTACTACCCGATTTTTTGGGGTAATAGTGCTACTACTACCGTATAGTGCCGTATTCAATATCAGTGATACTATGCTACATCATCAGCCCCACTACTATAGTGCTCTTCAAGTAATACTTTTGAAGGACCCTAAACGAGCAAACTCGGTTCTCATCTTGCAAGTCAAGATTGAGTGGCTCTCAACTAGGCCCGTATTTAGGCCTCAGGGAAGATCACCATTTTCAACACTGCTTCAAAGCATAACAAACAAAGCATGGGTTGTGCCATGAAGGATTGTCACGAAAACGAAGAGGTCAATCGTGATTCTTATGCGTGTATGGATGAATATCATCAAACTGCCGACAGCCTACACTAAAAACTTGATTTTTGTATGGTCCTCTGAGCCAATAGAAACACAGCTGAAGCCTTTTAACGAATCATACAGTGTTCCAGCGAAATTTTAGCCAATTAAAACACAATAGGGGTAGGGTAACGGCTACCGACACGTGGCCGACGCATAATGTCGGCAGCGACAGCCAGACATTTGAGTGTCGATTCAAACAGCAAGTCATTCACATATTTGCTGGATATCAAGAAGCCAACCGACACTAGACTCGAAAACAATGAGCCTGCAAGACCTCGCTCCAGAGAACACGAAGCGTGCGCAAGCAACAGCAGTCAACGTCTTCACGGCTTTCCTCGCCTCCGAGAATGTCACTCACGAATTTATCCGCGCTACCCTCCTGGCAGATGCCAGTGGTTCGGTGCTCGTGAAGTTGCTGGACCGCTTCGCGATGCACCTCGCGTTTGCTCGAGGCCGAAGCGGGGATCTACGCAAGCGGAACACCGTGATGAGCTACTACCGGAACGTCAAGAACTGGCTGCTGGAGGATTTCCCCCAGCACCGCCACATTGTGGAGCAGCGGCTACTCAAGATGGGTCGCATTTTGGAGCGGCACTGCCTCAAACGGCAGCAAGGTGGTATGGTGACGAAGGCACCAGCATGCACCAAGGCCGACTTGCGCTCTCTGATCGACGGACTGTACTTCGATGCGAGTTCTTCCAAGGAGTATCAGGATGCTGCGCTCCTATCCATCATGTGGTACGCGCTTGGACGTGCTTCCGATCTCGCGTTTATCCAGAAGCGCAACCTGTCGGTCGGCTCGGGCAACGTGCTATTCCTTCGCCTGATCCGAGCGAAAACGTCGGAGGAGCAAGGCCTCTCTCTCTTCCCAGACAAGAGCTCCTTCATCACGTGTCCGCTCCACGCCATCGCGATGGCACTGGCGATGCAAACATTCCCGGTATCGTCTGTACTCGACCTTGAGCACCTTTCGGGGCTGAACGTTGGAGATGAAGCGCCTGCAACGGAGGCTACGCCACTTACCGATGCGCTTGTCTACTGTAGCGATGATGATGAACCTGCTAATGCAACACCGGAAGCCACCTCTCCGAGACGTAAGTCTACCCCGCTGAAAATGCAAGGGTACGTCAATCGAGTGCTCAAGGCCGCAAGCGCACGTCAGGCTAAAGCTGGTGTTTCAACTGGCCTCTCGTCTCATTCTTTCCGGCGGGGCGGTGCGCAGCATGCCAACGCGGATGCTTCGCTAAGTCCTCAATGGATCTTCGATCGTGGCAGTTGGAATATGACGGCGACGAACAAGGCCTTTGCCTACGTTTTCAACACCACGAATGAGGACAGGAAAGTATCGAAAGTGCTCAGCGACTGGAAGTCAAACGACAACCCGACCATACCTTCGGCTGCCACATTCGACTCTTCAACGACGACGAAGATTCGCAGGCTTGGTCGCATGTTGTTTGCGTCCAGCTTGGATCTTGGGGACGCCTCATTGATCGTCGATGATCAAGTTGCAGACCTGCTAGTGGCATCATTGATCCAGCACTTCCCTGAGGTCAACGAGAGGTATCCGATGAGCCCATACACTTCGCGGATGCGCATGTGTCTTTTCCCTCTTCAAGTGTCGATGCCGGAGCTGCTAGGCTGGAGTGTGGAGCTGAAACGACAAGCAAGTGAAGTTCGAGAAGAAGAAGAAAAACCCTTCACACGTGAGCTTCAGTTGATCAACCATCTCAATGCAGTCATAGCCCAACTCGTGGAAGCGAACAAGGCGCAGTCTGAGCGCATTACAGAGTTGGAAAAACGGGTGCCGGTTGGTGGTGCAGTTGCTCCCCATGCCTGCTCAACTCCAGACACGATAACTGACCGTACCGACCTGTCATTGGCCTTGGACACCCCGGTGAAGCCAACCAAGCCCAAGGTCCGCGCAGCCTCGAAGTCTGCAGCCGCAACTTGGTTTGAGTGGTACACGAAAACCCCTCGCGTCTGGGAAGTCTGTGACGATCGCCAGTACAAGTCTCAGTCAAAGCAGATTGTCGCCTTCATGAAGCTATTCCTACCTCTGGGATTCAGCCTTGACCCCACCGCTGGAGAGTACGCGGACCGTGTCATGCAAGCTGGCAACACAGCTCAGAAGAATATGCATGAGTTTCTTCAAGCGCGAGGTATCAAGCGCAAGTTCGGCTCGGGCCTACTGAAACAACTTCGCGCACTTCATCGAGATGGAGCTCTAGACGAACTCATTACCCGGTACCGAGCAAGTTTGGCACTTGGCCAGATCGCCGACCCTGCTCCTGAAACGACAAAGGAGTGTTTTTAGAAGCACTTTGGGATTTTGGAGAAATCATGCGACTTTACAGTTTGATGGAGGTTTTTAACCTATTAAAGGCATGAGCTTAAATAAGAGCAAATACACTTCCCATGGTTCGTTACACATTCAAACCACTGTGGCATACCTTCACCATTTTGCAATCGAAGCCGATGGTTCACCTCAGCCAGAAGAAATTCAAGCGCGCTGTTAGAGCATTTATTAGGCGTGAGTTCCCCCTCGCGTATGTTACAGATGAAGCTTTACGCTACCTTCGCCACGAGCTGCGTGACCAGGTTACCGAGGCTCCAAGCCCAAGGGGACTGTTGTTTAACGTCCTCTCGCTGTTGCAACAGCAGACTGGTCGTAGAATCGAAGGCCACCACGTTCTGGCATGGCGCTCTTCGCGGCGCCCCAGCCTCCGACAGCTTCCCAGTACCGCCGCGAATGCATCCCATGCAGCTGCCCACGAGTCGACGCAGGCGCGCGAGGCTGACGGCAACCTCGCGCCAGTCAACACTCCGTTTGGAGCTGAGGAGAATGGGGGCGACGTTGCCACCATCGCCACCGCCGCCGCTTGGACCAGCACCGTAGAGAACCCCGCCAGCACTGCCGCTGAAGCCATACCCACCGGCACAGCTGTTGAAGCCACACCCGCCCTCACTACTGCTGCGAAGCTTGCCGCTGATGATGTTGCCGAAGAGAAGCACGCTGCCGCTGTTCCTGCTGCCGAAGAGAAGCACGCTGCCGCTGTTCCTGCTGCCGAAGAGAAGCCCTCCGCCGCCTCTGTTCCTGCTGCCGAAGAGAAGCTCTCCGCCGCCTCTGTTCCTGCTGCCGAAGAGAAGCTCTCCGTCGCCGCCATCGCCGTCGCCGAAGAAAAGGTGACCACCGCCGCTTCGAGTGCTGACGCTGCACAACCGCTCGCAGATTCTGGTGACGACTCCAGCGACGACGACGTGGTCTGGATCCCAGCTCCAAGCGGTCTACCTGTCACAACTGGCACAGGTAGCGTGCTCAATGCCGACGATGGGCGCGACGATAGCGAGGCGAGCGAGACCGAATGGATCCCGACGGAAAACCTGGCCGCTCCTCCTTCCACAGCTCCGCAGCTCTACAACATCCGCGCAATCCCAAACTCATACATGAGAAACGGTAAGAGAGTTTACCTTGTTGAGTGGGAGCAGACCGAAGAGCCCGCCACGAATCTGCCTCGGAACATGGTTGCCGCATACAACCGACGCCGCAGAGCCCTTGTCCGTCGAACCTTCGTAGAAGACCAAGCTGGCCACGGCCGTGAACGACTTCGAAACTCGGAACCTGCACCAGAGCGCCGCCGTCGCCGACCACTTCGACGACTTCGCAGAGCTCTTCACTTCTAGATAACACAGGCACAAGACAATAGTTCGAAGGGTTTAAGCGCATATATTACCATTGAGGAACGACTACCCAATTACAACGAGGCTAAGCTGCTTTCGCGGCACGCCAAGTTTTGGGTAGTCTTCACCTCGCAAAACAGCTTGGCTACGCCATCGAATAGCACACCAAGCTTAAAAGCCGAATCACAGCCTACATTAATGCATACACACTAACACCAATACCAACAAACGTCAGACACGTGAGCCCAATACCACCAAGCTTCCCCAGTGCTTACCTCATCATCTCGCCGATGTCCTTGATCCTTAGTCGACGCTGGAGCTGCATGCCTGCCGCGCGCCTTTCTATGCTGCTGCTGCCGCGGGGGACCCGCCTCCCCCCCACGCGCGGACGCCCCTTGCTCGCTGGCGCCGCTCCCGCTGTCTGTCTGCGTGTTGATGCTGCATGCCTGGCGCGCGCCTTTGCTGAGCTGCTGCTGCCGCGGGGGGACCCGCCTCCCCCCGCGCGCGGACGCCCCTTGCTCGCTGGCGCCGCTCCCGCTGTCTGTCTGCGTGTTGATGCTGCATGCCTGTCGTGCGCCTTTGCTGAGCTGCTGCTATCGCGGGGGGACCCGCCTCCCCCCGCGCGCGGACGCCCCTTGCTCGCTGGCGCCGCTCCCGCTGTCTGTCTGCGTGTTGATGCTGCATGCCTGTCGTGCGCCTTTGCTGAGCTGCTGCTACCGCGGGGGGACCCGCCTCCCCCCGCGCGCGGACGCCCCTTGCTCGCTGGCGCCGCTCCCGCTGTCTGTCTGTGTCCTGGGGCTGCATGCCTGGCGCGCGCTTTTGCTGATCTGCTGCTGCCGCGGGGGGACCCGCCTCCCCCCGCGCGCGAACGCCCCTTGCTCGCTGGCGCCGCTCCCGCTGTCTGTGTGCGTCCTGGTTGAGATGTGTTCTCTCTGTAGCCTGTCCTTAGCGACATGTCGTCCTCGAATTCTTTAAGCCAATGATAATTTTATTAATATTAACAAATCAGTGTCTGTGCTAGTGAAGGTTTTAGCCAATAAGATTGATGTCGGCCGTGTCGGCCGCTGTCGGCACCGTCACGCTATGGGACACCAGTTTATTCTCCGGTAGTGAATACTACAAGTACGTAGTAATCCCGATAATGAAGCTCATATAAAAACTTTTCTAGTTATACTATTTTTCAATTTCAGGAGATCGTTCTCACATCAACTAATTTAGTATACGACACCGCTGAGATCTTGTAACGTGTACAGTAAGACCCTTTTCTCCTATACTAGCGTGTGTGCCCTCTTCACCTATCGGTACTGTGCGAAACGAAGTGACTTCATGCTTTCCCACTCTCACTAAGAAGGATGTCAAATGGATACTCTCGGATACGAAGTTAGACTTATGCGACTTACCGCTTACCCATCATACTGATGGGATAACTCGCGAGATGCTCCATGACACACTGACATATCTCAAAGAGCTACGCCTAGTAGCCCTTCCGGTCTATGCTGATCTTCATTTTCGGCTCTGTTGGAAATTGCTTCCTACCAAGTCCCGCTTTTGGTTCCTCCAGCGCGTTTCTTCGTCTGCTTTGCAATGTGGCTACTCGTCGTGTACGGAGGTGGAGACCGAACGTCACTTGTTTTTTGAATGCCCCTATGTCGTCCCCCTCTGGGACTTTATCAGGTCCGATTGGTCGTTGTTTGTGGAGCGACTCACCTGGGACCTCGTGTGTATCACATCCCGACCAAAGTGGCTGTCTCCCGCTACCTCTTTTGCCTCGGTCCTGCACATGTTCTGGATGACCACAGTGAGTATTACACTTCATGTCATTTGGACCACCCGCAACAAGCACCAATTTGAGGATCGACCTGCACTGAATCCAATTTCTGACATCTACAAAGTTTATTCCGCCTTTGCTGCGCACTTTCGTCACTGGCTTCGGTCTTCAAGTACTTTTTCATGCTCCCAACTACAAGACTGCCTCGACCGATTCCCGCCGGACTCACAATTACGGCGCTTCATATCTTCCCATCCGAAGCTCTTCTCACTTCGATCTACACCCTTCCGACTGAGCTCCAGCGGTAGACTCTACGGACCTCCCCCCTCCAACACTGACTCCAGATCACTGGGGTCCTTCGCCCCCAGCATTTAGATTCCATGTAGTTCCGATTTTTAGTGCATGCATTGCTTGCATTTTGAGAAGTCCTCTGACCTACCATATTGGTGAGAGTTAACCATTAACACGGCCAACGGCACGTTCCCCCCCCAGTAAGACCCTTTTCATACAGAGATTATAGTACGGTGGGAGCTTTACAGTACATGACGGTGACCACTGCAGCTCGAGTAGTAGTGGAGTAGTACTGCTAATATTACTACTACTACTACCCAATTGTTGGTATCTCTACTAGTACATGTAGTAGTACAGTATGTTTCCAATTTCGTAGCCCCGGTAGTTCCGGTAATACTAATACCCAGTTTTTGTTTTGCTACTAACGTTATTAACCCACGAGTCTATGTAACAGAAATTGGTCACACTTCAACGAGACAAACTGGGACGAGGACGCTGCCGTTGAATCTGAGGTTTAGCCGCACGCGGCAAACAAATGATGCCAAGGTCGCTCTCACCAAAATGGCTTGACAGGGAATGCAAGTTGAGTGCAAGTTGAAAGGAATGAAACGGTTAGATATTTGGGGCTGGGCTCATGCCATTTTGCCCACAGCAGCAAAATGGGTCCCAAGAAGAAGTCCGTGCATGCGAGCGCGATAGTCGTTGTTGCATCTGTTGCTTTATTGACCAGCTCTCACACAATGTTATCTTCCAAACAGAACCAAGAAGACGGGAGCTTCAGCGACGAGCACGAATGCTGCCATCGCCACTAATGAATATCCTTTCACCACTGCATTCACGTGTGCATAATGCATCGATTGATTTCTGGAACGTTAGTTGCCTTGACCGTGTTTGTGGTTCTTGTTGGCTTGCACAGACGAGCTTCGTAAGCGTGTCGAGGAAGCAGAGGCTCAATTGCGCGAGGAGGCCAAAATCATCGAACGCATGACTCGCGACAACAAGAGTAAGCAGGACCAGATCAACGCAATGGAGAATTTGCTGCAGCGGGAGGCCGAAAAACACCAGGAAACACTTCGGCTGCTGGAAGATGAACACGCAAGCTTTCTCTCAAAAGCACGTTCATTGGAGAATCTGTGGGCCGCCGCTAAATAAACTCCTGGTACCACCAGCAGCGCGTAGTGCTCTTAATGCGTTCGCCACGCTGCTTATCCGCGTGACGAAGGCAAAGAATGATGTCGTTGCTTCATCAACGACAGCAAGCTCACACGGATAAGGTCAGCCAGCACTGCTGCTCGACAGCGCTCTTGTCTACGCATAGACTGGCGCTGACACGTTCGGCGTTCGTTGTCAACTGCCAGCAACGGTGGTTATGGTTTTGCCACGCTGCTAATCCGCGTGAGCTTGCTGCAGTTGATGAAGCAACGACACCCGTCTTTGCCTTCGTTTGCCGGTAGTCGCTAAAATGCCATCACTCCGCAAGTACTGGGTGGGAAGCTGCATCCGACAGATTCTTTATGCTGTTCAGATTTTTGCGACCACATCAAGCAACACGTAACCTTTCTTGTTACGCGAAAGTTAACGCTAAACGCCTCGAGCAACATTCAACGGATCATGTTACGCGAACGTTGTCGCTAAAAGACTGAGGCAACACGCAACTGGATAATATACTATCCGCACAGGTATAAAAAATAACAGGCCGGTGTCTATACACAATCGTCCTGGCATCTTATAGATCTATACAATTTATACTGCTGTATAGAGAATTGCACGAGCACTCGTATCGCCCCAACTACTCTGGATAAAGTCCAGAGTACATGTACCATATTCGTACATGTATTATAGTAATAGTACAGGTATGTTCGCCATGGCATTGCGATTGCTATCATCGCTATATCAAATGGTAAAGCGACAGTTTCCCTACTGCCGCCAATCTGCGCCAAGTTGAGCTTGGCAGTTTACCAGTTGGGCTGTAGCCGAGAAATATTTCAAACGCGGCGAGGCCGGACCTCGCAATTGTAGCTATCGGTCTGTGTTTTAAGCTAACTCGACTCGAACACTCACAATAATTTGACCCCGCCCGGTCAGTTAAATGTGAACAATCGTTTGCTCACAATCATCTGACCACGCTTCACAATAATTTGACCCCGCCCGGTCAGTTAAATGTGAACAATCGTTTGCTCACAATTACCTGACCACGCTTCACAATAATTTGACCCCGCCCGGTCAACAATCGTTTGCTCACAATTATCTGACCACGCTTCACAATAATTTGACCCCGCCCGGTCAGTTAAATGTGAACAACCGTTTGTTCGTAATAATCTGACCACGCTTCACAATAATTGGACCCCGCCCGGTCAGTTAAATGTGAACAACCGTTTGCTCGCAATAATCTGACCACGCTTCACAATAATTTGACCCCGCCCGGTCAGTTAAATGTGAACAACCGTTTAATTCGGCCACGCTTCAAAAATAACTAACCTCGCCCAGTCAGCTTTATACATGTACTATCAACCGTTTGTTCACAGTAATCTGGCAATGCTTCAAGTGTGTAACAAGTCTAGGGACACCTGCTTGCCGGTGGGTCGTAAGGCCCAAGTGCGCGTCGACCCGCTGTGGCCACTTCGCGCCACTGAACTCGCTTCTGGCCGTCAGGAATCCACTTGGTTCCCCCCTGCCGGACCGTACGCCTACGTATGCGTCCGTTCCTACTTTTTATTACTAGTTAACGCAGTAAACGCTAGCCTAAACCAACAATCTACCTCCTTGCGTCTGCCTGTTCTCGGCACTTCGCCGACGTGCTTCTCACGCCGCAAATTCTCAACTGAGCGCTTTTCCTCTCGGTCGCGAGGTCGCCTCCTCACCGCTGATTCGCGGATCCTGCGAGCCGAGGTACTTCAAGCACCCCATCTCCGAACCCGCCGTTTAGTCAACCTCCGTGGCCCGCTTGGCCCTCACATCGTGGGGTCCAGCCGCTCTCCAGCCGGGTGGCGAACCCACGCCCAGCTGCTTGATCTCGCTTCGTGACCGCTCGTCGTCACACACCGCCGGCTGTCGGCCTTCCGGCACCCTCGGACGCTTCCGTCCTACTTGCGCACCCTTCTCATCGCCGCCTGGCGTCCGTCTGTCATGCCCGACGGTCGCCAATACCGGCAACCTATTACACGCCTTCTCTACCCACAGAGTCTTCCACGACTCTGTCGGCATTGAAGAGCGTGTCGTACTCTTTCGCGGAGACCCACTTCCGCTCGTCGCCGCCACTCGCATCTCCTCGCTGGCCACTAGTGATAGCGGGTCGCAACTCGTACTCAAGTACGTAGTGGCCGGCCTTGTTCCGCCGCCGGCGCCTGCGCAGCTCCACCAGGAGCTCACTCGCTCCCCCGGGTGAAGCCGCACTCTCCACTGCTCGTCTCGGGCGCTTCGCGCTTCCTGCAACAGCCGTAGTTGGCGAGGCTGCTGCCGCTGCGCGTACAGCCGCGCGTGTCGCCGTGACAACTTCTCGCTCGCCGGCGTCTTCATACTCCAGCTGTGCTGCGATGTCGGTCGCCGCGCGCTCTAGCATCGCCGTAGGGTAATAATAGGTCACTAAAAACGACTCGTGCGCCACAAAGCGCTCTGGTTCTCCGTCCGTGTCCTCTCTCTCGAGTAAGAGGTTGTCATAACCGGCTGGCTCCACCACCCTCAAGGGCCCTAGCCATTGATGCACGAACTTCGACGCTTTCGGCCCGCGTGGCGGCCGATACATCCACACCCGATCGCCTGGGGCGAACGTCCGCTTCCTCTTGACCTTCCGGTCGTAGTACTTCGCCTGCCGCTCCTGTTCGTGCGCCCGCGCACGATCCGCACACGCCTGGCTACTGGACATCGCCTCCAGTAGTCGCCGATGGTACTCGTTCAACTCGCCAGCTTCGCCCACGTTCGTGGAGCGTAACAGCTCGTTCGGGTTGCGCAGTCGCCTGCCCATCATGAGCTCGTTCGGGCTCAACTTCACCGTCGAATGCTGCGCCGAGTTGTAGGCGTAGACCGCGAAGTCCACCCAGGTATCCCAGTCATGCTGGCGATCGTCGTTCATGTAGGTAGAGACGCAATCTTTCCACGTCCTGTGGAACCTTTCCACGAGCCCCACCATCTGAGGCCTGTAGGGTACGGGGTTAGTTTGCTGCGCTTGCAGCAAGACGACTAGCCGCTCTATCGCCTTGCCGGTGAGCTCGGGTGCTCCGTCCGTGAGCAGCTCACGGAACGGGCCGAACTTCAGCACCACATGCCGCATCAAAAACTCCGCCACCTTGTCCGCCGTGTGTTGTTGCACCGTCGTAGCCACAGCATACCGCGTGACATACTCGACTGCCGCGATCACGTATCGTTGACCGCCGTCGCTAGTAGGCAGGGGTCCCGCTACGTCGAGGGCCCACCTGTCCCCGACCTCTCCACCTCGTAGACTTCTCAACGGCAGCACCACTTCTCGAGGGCGCGCCTTCCTGCTGCCGCACTCCTGACAGCCACGGACCCACCGCCTCACTTGCTGCTGTAGGTCGGGCCACCAGTAGACTTGCGCAATCCGCGCGTAGGTGTGTGGAGCCCTCAGGTGTCCGGCCCACACGGAGTCATGATGCTCCTTGAACGCCACTGCCCATAGCTCCGGAGGCAGAATCACTCGCCGCCCCTTCGTAGTCTCGATCAGCACTAGCCCGTGGCGTCGCTCGACCCTCATGCCTCGATGCATGCCGGCCTCGAGGAGCCGCTGCACCAGGCGACTCTTCGCCTGCGCACTCGTAATCTCGGCGTCTGTCAGCTGCAGCGTCGGCTCCTGCGCACGCCGCCTGATCTGCTCGTCGACGGCCGCTTGACGCTGCCCGTTCATCTCCACCGTAGCGGATGCCGTCAACTCTCCGTCGCCTCCGAGTATCGGGCCAACTCGATGCACCGCCTGCTCGTTGTCGTCGCCGGGGCTCGGCACTACCCGGGTCTTCGACTGCCGTGGTGCCGTCGACACCTTTCGTCCACGGGGAGGGGATGCGTCCCTCTTCGTTTTCTTTCGCACCGGTGGGGTCGTGTCCCCCACCCTCGTTCGTTCGCTGCCGGGCTTCGTCGTTGCCTTCGCCTTCGTACGCGTTGGCATTGCGCCGTCCTCCGACGCCACTACTCGTTCACCGCCGAGCTTGGTCGACACGTCCGCCTCCGTACGCGTTCGCGTCGCCGCACTCGTCGTCCCAGCTCGTCCACCATTACGTCGTGCCATCACCTCCGCCTCCGTACGCGTCGGTGCTGACGCACCCGTCACCTTCGCTCGCTCATCATCGCGTCGCGTCGGCACTACTCGTCCACCGTCGAGACTCACCGCCTTCTGCACTCCACGTCCACCGCCGTCGACACTAGCACCGCCACGGACTCGCTGGTCCGCAGGGTTTCGCCCGTCGCTCTGCAACGTCGTCGCGCTGTCGGTCACGCTTCCGTGCTCAGCCCTCGTGTTGGGCGCGTCGCCTGCCTCCGCAGTCGCGCCCACCGAGTCGTCGTTCATCGTCTCACTCATCACACCGTTCACCGCCATCTCATCCACCGCACTGTCCTTCGCCGCCGCACTGGCCGCCATTCGTGACGCGTCTTCCGCACGTCGCTTGGCCGCCCTGGTTAGTGGTCGAGCCGCTGCCACTTCGTCACTCCACCGCACGACTCGGCGTGGCTTCTTCGGTGCCACCGCCACCTTCGTGCCCGGTTCTGCGACTCTCGTCGCCACCCCGCTTCCGCCGGTGCCTGTGTCGTTCCCCGCCGTGCTGTCCGTTCCCCCGGACGCGTCCTTCGTCACCACATCAGCATCTTCGCGTCGCGCCGCCTCAGTGCTCGTCACGCCCGTGTCGGGCACTGCACGCAAAGACTCGTCCTCATTGAGGGACGCGTTCGACTCTCGCGTCACTGACGCGTTTACCGCGCGACTCGTCTTTGGTGCCTGCACCGTCGAATTGTTCGTCCCTGCCGTGGCCGTCGCTCCCGTCGTTGCCGCCTCTGTCGTCGCGGCTGCTCGTCGTCGTGCCCGCCGTCGCCTACCTACCGCAGCCAAAACTTTCGCCGTGGACGTGGGTACTCTGGACAGCGCGTCCGCCACCACGTTCGTAGTGCCCGGCCGGTACTCAACTTCAAAATCGAATTCCTGCAGCGTTAAGGCCCACCGGTGGAGCTTGCCGGTCAAGTTGGCGCTCGTCATCAACCACTTGAGCGCCGCATGGTCGGTAATGATCGTAAACTGCCTGCCGTACAGATACGGCCTAAACAACTTAATAGACCAAACTACGGCAAAGCATTCCAGCTCTGTGATTCCGTAATTAGCCTCAGTCTGACTATTGACCTTGCTCGCATACGCTACGGGCTGCCACCCGTGCCCGTGATCTTGCATTAAACACGCGCCGAGACCCACCTTACTCGCATCCGTGACCAGCCTGAACGGCAACGCGAAATTAGGATAGATCAGTAGGGGTTTGGTGATTAGCACCGCCTTCACTTGCTCGAAAGCAGTTTGTTGCGCCACCGTCCATTCCCACGGCACATCTTTTCGTAGCAGCTTCGTCATCGGGGCCATTATCGACCCGAACCCCTCAATAAAGCGGCGGTAGTACCCCGCGAGGTGCACAAACCTTTTGACTTCAACCGCGTCCTGCGGCTGTGGGAAGTCTCGTACCGCCGAGATTAGTCGCTCCAGAGGTCGCACGCCCTCCGAACTAAGCTCGTGGCCCAAATACTCCATGCGTTCAGTAGCAAAAACGCACTTCTTCAGCTTCAACGTCAATCCGGCGGCTGCCAGACGCTCCAAAACACACGCCAATTCTATCACGTGCTGCTCAATGCCGCCCTTCGTGTAGATCACGATATCATCTAAGTAAACCAAGCACGTAGTCCACGTCAGCCCCCGTAGTACGCTATTCATCATTCTTTGGAAGGTAGAGGGCGCATTTGTCAAGCCGAAAGGCATTCTAACAAATTGATAAAGACCTTGTTTCGTTAGAAACGCAGTTTTTGCCTTATCTTCGTCCGCCATCTTGATCTGCCAGTACCCGGCCTTCAAATCGAGCGTACTGAACAGCAGTGCGCCACCGAGAGCCTCCAAAGTTTCATCAATCCGGGGTAAGGGATACACGTCCTTGTTTGTAATCTTGTTGAGGGCTCGGTAGTCCACGCAGAATCGAACCTCACCATCTTTCTTTTTCACCAGGACGACGGGGAAACCCCACGCGCCGTTACCCTCCTCAATGACGCCAGCCGCCAACATTTTGCGCACATTCGTCTCCACGACCGCGTCTTCGGTCTGAGCCTGCCTGCGCCTTTTCAGCATGATCGGGGCAGCCTCCCCCGTATCAATATGATGCTCAGTACTTAGGGCGGTGGCAGGCGGACAGTCGCCCGTGTCCTGCACCAGCTGCCGATACACCCGCAGCAGTTTGACGATCAGACTCCGGCTGTCGTCGTCGTCAACACCTACTTTCACCTCACTCTCGTCTCCGAGCGGCGTCTCGCTGTCGCCACCTAACTCATCAATCCACGCCTTCACGCGGTCTCGCCGCAACTCGCCGCTCATTTTCAAGACTGCGACGTCACTGTCGACTGGAATCCACGTGCCGAGCGCGCGCTTAGCCGGTAGTCTCGCCCTTTCCCCGCCTGCATTCACAGCTGGCACCCAGGCCTTCCTGTTCCTGACCTTGGTGACCGTAGGTGCCAACATCACGGCACCGGTGTACGCCGCTGGCAAGAAGATGCCCGTCTCGCCATCCTCGGCCGTCACCGACACCTCGACCGGAGTGACCGTCCGGCCCTCGAGTTGCCTCTTGCGCACCATGCGCACTACTGCCACTCGTGCACCACCCGTCGTGCTGCACGTCCGAAACGGTATCACCACGTTCCGCCCTGTCCGACTGTACCGCACCTCGTTGCTGTTGAAGTCCATGGTGGCCCCATGGCTTCTCATGAAGTCGACGCCAATCAGGAACTCGTCGGTGCACCCGTCGACGATGCACGCGTCGATGGAGATCACCTCGTCGAACACGGTCGTCATCTCGAACCTCCATACGCCTACTACGTCGAGCAGGAAGCCGCCGATCCCCTCCACGTAGTCCACCGGGGCCTCGGTCGTCACTCGATCACCGAATTGCATCCAGTCAGTACCCGCTACAGTGTAGCGAGCACCACTGTCTAGTTTCACGTGTCGCCGCGCCCCAGCCACCGTCATCTCGGCCGTCGGGAGGCCGTCGTCTGCGCCCACATACTCCGCTGTCTCGTCGACCCGCGTGCTTCTCGCCTGCACCGTGTCTCGCCGGTGTTGCACGAGACTCACTCGCGCAGCTCCGCCACGCGGTCTCACCGTCTCACCCGCCGAATTATCAGCCTGCTGCAGCTTACGCTGCAACATCTCACCCATGGCGCCCTCCGCGACGCGCTGTCGCTCTTCCCGCAGCTCATCCGCCGCGCGCTGAGCTTCCTCCGCACTCACCCGCTCTTCGGCACGCCGCCTCGCCATCAGGACCTTCACGCGACGCCGCTTCCGCAGCTTCCTGGCTCGTCGCCGCGCCAGCCGTGCTCGCTGCACGTCGTCGCTCACCTCGCCGTCACCGGACTCCTCGCTCGTTTCCGACTCCTCCGAGCTCGCCACTTCGCCCTTGCTACCGCTCTCGGCCACTACGGACGACACCCCGACCGGGTCCGCCTCGACTGTTGCTCTGGTAGCCGACGCGTCGGCCGTCGGAAGGTCGGCGCCTTCTCCAGTCTGAAGCCGCTTGCAAGCGTCGCCGCCGGGCGACGTACCGCCGCCTTCTCCAGTACGACGTTCGCCATCGACTCCACCAGCTCTCGTTGCATCTCCTTCGCGCTGCTCGGCAGGTCGTTCCTGCCGACTCCCTTCACTTCGTCGCGCGTCAACGCGCTCATTGACGCCGCACTCATCGCCCTCCGTCGCGACCTTGGGCGTCGCCCTCACATACTTCGCTGAGGCCATTGCCGGCCTCACCGTCGCG
Organism: Phytophthora x cambivora; assembly: GCA_033557925.1. NCBI lineage: Eukaryota > Oomycota > Peronosporomycetes > Peronosporales > Peronosporaceae > Phytophthora > Phytophthora x cambivora. The sequence continues at coordinate 6,106,924 of JAUCEB010000016.1, read as the reverse complement.
ACGTATCGCGCAGCGCGCTCCCCATCACGCGCCGCCGCATCTTCTTTCATCATCTCCACCACTCCGCCTTGGCTCCGAGCGGCCATCGCTGGTTCGCTCGTCACTTGGCGTACGGCTGCTGCCGCCACCGTGTCCTCCGCCGCCGTCACCATCTCTCCGTTCCCCTCGTCACTGGGGTGACTCGCCGTCGTCTCCTCGTCCGCCCTCGTCGTCTGCTCTTCCTCCTTCGTCTCGAGTCCGCGTCTAGCAGTCCGTACTGCTAAAACACGTCCTCCTTCGGCTCCACCTACGACCATCTTCTCCTGTTGGGGAATCTCGTCGCGCGCCGGACGCCATACCCCCTCTACCGCGCCCGGTCGTCGTTTTCCGCCGACGTTCGCGACTTCTGCCCCCGCTGCTTCATGTACTCGTCATTGCGAGCTTTTGCCGCCTCATCTGGGCACACCCGAGCGTAGTGCCCAGTCTTGTTGCACGCGTAGCATTTAGACTCATTCGGGCATTGCATCGCCCAGTGACCTGCCTGCCCGCACTGAAAACAGACGCTGGTGCTGGCCTGGTTGACGCCACCTGCTCTTCCGTCCGCCCCGGTCCGCCGACTCGAAGGCTAACCACTGTCGGAGCCGCGCTTCTCTTCCGACACCACTTGCCGTACGGCGGCCTTCACCCGCTTCTTCCGCGGCTTCGCGTCGGACTCGTCGCTGCTGGACTCGAGCGCTTCGCGCTTCGGCCTCGTCCTCGCCACTGACTTCTTCGCCACAGTCTTGCTCGCCACCGGGGATGCGGCTGACCGCTTCCTCTCCACCTTACGCGGCTCGTACCAATACTTGCCGTTCCATAGATGCCCTGGTGGCGGATCCCACGTGCCGGAGTACCCATTGTAGACCCCCTGGGGATTCGTAAAGAGCGCCACATGCTCGACGTCCTCTCTCGTCATCGTACTGCCGTCTCCACCGGCTGCAGTACTCGTCATCTGGGCGGGCAGGTTCGTGCCGCCAATACCGGGGATCATCATCATCTGACCGGTGGTGCCGTCCATGGGAATCAGGTACGGACTCGGCGCCGTCACCCACGGGAGCCCTACATTAATCATCCCTTGCGCCACGTTGTCCATAGGATCGTCGATGTCCGTCGCCTTGTCCACCGCTTCTTCGAGTGTCTTCGGCTTGGGTGATTGGCGAACTAATTTCTTAGTCGTCTTGTCTAGGCAGCGGTAGAACTGCGCTAACAATACACGTTCACTAATCTTGTTCCGGCCCACCACGTCTCTCAGCCCTGCCGCAAAATCGGCATAGGTCTCGCCAGGCATCATCCGACGCATGCTAACGCGCCATTCAGCAGCTGACTTGTCCAGCTTTTCACCATACCGCCGGAGTAGGGCCTTCTTCAAGTTGCTCCAGGTCTTCTTCCTGGTGGGAAGGCGGCGGTTCATGTTGACCCACCAACGCGCCGCATTTTCCATGAGCTTATTGCCCATAATGTAGTACAGGGCCTTGTCGGTCCACTTCCCTCGGCCGGACTCTTCCGCACCTTTCAGAGCCAGGTCAACCCTGTCAATCCACGTCGAGACAGAGACTTTCGGGGAGGGTGTGTAGGTCGGCAGTTCCAGATCCTTCACACTCTTCCGCCTTGGCTGTCGTGCGTCATCGCGCTCGTTCCTCCGCTCACTACGTCGCTCGCGTCGCTGCGTACGGCGCCGGTCACGTCGCGCACGTCGCGCACGCCGCTCACCCGAGCTGTTCTCGTCCTCCGAGCTGTCGCCTGCGTCGCTGTCCTCGTCGTCTCGCTCCGAGTCACTACCGGCGCTGTCGTCCGGGTCGTTGCCGTCGTCGCTGCTGCTCTCCGCCTCCGACGAGCTGCCGCCGTCATCCGGAGGCCCAGGCGAGCGTCCGGCACGTCGCTCAGGTTGCCTTGGTGCCCGCTGACCGTGCTGCGTCGTGGGCCGCGCGCCTGCCGCCACGGGCTGTTGCAACCTGGTGACCATGGCCGTCAGCTGCTGGACGGCCGTGGCCATCGCCGCCATCTCTGTGTTCGGTGTCGCCGCCGTCGCAGGTGGAGCTGCGCCCCCGACTCGAGCACCCGTCGCCCGCACCTCGTCGTTTCCGTGTCGAGCCGTTTCGCCTCGTGGCGCACTTCGGTCACCCGTCGCAGTTCGTGCCACCACCGCCGTCGCCACCGGGGCCGTCTCCACAACCGCTGCCACATTGGCATCTGGTGGCGGAGGCACCTCGTTTGCCGCCCCGCGCCCAGCGCCACCGTCGCCATCTTCACGCGCCGCCGCCACAATTGCTTGCGCCTGCAAGCCGGCGACCACTGTCGTCAGGTGCTGCAGCGCGGCCGTCACTGCGGTCATCTCCGCCGACACTGCCGACTCGCTCGAGGGCTCGCCGTGACTCGTCGCCTCGGCGTCGTCTGGCGCCGGTCTCTCGTCAGTCGCCGCAGTTTCGCCGTCGGTTCCGGTAGGCACTGGCGTTTCATCGGATCCCCGACTCCGCGGGTCTTGCTTCGCCGTGGTTGGAGCATCCACCGACGGGCTCAGCGTCTTCTCCTCGTCGCCATGTTCGGGGTCCTCGTCGCTGCCGCCCGTATCACCGCTGCTCTCGCTCTTCGAGCCCGGATTCTTCGCCGCTTGTCGCGTCACTCGTCGCGACTTGCCAGATTTCGTCAACGTCTTCGTCCTCGCCAAGGTCGAAGCCGTCATAGTGTCTCGAATGCTTCTTGCAGGCCCCTGTATGACCACCATGTAACAAGTCTAGGGACACCTGCTTGCCGGTGGGTCGTAAGGCCCAAGTGCTTTTGCTGCGCGTCGACCCGCTGTGGCCACTTCGCGCCACTGAACTCGCTTCTGGCCGTCAGGAATCCACTTGGTTCCCCCCTGCCGGACCGTACGCCTACGTATGCGTCCGTTCCTACTTTTTATTACTAGTTAACGCAGTAAACGCTAGCCTAAACCAACAATCTACCTCCTTGCGTCTGCCTGTTCTCGGCACTTCGCCGACGTGCTTCTCACGCCGCAAATTCTCAACTGAGCGCTTTTCCTCTCGGTCGCGAGGTCGCCTCCTCACCGCTGATTCGCGGATCCTGCGAGCCGAGGTACTTCAAGCACCCCATCTCCGAACCCGCCGTTTAGTCAACCTCCGTGGCCCGCTTGGCCCTCACATCGTGGGGTCCAGCCGCTCTCCAGCCGGGTGGCGAACCCACGCCCAGCTGCTTGCTCTCGCTTCGTGACCGCTCGTCGTCACACACCGCCGGCTGTCGGCCTTCCGGCACCCTCGGACGCTTCCGTCCTACTTGCGCACCCTTCTCATCGCCGCCTGGCGTCCGTCTGTCATGCCCGACGGTCGCCAATACCGGCAACCTATTACAAGTGTATGGTGAAAAGTGCATGTCACGAGCGTCTGCAGGAACTCGTGAGCATATTGAGGTTTCTGCCACCGCACAGAACAACACAGAACAGCGAAACCTAGCTTAGTTGCCACATATGAATGTAGTACACTCACCACTGAGTGTCCTGGTGTTGAAAAAACGAAGTCTGGAGGAAACCTATACTTCAGCCAGACGTCTTGCTTCTTGAGGTAGATCCACTGCTGATCAGGAGAGATGCGGGGCGACACATATCGACTAAGCTTTAGTAATACGTGTAGTAAGCAACTGGAATATCGAACGACGACTATATTGAGGTATAGTTCTTGGTCCTTGCGTAAAACCTTTGCATGGGTTATTTGTTGTGGCATCCACCCAGCTACTGGTAAATCTGCCATCACCAAAATGGAATATATATACATTGCATGTAAGAGAAACTGATCGACATCAACGTGAAAAAGCTGTGATGAGAACGCTACAGTTAGTTATAGATGCCGAGGTTTGGCCACACATCTGGGAGAAAACGTGGTCATTCGAGAATCTGAAACCTGACACTCCAAGGCATTCAAGGCTGTTGCCTACGTCAACCTCCAGTGCCTCAGTGTTCTTAAGTTGTCTACTTCCTGTCAGCATATACACATAATTTTCAAAGCTAACTTTCCATTCGATGCATAACTGGGTTTCACTGCCCGATTAATTGGTTATGAATCACTGTATTATGTATATCCAGATAGACGGTAGCACGCACAACCTCGTTCAAAGGTCGGATACGCTTGCGTACATCGTAGAGTACTTGATAAAAAGACATTGAAAACTTTTCTCAAAGTCAGGCATTCATTTTAGCGCATTTAGCAGACAGTCTGCGAAACGGCCATCATAGCGTTGGTTCGAGGTCCGTTTCCACACGCTCACAAAATATCCCAAGAAAAGTTGCTATCGCCTCGTACGATTCACGTTGCGTCCTCTGACTCACGATAAACAGTCTGGCTAGATGATAAGCTCTGCAGTATCCGTGAACCATAAAGGGATAGCAGGAGCCACTGAGCTTAAAATGGTTTCAAGATGAAAGACCGAGATGCCTGTTGTTGCTGAAGGCGTAGCTGCCTCTGCATTAGCTAGACACTGATAATATTCAATATTAATGGCCCTTCGGCCTCGCCATCTTCTTAAAAAATGATCCTATCTGCCTTCGCGAACTCTAAAACAAAAGCCGATTCTGCATCTAAACCAACTAAAAATGCTTATGAACGAATGATTTTCCGCGTTATTTCAATGAAATGCTTTGATTCTTGCAGCCAGCGATTGTGTCGCATCCTGCGGTGAACTTGTGCGCACGACGGGAAGCCGAGTGTAGGTGGCGTTCGATCATCTCATGACCTTCAGCGCAGATAACTTGGCCTACTGCAAAAAAAAGCAAAACGATCGAAATTACCCCACCAATACTTGACTTTTTTGCCTACAACGCTGAACTCTGCTATGCTGTTTGCGGACATTGGCGCGCAAAAGATGCTTGCTCGGGACTGAGGAGAATGCAACCGCAAGCGACGCGGAGATTGAAGGTAATAAGAGGAGAGTTAGATAATTATGATTCCCAGATCTGGAGCCACATTATTCTGACCGTCTTCACATTAATCTGACATTTGGGCCACAACCACCTTGTTCATATCAATCCGACCTCTGGGAGCCACAATAAATTGACCGGAGTTCACATCCGGCATACTTTTCAGTCAGATTATTGTGAATTGCTAGGACCTTTCCTGTGCGTGATGTGCTGATTTTGCTGACGGCCAAGAAAGTGTTTGCCAGCGGTCATTTTACGTGCCAAGTGTTTGCTCGCTCGTGTCAATTTGTGTTTGCTGGTGGTTAAAAAGTGTCTAGTGCCGGCCAGAAACATGTTTGCTGTCGTACCAGACTCTTCGAAGCGCGACTTTGTCTCATATGTACCTTTAAGATACATGCCTTTAAGATACATGCCTTTAAGATACATGCCTTTAAGATACATACCTTTAAGGTACATACATACCTTTGAGGTACATACAAGGCAAAAACTGCGCCCCACGCACACTGTGCTGGACCGCCTTACGTTAGTAAAGGAAGTCTAGACCACGAACGTCATTCCACATTTCTCCCCGAATCCCACAAGCAAAACGCAAACACGACCAAGTGCCCAAGAACCAGTATGCGCTTCACTTTCATCTTCGCAGTGGTGATTGCGGCCACTCTCCACGCCAGTGGCGCCTCACACCCTTCGACCAAGGATGTCAACGCTGTGGCCACGAGCGGGGGATCGCCGGCAATCGCGGATTCAAATCATGCTGGGCACGGACGTCTGCTTCGTCGTCTTGAGAAGAACGAAGATGTCATCGACGAAGAGAGAATCTCTGTCAAGGAATTTTTGAAGAAGCTTAGTGAGAGCAAGCTTGCAAAAGCTCTTCGACTGCAAAAAAAAAATGACGATGTGAAGTACATGGAGTGGCTCAGAAAGCAGGCCAAGGCGATTGGGCATACCATTGACTGATCGGCAACAGCAACTGCATGTGGGGTGTACACGCTGGCTACATGCACGACGATCTGCACGGACCGAGAAGTTCATCGCTTCTGCACATTAAACATACCAGCGAATTCCTCTCGTTTAAGCAGTCCAATATAGCGATGTTTCCTAAAGCTGTGCTTAGTTATCAAAACTCATGATTCCATACTGGATCAATTCTCGTGCTCCTCTCAGTCGCTCCGCAAAGCCCTAGTACTACTGTAGTATATCACAACGTATTTATCCTGCTCTAATTTCAGAAAGACAGCAGCTTCCGTCGTTGTGCTGATGGTGTTGCATGAGCTGAATTGTGAAAGCTTGCGCGACCGTAGACTGTCAGTGAAACTATGCTTTAATCTATGGTTTGGCAGCGATTTCACCTGGGACCCTCACTGTAGAAAGAAAAATAATTTGTATGATCTGTCGCGGATGTATATGGGCCCCATACCATGGGGGAGGTCCTAGGGGACAATTTCAAGCTGGGTATCGTGGACGGAACAATACCCATTATGTTGTGCATTGTAGCCCCAAGGCACCACAAAGCCAAGCACAGTGACAGCCAACAACCCCGTAAAGACCCAGGTAATAGAAGACACCGTCATTAGCCACACATTGAACATGTGCGGGTAGAGCAGCAGTCCTCCAGCAGCGGCAAGACGACTGAAGCCAAACGCATACGACACTCCACGGGCGCGCACGGCCGTTAGGTAGTTTTCGGGGGTGTATGCAAGCACGCAACTCCACGCGCCTGCCAGCAAAAGTGACACCGAACAAGTCCCTACAATCACCACGAAGCGGTTCCACGGTGCGTAGCTCAAGAGAATCGCAGCTACTGACACCAGCGTCGCAAAGCAAGCCAGCGATTGTTTGTGACCACGGGTCTTCAATACCCATACAACCAACAACTTGTGCCCCGTGCAACGACACAATGCCGACCCAGCTTTCGTACATGTTGAACCCTGACAAGCTGATAAGCGTCGGAGCGTATACGCCCAACACATATGAGGATAAAGTCATCACCGCCCACAGCGTCCATAGCGCCAATGTATGCACGGGCTTGTCAAACGTGGAGGACATCTTCACCACCGAAGGCACCGCCTCCACCACTACCAGCGTCGAAGTCTCCTGCATCTTGACGTTTTCGTAATTCATTCGCGCTCGATGTTCTCGCTCCAGTTTTTCCACGACTAGCAGGGCTTCATGCTCTCGCCCCACACTCGCCAACCACCGCGGAGATTCAGGAATGCCGCACCGCAGTACCCCCGTGTATAATACGCAGACACAGATAACCCAGTACGTGTTTCTCCATCCGAAGTGCGGTGCCAATCCAAAGGCCAGCGCCAGTGCCGCCTCCGTCGTACCAGAGCTGTACGCTGTCCACAAGGCAGCAGTACTCGTTCAGGATCATGGCCCACAAACGCCGCCTTGACCTCGTTCATCTCGGACAGAGTCGACAGTAACCGCAGGTTCATACCTTGGCTCTGCCCCCACTCATTCCTTTCGCCATTACAGTCGTCACCATCGTACTCAAACTCCACGAGCGGGATGTGAAAAAACATGACCGCAGGCAGGACTGAGTCCGAGCTGCTGTGTCGCTCTGCACGTCCGGTCTCCGACAGTTGTCTGTAGTAGTCGACCTGGCTCTGCTTGATCCAGTCGTACTCTGCGAACACGTACGAGTACTGATCCAGCAGGGTGCTTGCCCCCGAATCCAGGAAGTACATCCGGAACACAGTGTCTCCTTCCTCCCCCCAAGCGCCCGCAATCGGTGCCGTCACATTGAGCATGTAGTTGCCAATGCCGTCGACATCCTCCGGTCCGCTCACCGTATATGAGTAATTTTTCATCGACACCATTTGGACGATCTTCGCTCTTGGGAAATTTCCCTCTTCTTCGTGATTGCCGAACACCATTCCGTACGGAATACCGCGTTCCTCGGCTGCTTTGGTCACGGCGTCGATAGCCAATTGGTGCCAGCTCGGGCCATACACATGGACGTTATCTCCCGTGAACGCGATGAAGTCAGGTTGTTCCAGATCGACCAGTTGCTCGATGAATTGGTAGGTGAGTGCTTCGGAGCAATTCTCGCTGGCCATGCCCGAGGGGACACTTTTGCCGCAGTCGACCTTCGCATTGCCCGTGATATGGAGGTCTGCCAGCTGCAGGATCTTGAAAACCAGCGAGCCGTCGCTTGAGCTGCTGCGTGCCTGGATCGGCGCCTTCTGCGCTGATGTGACCGCGGAAAACGCAGCGATCAACGTCGAGCACCACAAGAACGACGGCCTCATGGGCGTTGGTTCAAAGGGGCGTCTACCGCAACAAACACAAATAAACGTTCGAAGTGATGAATCCCGGGGATCCGATCCCCCAATTATACATTATCCAATATTGGGAGCTATTATATTATTATTCCATAATTTCAATTTTTAAATTGACTCCCGGGTATTAAAATACCAGGGAGTCAATAATTCGATGCAATGGAACTTGAATCCAAAAGAATATTTTTATTCTTTAATTAAAATTAAATATTCAAATCAAAGTACGCGAGTATTACTTTTGCTGGATGGATAGCCATGAAGGGGGGGGGGGGGGTCCTAGGGGTCAATTTCAAGCTGGGTATCGTGGACGGAACAATACCCATTATGCTGTGCATTGTAGCCCCAAGGCACCACAAAGCCAAGCACAGTGACAGCCAACAACCCCGTAAAGACCCAGGTAATAGAAGACACCGTCATTAGCCACACATTGAACATGTGCGGGTAGAGCAGCAGTCCTCCAGCAGCGGCAAGACGACTGAAGCCAAACGCATACGACACTCCACGGGCGCGCACGGCCGTTAGGTAGTTTTCGGGGGTGTATGCAAGCACGCAACTCCACGCGCCTGCCAGCAAAAGTGACACCGAACAAGTCCCTACAATCACCACGAAGCGGTTCCACGGTGCGTAGCTCAAGAGAATCGCAGCTACTGACACCAGCGTCGCAAAGCAAGCCAGCGATTGTTTGTGACCACGGGTCTTCAATACCCACGAAGCCAGGATACAACCAACAACTTGTGCCCCGTGCAACAACACAATGCCGACCCAACTTTCGTACATGTTGAACCCTGACAAGCTGATAAGCGTCGGAACGTACACGCCCAATACATAGGACGATAAAGTCATCACCGCCCACAGTGTCCATAGCACCAAGGTATGCACGGGCTTGTCAAACGTGGAGGACATCTTCACCACCGAAGGCACAGACTCCACCACTACCAGCGTCGAAGTCTCCTGCATCTTGACGTTTTCATAGTTCATTCGCGCTCGATGCTCTCGCTCCAGTTTTTCCACTACCTGCAGGGCTTCATGCTCTCGCCCCACACTCGCCAACCACCGCGGAGATTCAGGAATACCACACCGCAGTACCCCCGTGTACAATACGCAGACACAGATAACCCAGTACGTGTTTCTCCACCCGAAGTGTGGTGCCATTCCAAAGGCCAGCGCCGCGCCGACAATACCCCCGACACCTCCAAAGGCCTCGAGCCACGCCACCATGGGACCTCGAAAAGACTTTGGGGACAGCTCTTGCACCAACACAATAGCTGCCGGCAGCTCTCCACCTAAGCCGACCCCCGCAACAATTCTCGCTATGATCAGAACGTAGTCGCTGGTCGCTAGAGCAGATAGTGCCAGCCCTGCCAGCGAAAAAGCCATAGCGAGCAACAAAGCCAAACGCCGGCCTCGAATGTCTGCCAAATAACCGAAAAGCGGCCCGCCAATTGCTGCTCCGACAAACTCGCCGGTGCCTAGCGTTTGCAGTGCCGTAGTCCCCATGCCGACATCGTTGTCGATAAGATCTCGGGTGAAGGTGAAGAGCACGACCTCCGCCGTACGAACAACCCAGCTGAAACCGGTCAGTAGCAGCAGACGAACGTAGAACGTGGACTGACCAGCATCCAGTTCATCCAGCCTCTGATGAATGGTTTCCAACGCTTTGGAAGACTTACAAAAAACTTTGGGTGGAGGAAGCGGAGGCATGGCGGACGGATTCAAAATGAGCAAAGCTGGATGAAGCCCGCAACGCTAACACGCATAGAAAAGAGAGGGTGAGACTGTGCGGCTCCTGCGACTTCACATGAGATCATGCCGCACACACAGCCAGAATAAACCTGCTCCAAAAGTATCTCGAGCTCCAACATTTCCCAGCGAATAGCCAAGCAACCGAGTAGTCTAACTCCCTAAACCATGTAACTCCTCGAACGAGCAGTTTTAGCGCGCACGAGACAATTTCGAGCCTTTAATCTTTTCCGAGGGAGCATGTCCAGCAGTGACAAAACCAACGAGGACAGGAGAAGTCTTGGTTTCGCCTCGAAGGTGAAAACGATCGGTTCCACCAGCCATCCGCCAAAAGGAGGTCCCATTAGCCGAGTCTTGGGTCAATTGCAATGAGGCTGACATTCGTATGGTGTTCAACACTAACCGTGATGAGCGCATTGGCATCGGCACAGAAGGCGCCGATCCAGGCACGCAGCAGCTCGGACGATACCTCGCTGGTCTTCAAGGTCCTGCAGTTAGCAGATCTCCATATCTCGGGCGATCCGAATGTCGACTGCGGCAAGAGTATGCCCTCGGGCGTGAGCTGCTCCGAAGCACTTACCTACCAGTTTATCGAGCAACTGGTCGACCTGGAACAACCTGACTTCATCGCGTTCACCGGAGACAACGTGCAGGCGTGGTATCCTGAGTTGCAACAACGGTCTATTGACGCCGTAACCAAAGCAGCCGAGGAACGCGGTATTCCGTACGGGATGGTGTTCGGGAATCATGACGAGGAGGGGGGATTTACGAGAGAGGAGATCGTCCAAATGGTGTCGGAGAAAACCCACTCGTATACGGTGAGCGGGCCGGAGGATGTCGATGGCGTTGGCAACTACATGCTCAATGTGACGGCTCCAACTCCAGGTGCTTGGGGAGAGGCAGGAGACACTGTGTTCCGGATGTACTTCTTGGATTCGGGGGCACACGCACTGACCAAGAAGTTCCCGTACGTATTCGCGGAGTACGACTGGATCAAGCAGAGTCAGGTCGACTACTACCGACAACTATCGGAGAACGGACGTGCAGAGCGACACAGCAGCTCGGACTCAGTCCTGCCTGCGATCATGTTCTTCCACATCCCGCTCGTGGAGTTCTCACACTCGGGCGGCGGCTGCAATGGCGAGAAGAATGAGTTAGTGCACCGACAAGGCATCAACATGCGCTTGCTACCAACTCTGTCGGAGATGAATGAAGTCAAGGCGGCGTTTGTGGGTCATGATCACCTGAACGAGTACTGCTGTCTCGTGGACGGTGTACAGCTCTGCTACGGAGGCGGCACTGGCTTCGGATGGTCATACGGAGCTTCATATTTCCCTCGGCGAGCACGCGTAATCGAATGGACTGTGGATAGCAGCGAGCGCCATGAAATCCGCAGCTGGAAGCGATACTATGGTGATATCAACGTCAAACACAGCGAGGAGACGTTATATTCAGAGTTGTAGTGCAGCACGCAGCCTTAGCTCTTGGCCGCGTTAGTACAAGACTTCATCTGCATTCATAAACGTAAAATTTATCGTGGCAAGCGATCATAGTTTTTGAGACAAAGCCAGTGCTTCACGCTCTGTCCACAATGTTTTATCATCAAACTCACGCCGTAGACCGAACAATCGCAATGAGCGCCAGCACGAACACGAAAGGAAGCCAGGACTTGAGAAATCCAGCGACGCTCACGTACTTGCCTCGGAAAAACACCCAGAAGCACAGCTCCACCATGTTCCACCGCTTACGGCCGGCGTAGTCGGCGTGCTCCAGACACACCGCCACGTGCGAGTGGCAGTTGTCGCAGCACAAGTTGTGCATCCTCTTCTCGTAGATCTTGCAGCCTGCAGCCACAGCTTCGTCCCACTTGACCACGTCTTCAGGCGCCACTGTGCACTGCAAGTAGCGAGTGGGGGCGCCAAAGGCGAAGTCGTCGCGGCCGATAGTATAGGGTCCAGCGAAGTCGAAGATGACCCTGCACGAATTAGACAGTAACTTGGTCAATATTGGCCCGATTTGACTAGCCACAGGCTCATATTGAGCCTGAGATCCCACCCTTTACTGTCGGCGAGGCCTAAATGGCCGATGAAGGGCAGGAACCACGTGAGAATGGGGATGGGAGACCACACGATGCAGAACGGGAAGCGATGCACGGCAGCGTCGATTATGGCGCTCCTGGAGCCTCCAGAACCGCGGGAAGCAGCAGTGTGGTCGGCAGAGAGCAGGAGTTCATCGTCGTCTATGGCTAGCGATGCGTCGTCGCGTGGGGAAGCCGCAGCGACGCTCGAAGTCAAAGTCGTCGTGGTATCCATGTTGACGCTGCAGGCAGTGTCGTGTTATTCTGACGAAGGACTTCGATTGGACAAATTAGGGCGTAATAATGTGATTGGTTGTATCCGCAACGTGTACGTTTTGTCAAAATACCCAAATATATTGATTTGGTTTTTGTAAGGCAACTTCAACATGACCACGGTCTTTTCGTAAAGTGCAGTGCATTGTGTAATATCGGCGGTACAGCTCAGCATTTCCCTGCAAACAGACACCTTTTGTCCCATCGCTTGGTGTAATACTCGGTGAGTTGGCGGCCGTTGTCTCGCCACTTCAGCCACTCCGCCTGCGCTTCCGGTGTGAGGTCTGGGAACAGATCCAAGTGCATTTCGTGGTCGGTTCTGGCGTCGTGAAGAAGCACCGACCTCGCAGCGCGGTCGTAGCGCAGGCGTTCGGTTCCGCGGATGACCGCCATCTTACGGCTCGGGTTGTTGCTGTACACCACCCGCTCGCCAAACTTGGCTTGGCGCTTCAGAGACCGACCCACGCCGTCCTGCAGGAACCCTTCGGCCGGCACGCCGACAATGTCGGCCAGTGTGTTGAGGACGTCGTACTGCTCCGTAGCATCTTCGATCTTCATCCCCGCCGCATCGCCAAGTCGGCCTTCAGCAACGAGCATCGCCGCAACATGATGGACGGACACGTCGCGTGACTCCGGCATGTAGTCCCCAGTTTCTGGTGCTTGGCCGTGGTCACCCACCACAACGACGATGGTGTCGTTCAGAATTCCTGCAGCAGACAAGCGGTCCATGAACTTGCCGAACTCCATGTCCGAGAAGTAGCGCAACTCGAGGTAGTCTCTGGTGCAGTTCGCGAACTCCAGGCCGTCATACAGCGCCGAGAAATCGGGCTTTTCGGTCTCAGCGAACCATGTCGGGCGCTCTTTGTATGGCCCGTGACTGGAAATGGTGTAGTGCGTGAGGAAAAGCGGCTTCTTCGCCTCTCCCTTTGCCACGCGCACTTGTTGCTGCTTGGTCTTGTTCACCATCAGATCTCCGAGAAGCTGGAAGCTGAGGTCGTCGTGCACACCCCAGTGAAGCCCACGATGCTCCTTGCCAAACCATTGATCGTGCGTGATGCCCAGATCGCTCTCCGCCAACTTGACCATCTCATCTCGACTCCACACGGTATCGAAGCCGTGGGAAGGAAGGAAAGTGGCCCAGTCGTCGTAGTCAGTCCTGCAACCGGTCGTGAAGAACGGCTCGTAGCCCTTCGCCTTGAAGAACTGCGGCAGACCATCCAGCGCGTAGTTCTTCTTGCCTCCAGTCATGCCCGAGTCTGCCACGCTGTCGTACGGGACCTGCGCGAAGAGCAAACTCTCGACGGAGCGGCTAGTGCGCCAGCTCGACCACATATTGGTGAACGCCACGCCTTGCTTCGCCCACTTGTCAAAATTCGGCGTGACAGTGACGTTGCTTCCCCTGAACAAGTCGGACGGATCCTCCTCGCCCACGAGGTAGTGCGAGTCCTGAAACCGGAACGACTCCACCACCACGAGGAGCACATTGGGAGGGTCCTTATTCTCCACCTTGACGTCGAAGGCGAGGGGTCCTCGGAAACCCGTCGTGCGTCGATACAACGAGTCCTCCTCAAACAGCTCATACTCCTCTGTTGCCGTGTGGATGAACGTCTCGGCCGAGTCAATGTTGCCGTCAGCGATTAGTGGCACAAATCCCTGTGTCGAGACAAACAGTGCGTGTGTGAAGAGCTCATTCAGCGTCACGTTCAGAGCAGCGTACGCCACCAGCGCTGAGCTCGCCTGACTCAACGCCAACACAATGGCAGGCCAAACCACCAACACGGTAACGATCCCCGCAACTCGACCACTGCAGCCGATGGCCTCATTCTGCTGGGGCTTGACCGCCACCACTCCGGCCAACTTGTCGTCCTCGTCATCAGCCACCACCTTGCTACTGTTCACTGTCGATCCGAGGAATGCGATGGTCTCGCTCACCCCGTCCTCCAAACTCCTCTCCTTGGCACTCTTCAGCTTCCGGTGCAAACAGGCCTCGACCCCCTGAATCACCGCCGTCGTGGGGTTCCACCTCGTCAGGTCCGCCCAGTCGTAGGTTGCTCGTACCGCAGCGAAGCCGGTGGCGGTGACCACCGCCAGCAACCCGCTGATGCAGGCCTGATTGATCTCTACGCTCGAGATCTCCGCCGCGCCGAGGTTGTTGGACTCGTGGATGGCCATGGCGATGAGGTCGAAGCTGAAGCGCATGTCCCGGATACGGACGAGCAGCAGATCGGCGACAACGGGCGCGACCACGAGTGCGAAGAGCACGAGCGACGTCAGGAACCGAACAACTCGAGCCCAGAGATACCCTCGGCGCTGTCGGAGGTCCACCGGCTTCTGGACGTCTTCGACGACAGTGCCGCTAGTATTGGGGTCGACTCCGTCAAGTTGTTGGCAGCGTTGTCGGTGCTGTCGGAGCCAGTAGTCGACGACCCAGAGCGCGGTACAGAGATACATGACGCAGACCGAGTCTTGCAGCGCTCCGAGGATCAAGGCGCCGACTTCCACATCCAACGAACAGTCGTTCAGCGTGCCGTACATTGTGATGAGGCTCGTGAGCGTCGACACGCGGAAGATCGAGAAGAAGAGCAGCACGACACCGTTGACGAAAGCCCAGCCGCTCCATGGTGCGAGTGTAGTCATCATGAACGAACGGCTTGTGTGCAGCCCACCGGGATTTGGAAACTGACACCGGGCTCGACCTTTGAAATCATTCCTGTCGTTATTTTTGGTTCGATACCCCCCCCCCTTATCGTGAGATGACTGCGGCAGTTAACCCGTCCAAAATATGTGACGGCTGCAGGAAGTTTTTGCCAGTGGGAGACGTAACACCTCAGGATGACAGACGTGTTTCACGTCTTCCTTGTTTTCTGGCTCGGGTGGTGGTGCGGCATCTCCTGCGCTCTTGGGTTTGCTGGAGCTTGCAGTTACATGGCTCGGAATTCGGCTTGAGCTGATATTTATCACTGTGAGCTGTTGGGTCACGTGTTGGTCTGAAAGAGGCGTGACGTGATCCTAGCGAAACCTGACTGACTCACTTTGACAATACTACCGGAATATGATCGATAGAAACCCATCACAGTGCACGTTTTGTCAACATTTTGCTGTATACTTTTTAGTCCATGGTCAGGTCGCTTGCTGTCAATCAGAATTTCGCAGTACAAAATTCCACTCGAGAATCTGCCGCAGATGGTGAAGCTCTTTTGTGCGATCGTTGGTGTGGCGGGAGATGCCTTCCCTGTAAATATCGACGCGGGCCAATCGGTGGGAGACTTGAAGAAGAAGATAAAAAAGGATACCGGTAAGCTTAACCAGAACAAGTTGATGGATATCGATGCCAACGACCTGCACCTCTTCGCGGCGAAGAAAGGCGGCGCGTGGCTCTCGTCTCGCTCGGAAGACGTCAAGAAGCTGAAAAATGGCGAGAAGACTGCTCTCATCGAAGCACTGACAACGGAAGACCAAGAGCTACAGGAAGAGGATCCGCTGGAGGACATACTAAACGGAATGGGTCCTCCATTGTTCCACCAGACCCACGTGCTGGTGGTGATTCCGAAGGTCGAATCAAAGCGCCCAGCAGCCGCCGAGGCTTTCGCGAACATCTCAAAAAAATTTAAACCCGAGCCCAAAACGCTGATCAAACTCCTACCGCTGTCCGTGCCAGAAGGTGAGCATCAACTCGACAGGTTTTCTGAAAAGCGAGTAAATGGCAGTCCGATGGTTCCGACACCTGAGCTGCATCAGTTTTGGAAGGAATATGGCGGATTCCCAGAGCGATATTTCATTCGGCAAGAAGAAGTGGTGTTCGGGGGGTTGGTCGTGAGACTTTTAACGGAAGGCAAGCATCGCGTTGTGATCGTAGGTTCATCAGGAGTCGGAAAGTCGTGTTTTCTGATGTTGATGGCGTTCTACCTCGCATGTATCAAAAAGAAGAAGGTGCTTGTCATACGTCGCATGAAAGAAGTCAACATTGGTAACGCGTTGGTGTTTTTCGATGGCCAAGGATCCTACGCACCACAAACGAATTTCTCTCCGAACGATTTGTTTGCCATTCGCAATCAAGTTGGGCCTGCAATCGTTCTTGTTGATGGGTTTCGGCAAGACGAAGCGGACAGCTTTACCGGTGGACTCCTTCCGTTTGCTTGTCTAGCAACGTGCCAATTCGATGCGAAAGCAGACGATGAATCACAGGTTGTGGTGTTGCCGGCATGGCGTGAAGCTGACCTGCTGGAGTACGCCAAGTCAAGCGAGTGGGTGATCGAAACTGGGTTACGTGAGACCACGCAGTTGACACTTTCGACTTGGATAAAACTCGTTAAGGTGCAGTATTTCTACAGTGGTGGGAGTCTACGCGAATTTTGCAGGACTCGAGAGAATGTTAAAACTCGAGTTGTGGACGCGTGTGCGACAGTGAAAGGTATTCAAGCTTTTCAATTAGTGTGTTCGTATGGCGCGAAAAATGACGACAAAATGGATCGAATTCGGCGTCACTATATCGCTGACTGCAGCAAAGAAGAACACTAGCGTAAGCGTTCTTGCTGGGTACTTTCCGTAGATTCGGGGTATGCGTTGACAAAGTTGGGGGCGATTACCGACACGGACAAACTGCTACGCGTTTACGACTTCGCAAAATGTATTGGCGGCAGCTTCCATGACGTCGCATACGAACTACTACTTCACAGTGCAGTCCGTGGGGCATTCACAAAAGGAAAACCCATTGTGTTGCAGATGCGGGAAGGGTCAAAATACGAGAGGATCGAGATAGGGGTGCGCCACGTTGTTTGTATTGGCGAAAATGAGGCAGCGTGCTATCCTTACTTGTCTGCACTTGATAAGGACACGTACTGGTACCCCAACTACCCATTCTTTCCTTTCATTGACGCAGTGACCATGTGCCAAGCATTCCCCAGTGGGAGTGAAGAGTTCGAGACAATCGTTGCATATCTTCAGATGGCCGTTGCAGACGAGAAGAAATTCAAGGAAGAAAGACTGCACCGGTTGAACGAAGAGATGGATAAAAACCCATTGCTGAAGGACATGAAGCGTGCGTTTGTGATAGTTGGTCCTAACTCCAGTATCTGCGAGGGTTTTATACTCCACGACGCGCCAGAGCCCAACACGTTCTTAACGATGGTAAGCTGCTTTGACCCTGAACAGCTGAGAAAGCTGAGATGTACGTCGAATTGAGCAGAGCTTAAACAAGCTTAAGATGCGTGTTCTGATTTTCCAGTGCGATAGTACCGCTAGCGTGTACGTAACCTAAAAAAATAAAATAAGAAGCTCTATTGTTGTGGCCCTTAATTTAAGAAGAGTTGAACTTGTGGTTAGAAAAATCAACCTTGCGGTGTGATGCACTGCGAGTTACCACTTAGAAGAAGGATGCGGTGATGGGGGGTGCCGTTTCTTACAAAGTGCATTTGCATATTGTTGTCACTCGTCGTTAGAAACCTTTATCAACGCTTATCTACAAGCACAAAAGAAATATTGACGCTAACACTGAATCTACAAAGTGGTCGCTCGCTGACAGATTCGGTAATCCAGCTTCTGTAGTCACTGTCAATCAGAGTTCACGACACGATTTCCACGCTGCCTTCATTTTTCCTCGACACTTCGGATTTTCCCGTACAAGACCCAGATCAGTCGATCATGCTCGCATACGCTCTCGCTCGCTCTAAAGTGCCCATGATCTGCAGTCTTCAACCAGCCCCACCGTCGAACTCTCCGGCAAACGCTTCTCCCCTCGAGAGTTTTGAAGTCACCGTGCAAGAGGAAAGTGATCTGAGCGAAAACGATCAGCACGACGGACTCGACTTCACGCGTGTGCGGGCTGAGCTGGATCGGCTGCTGGAAGAAGGTCTGCTGGATGAAGCTCTCCGCGAAGGCAACGAGGTCGACCAAGGCCAAGAAGCTCAATACACTATCGACGTGTCCAAGTATCCCCACCACAACCTTCCAAGCCAGGGCCCCAGTGCTGAGGAGAGGAGTCGCTCCCTCTAACGCGTAAGTTCTGCTCACACTTCAGCAGTTCAAACCGCCAACTCACTTGGATATTAGCATTCACTTAGTCCATTTCCAGTTCGAATAGTTCGTGTTTGCCATTACGGTCAATGATCTTTTTTCCTAACACGAAACAATCCAAGAATGTTTAGTCCCCTAAGAGGTTCCCCACGTCTGCGTCTCCCCAATCGTCCGTGTCTGTAAGCGAGCAGAGAAAAACAAAATAGTTTAGCGCCAGAACCATAAAATACTCGAAACGTAAGCTCGTGGCATACCTTCTTGCTTGCTCGGTCGCGCCGTCTTCTCAGGCTGCGGTGCCCTTGCCAACGTCGGAGCCAACTGTATTTGAGGTGGTGCGACGTACTCACTTCGGTCGTTGTCTTCGTTGTCGCGTGTCCGTGAGTCTGGAGCAGTGTTGCCATTACCATAACTGGACGGTGGCAATGCGCGCCCGCTATCCTGTCGCTGATACTGCATTTCTTGTGGTTGTCGCTGGTAGGAAGGTGGAGCTCGAGGATCGTCGTCATCTGCATTCGAGTTCCTCGATGAATGTCCATTACCTAAAGACTGCGGTGGCTGTTGTTGCGGAGGCATCTTGGTGTTGAGAGCGTTGTCGCGTTCAAGCTTGGCCAGCTTCGCCTGGAATCCGTCGCAGCGCTGGCCAAGATCCTTGCAAATAGCAACGAGGTATCGTAAGCACTCGAGATTCTCCGGGTAATCTTGGTGTATTTGCTCGTAAAGCACCACGGCCTTCTGGTAGGCTCCCATGCGGCGATAGCAACTTGTGACCATAAGCCGCCACTTGACTTCGTTCGGCTGAATTTGACTTGCGCGCTCGAAGAACTGAATGGCTTTTTCGTACAGTTCGCTCTTGACGTACCATACCCCAAGCCACGAGATGACGTCTAAGTTGATCGGGAAGTATCGGTAGGATTCGAGGTGATAGTGGAAAGCCTGCGTCTCGTCATCATCCTTGTTGAAAATCTGGCCTAGTCGAGCCAAGACACCGGGGTCCGCGACGTTCTTAGCGTTGCGATCACGCTTGTCGCTCCCACCGAAGCAAGACAACAAGATATTGAACCATTTCGCTGCCTGTCGGTAGTTCGACATCATGTCGTGCAGATTTGCGATCTGGTATAGCACTTCTGTGTTCGTAGGCACGATGCTGTGCAGCTTCTCGAACGCTTGAAGAGCCTCGTTCAACACGCCCATCTTGATGTTGACCAAGCCGAGATTATAGATGGCCTCGATGCAGTCCGCTTCAACTCCAATAGCCTCGAGGAATAATTCCTTGGCGCGTTCACACTCATTCTTGACGTAGAGGCAGTTGCCTTTGTTGACGAGGGCCTTGGCGTTGTAGCGCTGGTGGCGAACAGCCAACGAAGCGTACTTGTCCGCCTGTGCGGTGTCGCCCTCCACAAAATACAGATAACTGAGGTTCGTAGCTGCCATGGCCTTGTGAGCTGGGTCTTTCTTCTCGAAAGCTTTCAGCACCTCGATGGCCTTGCCGAACTCCTTTTCTTTCAGGAACCAATGGGCCTTACAGATCTCCATCTCACTGACCAAACTCTCGTGGTTTTCCTGCTTGAGCGCGTCAATCACCCACGTAAATCCAGCTAACCAGTCCTTCTTGTCCAATGCAGGAGCGCACAACTTGGCAGCCACGAGAATGTACTCCATGGCTTTTTTCCTTCTGGCTCGGATTTCAGCCTTCAGTCCGTCCGTTTTCAGCGAGTGAAGATGCTCCTTGGACGACGTGTGATCGTCGTCATTGTGCTTGGACTCGTTTGCAAGCCCCGAATCGTCTTCGTCCTCGTCCGACATGCCTTCCATCGGGATCGTGATGAGGTTCGTGAAGCCTCGCCGCATCTTCTCGTGCTCGCCGATGGCGTAGTAGCAGATTATCAGGTTAAATCCCGACTGGAAGTCCGCGTTGCCCTCCATGACGTCCTCAAACGTGGCGGCCGCATCTTGATAATGGCCGAGTTTGATCTGCGCCGCGCCGATGTTCCGCTTGATCTTGTACCGCACTTCCTTGCTCGTGTTGGGAATTTGATCCAGCGCCATGCGATACATTCGAATGGCTGTCGGGTACTGCTGCTGCTCGAAGTAGATATTCCCCATGTTGACCCGCAGTCGACCGCCTTGAGCGTACTGCTTGTTCTTGACGATCGGAGTGTACGACTGGATGGCCTCTTTCCACAGTCCGTTGAGGTGATAGGCGTTGGCGAGATTGAAAAACACGGCGTACGTCAGGTCGATGTTGAGCATATCCGCCAGCCCATTGAGCTCGCAGTGCTTGTTGAACGCTCGCTCCTTGCGACCGGCGTCTTTGGCCAAATGCAGCGCCTCCTCGTACTGCTCCTTGGAGATCAACTCTGCAGACTGCTCGATGAGCGAGTTCACGGTCCGCTCCAGTTCTTTGGCCACCTCCTTCGGAGAGTTTTCCGTCTTCTCCACTAAAGCCGGCGCCGCCCCCACTTTTCGTGCCTCCCCCATGGGATCAAACACCCTCTGACCTGATGCAGTCCGTGGGTTTGACTGGAAAACACACACACACAACATCGTTAGAGTAACTCTACCGGAACTTCCTACACCTTATAAACTCACTGAAAATCCTGCTCCAGAGACGGAAGTCATAGGCCGCGCTTCGCCCGCTTGTTGTTGGGAAGTGCCCAACCTGGAGCCTGGAATCTGTCGACCCATTTGTGAAGGGGGAGCTCTGCAGTACACAACATGAAAAATGAGCTCCCAGTCAGGAATACGAACTAGAGTTAACCGCCGAACCTGAATGCGGTTCCAGGTGGGTTGTAGCCCCCTCTTGAGGCCGGAGCCCCGTAGGACGACGACATGTAGTTGGTGGTGGACGCCGTCTGCGGAGGTGCGAGGTCAATGCTGAAGTTGAAGCCCTCGTACAGATCCTCGTCCTCCTCTTCCTCCACCATAAGTCCGTGTCTCGCCTGGCCGTAGCCACCCCCATAGCCGGCCATCCCGTGACACTACACCGCAATAAACTCTGCTATCCTACGAGTTCCTTCGAGCGAGCGGCCGCAACGGGATCGCGGGCGTTATGACGAGTCGCCGGCGAAACGACGCAACGCGACTCGACTCGAAAGACCGAAAGTCTTGTCCAGCATGGCGGACGACACAACAAAAGTCCGACGTAGCGTGGTGATGGTGGAATTCATTGATACTATAGCGAGCTCGGATCAGTCGTCTCCGACGCAGAGGCTGAGAGTCAAGAGCATTCCTACGACTATGGTCAAAGTGATGATCGATGGGAGTTTGACTGCTCCGGCGAATGGAAGGAGGAAGGAGCAGTCCTCGCCCATCAACGGAAAGTACTCGAGCGTGTTGTTGTACGGCTCGTACACCATCGAGCAGTAGCAACTGCCGTTCACACACTCTCCGTTCGGGTACGAGCAGTTGTTCAGGCACATTTCTGTCGACAAGAAGTGACGTGGTGGTTAGTATGGTGATAGTTTTATCACAAGACACAACGGATACACGTACGCGCGTCGCAGTACTTGCCGTACCAGCCGTCGTCGCACATACATCGCGAGTTGGGGAACTCCACCGAGCAGTAGCCGTGGCCCGAGCAGTTGTAGCCGCAATTCCGGATGGAGCAGTCGTCGCCGATGAACGGCGGCTTGCAGATGCACTGGCCAAAGCCGTCACAGACCCCGTTGGAGTAGTGGACGTTGTCGGCGGAGCATGGGAACTTCTGCACATTCTCAACATACGAGTCGTTGCCGGTGTGCTCGAAGCCGGAGAAGCAGCAGTGGGTGCACATTTGAGTCTGCTGGGCGTCGTCGTACGCGCAATACGACCCGGGACACGACGAATTGGAGCAGTCTTGGCCGTAGTAGCCGTCATCGCAGCGACAGTTCCCAGCCAGACATTGACCGTGCAATGAACAGTTCTTGATGCAGTTGTTGAGGTCGTACTGCCATAGATCTCCGAGAGAACTTGCGGCAAAAGTCACGGCGTCTTGGTAATTTTCCGCTCGCTCATAGCCGTAGCCCCCAAAGACAAACACTTTGTCGAAACCCTCGTGGTAGACGCTCATGTGGCCGGATCGCTGGGAGGGGTGTTCCCATTGAAGCTCTGCGGGTAAATCCTCTCGTCCGTCGTGGCGATCTCGACAGCCATCCCAGCCAGGCGCTTGACGTCGCGCTTGCTGGACGAGAACACGATCCTGAGTCGTGCCTCGAGTAGGTTCAGCATACACTGAGAACTGTAAGCGACACAAAACAAAGGATAATCATGAGCTACGTCCGTTTTGAGGCGAAATGTACGAAAAATACATGTATCACCGTTGTAGTGCCGTAGTGGGTTTCTGCGATGAAGTAGTAGTCGTCCGTGTTGT
Organism: Phytophthora x cambivora; assembly: GCA_033557925.1. NCBI lineage: Eukaryota > Oomycota > Peronosporomycetes > Peronosporales > Peronosporaceae > Phytophthora > Phytophthora x cambivora. The sequence continues at coordinate 6,084,266 of JAUCEB010000016.1, read as the reverse complement.
TCGCTTGGCTGGTAGATGGGACGTAAGCTGCGTAGTTCCCGCTGTATGGCAGCCGTCGTGCCTGGAGATCATCGGTACACGAGTCTGGGTAGATTGGATACACAAACGAGTGTTGCTTGACCCACCGGTTAGCACCTACAACAAAAAACACGATACATTTGGTGTCAGTCATCTCGTATTGCACAATAAATTACCCGTTGTCGACGTACTTGCGTTGTATTGCCAGGTATCGTCGTAGTAGTAGTTAGAGATGTAGCCTCCAAACAGCAGGAACACGTCGTTGGCAGCTACCAGACTATGGTCGACTCTTGGTTCCGGAATCGCATCACTATCTGCTACAACCTGCGACCAAACGCCGGTGCTCAAGTTGTATTTCCACATGTCACTCAAGTAGTACGGATGGGTTGGGTACGGCGTAAAGCCAGCTTCACGAATGGTTAGCGTTCCTCGTCCTGCGCCAGCGCTCGTTGTGGTTGGGTAGGGGAAGAACGTGCGGTAGCCACCGTGGATGAAGATAGCGTTGTCGAACACCACAGACGTGTGACCGGCACGTCCTGAAGGCCACGTCACCACACATTCAACTTCAATTTCATTCAGCAACGCGTCCGCGAGGATCTTCGGATCGGTGGGGCACTCGACCGTCTCGGTAATATTCGACCAGGTATTCGTGACCTTATCGTAGACCCAGAGATCGTTGAGGTAGCCACCCAGCGGGAACTGAGAGACGTCGCTCCAGTCGTTTTCCTCACTGTTTTCATGAGCAAACCCTTGCCAGAGCCGAAACCCGCCGAATACATACAACTTGTCGCTTAGGACGACGCTGGAGTACTTGAATCTCTTCCCAGGGCCGTGTCTACTACCCCCCAACTCGATCATCTCGGTCCACGATCCGTCGGAGAAGTCGTAGAGCCACAAATCATCGCAGTAGTCATCGCACATGGGCCCAAACCCTCCGTAGATAGCCATCGTGTTGTCACTAAAAACTTCAGCACTGTGCATCCATCGCTCGGACGGATGTGTGCACACCGAGGCACCCAGGACCATCTTACAGCCTCCCCACTCGGCGCCTTCGTCCAGAACCACCCACGCACTATTCACACAGCCATTGTCAGCGTATCTGGTACAGTCTAACACCAAAATCACAAAAAGTTATACGAGCAGAACTGAATTCACTGGACCAAACTTGCAACTTACTGATGTCGTAGCTCCAGACGTCATTGAAGAAAACAGCGACCGGCACCTCCGTCGAGTCCGTCGGGTATGCGATTTTATCTTCGTACGATAGAAACTCCAGCGAGCCATTGACTCGAGTGATCTCGTAGGTCTTGGGTACGTGAGTTCGGGTCGTATCTTCCGTTCGACCTCCGAAAACTACCAACTGGTTGGCATATGTCACGAACGAGTGGCCCCTTCGAGCTGCAGGGCTGGAGATGTTGGCGCTCCAAGTCCATTGCCGCCAACTTGAAACAACCTGCAACCAGGACGATAGACACAAGAGTAGCAGCACACGCATTGACACAATTGATACTATACTGGTCAGCGACGTTTCGCCAAAAGATCGCAAAATATGGCTCGTAATTTTCCCACTTCAACTTGAATCAATTCTTGTAATTTACGCAAAAAACACCGGACACCTTCCTCACTCTATTTTTCACTATCATTCTTCGGTTTGTAGTACATCGACACATTCCTCGCAGGAGGTGAATAGTTATCACGCTGCCCCACGAGCCATTGCATCAGTTCCGGGTGACCTCCACATCACTCAGTCATTTTTTTTCTCCCCGTAATTTTTCGACAATTTCCGCTTGAATACATGAACCGTCCGGAAATTCTCTCCATTCTTCCTCATTCCAGAATCCGCCTGCTCGAGGAAAGATGGTGAAGCTCTTCTGTTTGGTCGTTGGCGTGGCGGGCAGCGCGTTTGAGGTGAAGATCGACGATGCTGAGTCGGTATCGGCGCTGAAGAAGGCGATCAAGGATCAGAAGCCGAACAGGATCAAGTGTGACGCGGACAAGCTGCTGCTCTTCCTGGCGAAGAAGGACGGCGCGTGGCTGGATGGGGTTGGAGCGGCAGCTGTGGCGCTCGATGGAGATGGACACCTCCAAGGCTTTGAGCAGATTGATCCCACGTTGTTTATCAATAATTTCGGAAAGAATTTTGGACCGGCTGAGGGCGAAGTTCATGTGCTGCTGGTGGTTCCGGAGAGGGCAGTTGGTTCAGCGAGCGAGATATCCAAGTTGGATAAACTTGTTGAAAAGGTCGACAAAATGAACGACAAACTGAACAAAACTATACTGGGAAAGCGCAAGGTTCGCCACTCGAGCGCAAGTTGGAGTCTTTTGGACGATTTGCATGTTCGGCTGCAAGCTTCCCACGCGGTTCCATTCGAGCCTGAGAAGCATGTTGAACCGTTCACGTGGGGATGTATAGTTGAAGAGCGTGGTCAGAAAATGAAGTTCACCGAGGAACAGCAGCGTGAACGCTATCGCGAGTACGTTAAAGTCAACATTGGTGATGCGCTTGCGAAGAACAAGCTTTGCGTGTACGGTGTGGACAAAGGGGAAGGTGCGGAGGACATTCTTTCGGCCGACGTACCAGGGCACGATATTAAACTTGTTGGACGCACTGATATGATCATACTGAGTGATCAAGTCTTGGAGAACCGACTCGAATTGGAAATGCTGCCTGACGTGAGATTGATTATCGAGGTGAAGCAAAAGGTGGAGCGACGCTCCATCTCTCAGGCTGTGTCAGAACTGATAGCACTGGATATTATGGCTGCAAAACCTGTGATGGCACTCTTGACCGACTTGCAGAAGCACTGGCAGTTTTTTTGGGTCGCCGATCCAACTAACAATCGCGGTACCATCGAATCGGTGACTATTTGTGATCCAAGCAAGGCGTTTGCGGTGATTAAGACTCTACTGGCAAGTGCTGGTGCTGGTGCAGGGGTCAGCCTTCCGTGCTTCCAAGAACCTATCAAGAGGCGGAAGATTTCTGGGGTCCTGGCCTCTGTCGGAGAGGGTGGCGGTACTAGTATTCGTGAGAGCATCGAACGATACTATGACATCGCCAGTATGTTAGGCCCCGACTGGGACATGGCGCGTGATGTGGCTAGGCAGATCACTCGATCTATTCCCACGTTCAGTTCTATCAGCTGATTCTTGGTTCGTCATGCTACATTAATACATTGTTTTTTTATCCCCCGTACTACATTTCACAAAATATGGTTGGTAATTTTCCCACTTCAACTTGAATCAATACTTGTAATTTACGCAAAAAACACCCTCTTCCTCACTCTCATTTTCACTAAGCTTATCATTCTTCGGTCCGTAGTACATCGACACATTCCTCGCAGGAGGTGAATAGTTATCTCGCAGAAATGCATCAGTTCCGGGTGACCTCCACATCACGCAGTCAGTTTTTTTCTCCTCGTAATTTTCCGACAATTTCCGCTTAAACACGTCCTGAAATTCTCCCCCATTCCAGAATCCGCCTGCTCGAGGAAAGATGGTGAAGCTCATCTGTTGGGTCGTTGGAACTTCCCAGGGAAGCGCGTTCCCCGTGGACATCGACGCGAAAGAGACGGTGGGAGACCTGAAGAAGGCGATCAAGGATCAGAAGTCGAACAGGATCAAGTGTGACGCTGACGAGCTGCTGCTCTTCCTGGCGAAGAAGGACGGCGCGTGGCTGGATGGGGCGGGCGTGGCATCTGTGACGGTTGATGAGGCTGGTGCAGTACCTGTGAGGCTTGATGAGCATGGAAACCGACAAGGCTTCGAGCAGATGGATCCGTTGCTGTGGATCGAGAACCCCAAACACTTTGGAGAAAAGTTTCAACCGGGTGAGGGTCAAGTTCACGTGCTGGTGGTGGTTCCGGAGGGGGCAGCTGGTTCAGCGAGCGAGACTTCCAAGATTGATCAACTCGTTGAAAAGGTTGACAAGATGTACGAGCAGACTGTGCTGACCAAACGCAAGCGATGTGCCCACTCGGATATGAACTCGTCCGAGGGCAAGCAGCTACTGGAAGACTTGAACATTCAGGTGGTTCCTGTGCGCACAGTTGACGTTGGAAGGGGGAATCCGGTCAACGGATTTCAATGGATGAGTGTTGAATGCGGCCAAGAGATCCACGATCTCTCTGAGGAGCAGCAGCGACGACGTTATCACAAGTACGTAGAAGACAACATTGGTGATGTGCTGAAGGAGCAGCAGCTGTGTGTGGTTGCCATGGAAAGAGGCAAAAAAATTCTTACGAAAGAAGTTCCTGGTTTCAACATTGAACTAGCTGGAAGCACGGATCTCCTCGTTCTCAGCGATATTGCCGTGGCGAATCCTTCCAGTGTTAAGTACTTGCCAGGAGTGAAGATGCTGATTGAAGTGAAGAGAGCCGTTCAAAGTAACTCCGAGTTCCAGGCTATGTCGGAGCTGATCGCTTTGGATCTAATCGTTTGTAAAGACCCTGTGGTGGCACTTCTTACTGACTTGAACGCCGTGTGGATGTTCTTCTGGGTCTCCGGGGATGATGGCTGTGCTCTCATCCAGACGGCGACCATCACGAATCCAGGGGAGGCTTTCGAGGTGATCAGGAAGCTGTTGGTGCAGTCTCCCAATACTGGTACCGAGATCAAAGTCCCGTACATTCAAACTCCCGTGAAGAGATTGAAGCTGAAAAATGTGTTACCACCTATCGGAGAGGGTGAAAGGGGCGGGATTCGTGAGAGCATCGAACGATACTATGACATCGCCAGTATGTTAGGTCCCGACTGGGACATGGCGCGTGCTGTGGCTAAGCAGATCACTCGATCTATTCCCACGTTCAGTTATATCAGCTGATTCATGCTACATTAATACATTGTTTTTTTATCCCTCGTACTTGTATTAATACATGTATTGTGAGTTCAACTCAAAATTTCCCTGCGCGGTTCTTCGAATCAATCGCGCAAAGCAATCGCCCAAGTCTCTATAAATGCATAATCCATGTGTTTTTAAAGGGTTATGTGTGCGCTACACAGTCTAAACTGTGTCTACCACTCCACAGCAGCCCACCAAAATGGTACACTGTACCTGAAGCTAGATCCAAATAGGGTACACTGTACCAAACACAGCAATTTTGGCCAATCCGTGGGTTTGATGTGCGATTCGGCCAGAAGGCGAGAAAGTGTAATTTTGGACGGGAATCACAAATACTATGGATACGTTTCGCGCCAAAAGATCGCAAAATATCATGGTAATTTTCCCACTTCAACTTGAATCAATTCTTGTAATTTATGAAAAAAACACCGGATACTGCTCCTCACTCTCGTCTGCACTATCCTCATCGTAGTACATCGACACATTCCTCACAGGAGGTGAATAGTTATCTCGCAGAAACGCGTGCTCTGCTAGCCATTGCGCCAATTCCGGGTGACCTCCTTGTGTCGCAGCGTTGATCGCAGCGGTAGCGCTGCCTTCCGACCGGAACTGCATGATCCACTTGGTCACGCTGCTGTGGCCAGCAAAGCACGCGTCGACCAAGGCGTTCTTGGTACATCCTTCATCCCGATGCGAGTGTAGCCACTTGACCACCTCGAGGTGTCCGTTAGCAGCAGCCTCGTCCATAGCAGACTGGGTGCAGCCTTCGTGGCGATGCAGATGTAGCCACTTGATCACGGGCAGGAATCCGTGGGCGGCCGCAAGGTCCATAGCGTCCGTCGTGCAGCCCTCCACCCGGTGCTCGTGCAGCCACCGAACCATGTCGAGATGGCCATTAGCTGCCACCAGGTCCATGGCGTCCACGGAGCAGCGACCGCCGCGGTTAGCATGCAGCCACCGCACCACTTGAAGGTCCCCCGCCTCCGCAGCAAAGTCCAGCGCGTCCGAGACAGCCCCGGCCGACGCCGTCACGCTCAACAACTTGACCAGCTCCAGGTGGCCGCGATCCGCAGCATCTGCGAGCGACCAACTGGCGGTGACATCGTAGAACTGCTGGATCAAGGCCAGCACCAACTCGTTGTCGGCATTGTGTGCATGACACACGGCCCATACGGACGGAGAGACGGACGTCCTGGCGGTCATGAGGGCGCTTCCGTGTTCGCAAATGGTGGAGGAGGTCTCCCGCCATCCAGGACGACCGGGCCGCTGGAACTTAGGCACATGGGGGGAGGAACGATCTACCTGCGTCCAAAGTTCCCGGCCATATTGGTGACTGTGGCCGGGATGCATGGAAGGAAGACGCCCATCATAAATCATATTGGTTGATACCGCGGGCAAATGGAGACCACACGCCGCTGTCCACGCTCCGGACTGTGAATCTTGCTTGAATTGAATTGTCAACGCTTTTGATTGTTGTTAGAATATCTACCCTACTGTAGTCTACGGAATACGGTTCGTGCGCTCAACTCTCGAGCGCTTAGATGTCTTCACCACCGCAAGAGCTCGAGTGTCTCTGCTTGTCGTACTTCCTCCTCCTCGTCCGTGATCACCGGGTCATCCATCAGTTCCTGGAGGTACGGGTGCTTGTGTACCAACGCGGTCACGTCCCAATACCCGCGTCTGGCCAGGTATTCCACGAAGCCCAGCTTGCCGATGCAGTCGCTCTTGCGGTTGGCCACCAACCACCGTGCGACATCTTCATGGCCCGCATTGATAGCGTTCACCACCGCCGACTGCGAACACCCTTCATCTCTGTTGGCGTGCAGCCACTGGATCACCTCGAGATGGCCATAGGACGCAGCATTGTCAATGGCGTAGTGTGTGGCGCCCTCCTTGCGGTGGTAGTGCAGCCACTGCACCACCTTGAGGTGGCCGTGCTGCGCGGCAAAGTCCATGGCGTTGGAGGTGCAGCCCTCCGTCCTGTTCGTCTGCAGCCACTGCACAATCTGCAGGTGGCCGTTGCAGGCCGCCATGTCCATGGCGTCCGTCGTGCATCCTTCCTGTCGGTTAGCGTGCAGCCACTGCACGACCTCGAGGTGGCCGAACTCGGCGGCCGAGTCCATTGCCTCCTGGCAGCAGCGCTGGAACTTCTTGGGGCTGCGTCGACTCAGCCGCTGCACCAGGTGCAGGTGGCCGGCCAGGGCCGCGCGCATGAGACTCCACTTGGGCGACCAGTCCAGAAACTCGTTCACGTGCTGTAGCACCAGGTCGTTGTCGGCGCCGAAGCGCGCGCACACGGCCAGCACCGCCGGCGACAGGTCTGTCAGCTGAGTCATGGAATCGGTAGTGAAGGGGACGTCTCAGATTGGGGAATGAGCCCGGTGGATGCGGCCTTTGACGTTCGGCGTGTTGAAATACAGTGTAACGGCCGGCCGTTACTGCGGTCTGCGACGCTGCTTCGACTTTCGGTTCCGTGTTTTCCATCCTACAGAATGGCTGGAAAATTTTCAACTCTTCTTTAGGCGTCTAAAATGATCATAAAAGTTTCGGAACTGTATCCCCTGCGCAAGTCGATAGCATCGGGTTTAGAAAAAACATATGATTTTATCGAGTTGAACCTTTATACTCAAGCGGTGCAGTCTTTTAAAGTGTAGGTGTTTCGCGGTTGAAGCGTCACCATCGGCGTGGCGCTGCGATGGGAAGCTTTGCTCCATGGCGGACAGCTCGGCCTGGAGCTTCTTGGCCGACGCAGCTTTTGACGACCTCGTGGCCCAGATTCTGTAGGTGGCGCGCTTCTTGCTGGCCACATTGAGGCCTTGACTAACAGTGGATTTTATATCATTCGACCAGCGTGGAGCCGCAGACCGCGCGCGATACCCCGTTAGTGCGGCGGAGAGACGACGGGTCCACGCTGCTGCATGTGGTGGCTGGATGGAAGCATTCGGAGCAGATCGTGCGCGACTTGTTGGCCGCCGGTGTACCGCCGGACGTCCGCGTGCGTCGAAATTCCGAGCTGAGCTCCTCGTCTTCGTCAGCTGATACTTGATGCTTTTCGTTGACTTTGCAGGACGATTCCGGGTGGACGCCACTGCTTGAAGCAGCACAAGAAGGGCAGTTTGCAGTGTGTCAAGCGTTGCTGGACGCAGGGGCCATACCCGACCTCCCTTGTGGAGACGTGACCCCGCTCCATGCGGCGGTGGAGGTCGGCAATGAAGAGATGGCCAGGTGGCTACTACGACAGCCCGGGACGTGGCCGAGGCGATTCGACAAGGAATTCTTCGCCTTCTTGCTGGAGAAAGCGCCGGGGGCAGTCATAGACTACCTGGACGCGTTCGCGACGGTGCTGAACCACTCACATAAAGGATACGAAGCTGTCAAGTACACGGACCTGAGGGTCATCTATGGAGAACCAACAGTACCCGTGAGTGATACGGCCCTGGCGCTGGTGGCGGAGAGCTCTGCGGCTCATGAGATTCTGTCGCATCGATTGATGCGGATGATACTGCACGCGAAATGGCACAGCTTCGCTCGCGCCATGTTCCGTCGAGAGCTTGCGGCGTACACGTTGCTGGTGGCCAGCTACTTCATCCCGACAGTTTGGGGCGGCCCGGACTGGATCCACCTCCACTCAAAAGTGGACAAGATGGTGGCCGCGCTGCGATTCCTGTCGTGGCTGCTGAGTATCTTCTTGCTGCTTCATGTTGAACGGAGCGAGTGTCGAGGCGAAGGCGCGCGTCGATACTTTGCGTCATTCTGGAATTGGATCGGGGTGCTGACGTACGGGGCCATCATTTGCTCGATTCCACTGGAGTTCGTCGCCTTCTCCGAGATGACACAGCAAGCACGGAACAGCGTACTCGCTCTCATTATTGTTTGCTTGTGGGTCAACCTGCTGCAGTTTCTGCAGATGTCACGAGACAGCGGGCTTATTATCGCAATGATGGTACACATGGTGAAGGATATTTATCGGTTCTTCCTGCTGTATTCCGTATTCTTGCTGGGCTTCAGTGGCGCGTTTTACCTTCTGCTGCGAGGAACTGCTGGGTATGAGACTTTCACCAGCTCTTTCATCACCGTGTACCTCATGCTCTACGGCCAGCTCACGTACGACAACTTTAAGCAAGCCACGGGCTACACCTGGTACACGAGCAATTTTCTGCTTCTCGTGCACTTGTTGAGTGCTGTCGTCGTGCTGCTCAACATTCTCATCGCGATGATGGCCACGACGTACGCCGAGGTGTGGGATGCGGCCGAGGCTGAAGCTCTTCAGTCACACGCGCAGGCAATCGTACGACTTGAGAAGGCATTGACGTCTAAAGCTCGGCGTGATAAGTTTCTTCAGCTTCTTGCAGTGTCCAAGTCAAAGCCAAAGGCGAGTGCGAGGAGCACCCGTGAACGGCAATACGCCGTGGAAAAGGAAAACGTGGAGGAGGGAGATACTTTGATGACGGCTCGAGCAACTAGGAGACAAAACATCATACTGGGCGTCGCCGAGAAAATGAAGCGACTATCAATCGTAACCAAGCCTCGACCCGAGCCGACCCCAGGATTGAAGCCCAACCAAAGTCGCGTAGTGCCTGTTGCTGATTCTACAGACTTACCCGAGCCTGAAGTTCCGGTTCTGAAGAAGATGCCGCCGTCACCGTCACGAATTGCGATCCATGAACTGGCAAGAGACGTCGTTGCCCTCAATGTCGCAATGAAGAAGCCTGTTCTCGGAGTCTTGGAAGACGGAGTTCGCTACGAAGTACCGAAAAAGTCGAACCGAGGACAAGCGCCGAAGGACGAGATGCTGAATCAGCAGTTAGCCCAAGCGCAGCAAAATCGGCAGCAACAACAGCAGCTCGCAGATCTCCAGGCTCAAGTGGAGCAACTCACTGCTGTCATGACGAACCTTCAAGCCTCTATCCTTGCCAACAAAATTCGAGGACCACCGATACCAAAGTATTGACAACAATTTATAGTTACGCGTGGGAGCAATATGTCTACATGTGGCTTTCGCGCCTCCTTTTCAAGCTAAACTACTCTACTTGTGATCCGGCGTCCGCACCATTTGCTGCAGCATGTCTTTTGCGTAGCGCAGGCGTTTGGCTAGATCGGGTCGCTCCGGAGTGAGGATCGCCATGGACGATGAGAAAACGGTCAGGTCTCCTTCACGGTCCAGATACGTCACGATGCGAGCGTTCGCGGATAGCATGAGCTTCGACTTGTCGAAGAAGTTGAACTGCAATGTGCCATTCGACAGCTGAAAGAGCACTGCGTGGCGAGTCTTGACCCACTTCTTGACGAAAACCATGGACTTGTCGCCGCTGCCGTTGTCTCCAAGCACACTGGAATCCGTACCAACTTCACGAGATGAAAGCACAAACGACCGTGCAAGCTGGCTTTCGAGGGTGTCGGCTTCGTCGTTCTCCGCACGGGCATCCACCAAGTAGCCCTTGAAGTGACCGAGTAGTGTCAACTTTTTCTTTAGCGCCGGGTCGTAGTTATTCATGGTGTAGTGAGCACGCAGTTCTGAGCCTCGAGTGTTACTGCTCTGACGCTCGATATACTCGAACACACGGCCATCAGCTGACGAAATCAACTTGGTGGAGTCGTTGAAGTACACACCCGATCCGCCATTCGAGAGCATGTAGCCGATGCCGTACTTGGACGTGTAGTCGACCCACTGAGATATCCACAGGCTGGCTGGCACGAGCGGCTGATTCTCTTCGGCCTCGGCGCGAATTTCCTTCAGTCGTTGTGCCGCCGCCACGATTGTAGCAGCAGAAGAGGATTCACTCAACTTGTGCTCTCCACCTTCACCAGTTCCGCTGTGTTCTTGGAGATAAAAGAAGCGCGACAAAGACTTGTACGCCGCTTCTAGTACGTTTTGAGACGGAGGGGCCTCCACGGTTCCTTTGTGGGGTTGTCTTTCTGTTGCAGTGCTGCTCGTCTCGGTTAGTTTTCTTCGGGCAGTGCTTGTAAACGCTGATGTTCTTCCTGATCCGTCTCGCTTGTAAGCAGGAGGTATCGATTGTGCCAGGGACGGTGATACTCCAGGATCAGAGGCGCGCTGAGCAGCCGTGCTCACGTCACGGGATTGTAGAGGGTATCTCTTTGCTACTGCTGCAGGCGGTGGCACTCTTACTCCCGTAGAACTTCCAAAACGCTCACTATCACTGTGACGGCTAGCGAAAGATTGGTTCTTGCACGCTGGAGGCGTAACAAGCAACGCTGTTCGTGGCAACGATGTCGGGACAAACTCTTCGGCCAGAAACGGGTGCTTCAAAATCTGCTCAAGCGACGGTCGAGCGCCAGGATCGCTCTGAAGGATACCACGAACGAGCGATTGTGCTGAGCGTGAAATATGTGCAGTCTCCGGAAAGTCGTACTGGTTGGCACGGATACGCTTGTAAGTGGCCTTGACGTCGTCCGTCTCGAACGGGGGTCGACCGACGAGCAGTGTGTACATGACTACGCCCGTCGACCAAATGTCGACCTCGAAGCTGTGTCCGTCACCGCGCTGTCCACTGAGAATCTCGGGCGCAATGTAGTTCGGCGTGCCGCACATCGTAAGCTTCCGATCCTCCGGGCTGTCCAGCCGCGTGGCGAGTCCAAAGTCTCCGATCTTGAGTCGCATGTCTGTCGTGAGGAACAGGTTGCCTAGCTTCAGGTCACGGTGGATCACCAGGCTCTCATGCAAATACGCCAGTCCGCCCACGAGCTGGCGCATGTAAAAGCGCACTTCGCTCTCTGATAGCCGCTTTCTCCTCCGCATCAAGTCCGACAGCGACTGGTTGCGGCACAACTCGAGCAGGATGTACGCGTTGTCCGAGTCTTCAAAAAAGTGTTCAAACTGCACAACCTGCGGGTGGTGCAGGGACTTGTGGATCTTGATCTCCGACGTGAACTACACAAAACCCCGAGAAAGTACAGCAACACCAACGAAAAATAAAAAAACAAAAAAACATCAGCACTTTGTTCTCTACCCCCCAGTCCACCAAAGTCATCCTCACTTTCTGCTTGGCCTTGGGCTTCACCAACGAGCTCTTGGCCACCACTTTGCCGGCATAAACCTTGCCCGTCTGCTCGCATTTCAGCTCGTAGCACCTTGCAAACCCTCCCTACAACACCCATAAACTCCTATCAGCACCCAAACCTCTCACATTTAATGTGTACCACTCTCCACTGCCTGTACCTTGCCCAGGAACTTGCCCTTGCGGTACGTCCGCGTCTTGACGTACCCACCGGCGTCCAAATAGGCCTCGAGGATCTGGTCGGGCACCACTGGCTGCGGCGTGGGCTCCTTCTTCTTCTGCTTGGCGGCCGGAGCCGGCGGCTCAATGGCCATCTCCACGTTCTCGTTCTGGTTGCTGGGCGGCCGCGCGGGCCCGGGACTGCCCGCGCCGCTGCCTCGACGACTCTGCACGAGCTTGAACCGGTCGCTGTCGTACACGCGGCGCGCCGCGTCGCTGCTGCTGCTGCTGCTTCGGCGCAGCTTGGCCCGCGTTGCAGACGTCGTGGCCTGGTTGCCAACGGCCGCAGAGTTCTCCTTGCCCGCGGCCAGCAGCTCCGTCGGGTCCGGCGTCTGCATCGTCATGGCCGGCCGGCGGAGTTGTTTGGACGTCCAGATATTCAAAAACTGGAGTGAATTCAAATTTGCATTCAAGAGACAGGGCATTAAGGAGTGTACAGTACCTGCACTTTCTCAAACGATTACGGCTATATAGAGTAATTTTGTATTTGTAACGGTCGGGAGTTTTTGTGTTTTCTGGTGCGGTTTTACACTTTTTTACACTGGATATTACACAAAATTGAAGTTACTTTAACGTTTATCAGCAGCAAAGTAGCAGACCAACTTTAAGTAATTGCACATGTCAAAGTTTTTGTTACCTGAAATTACAACTATAGCTGCATACTAAAGGCAAGGTTATTTTGAGATCTTGCGCTATTCTCGACGACCCCCTCCATTGACCAACCAGCTCGAGAAGCGCCAGGCCTCGGGAGTGGCTTCATCGCGTAGCTCCGCGAGTGCAGACCCCGCCCCCTACGCCGCCGGCCACACCTGGCCCCGCCATTAGCCCGCGGCCGACATGTCGATCCACTTCAAGTTCAAGTCGGCCAAGGAGTTCGACACGGTGACGTTCCCGGGCGCCGTGATCCGCGTGCTGGACCTGAAGAAGGCCATCGTGGACAAGAAGAAGCTGGCCAAGGGCCTGGACTTCGACCTGGTGATCACGGACGCGCAGAACGGAAAGGTCTACGACGACGAGAACACGCAGCTGCCGCGCAACACGAGCGTGACCGTCAAGCGCATCCCCAGCCAGCAGCCGGGCAGCGGCCTGCTGGCCCGCATGAAGCAGGAGGCGGCCGTGGCCGCGGCCGCCGCGGCCGCTGCGGCCATCCACGCGTCGCCGCCCGTGGCGCCCATGGCCGGCCCGTCGCCGGTGCTGCCCGTGGGGGCCACGCCCACTCAGCCGTACGTGGCCACTGTGTATTTCTGTGTGGCCCGGCCAATAACTGACGTTGTTGCTGTCATTCGCTACTCTGTGTCTTTTGTGTATTTGTACAGGATGGCCTCGTTGACCCTGGGTACTGGAGACGCGGCCGCTGGGGCGCAGACGATGGAAGATGAAATGGCCGCACTGCAGTCCATTCACGAACAGGCCGAGGACATGCGCGGCTCGAGACTGGGCAATAAGACGTGGACCGCGTCCACAGGCAGCAACGCCAACCATGTGATGAACTACTACGCGGCCAGTGGGCCGGGTGGAGAGGCAGGTGGACGAGGCAGTGGAGGTGGAGGCCGCGGCTTTGGCCGTGGTGGCCGCGGTGGAGACTTTGGCGGCCGGGGAGGAATGATGAATGGAAGAGGCGGTGGTCGCGGCGCCGGGCCGGGTGGCCCGGGCGGGCCGAACCTGTTGGGCAACCCGCCACCCAACTATGTCTGCTACCGGTGCGGCACGCCCGGACACTATATCCAGAATTGCCCCACGAACGGGGATCCGGAATTTGATCAGCACCGTGTGAAAAAGAAAACTGGCATTCCCAAGTCCTTCATGAAGGCCGTGAGTGATCCCAGCGAGATCCCCGTAGGCGCGGGCAAAACGGTAGTGAACGCGCCGTGGGGCGGGCTAGCTGTGATAGAACCGCAGAATAAAAACTTCTCTAAATTAATGGCTCGGTCCGGCGGCTCGGCCACCTTGGATCAATTCATCTCGAATCCACCCGAGCACTTGGCATGTCCCCTTTGCAGACGGCTCATGAGCGATGCCGTGCTCATCCCGTGCTGTCAAGAGGTAAGTGATCTTCCAAGTTCCTGGTGATGGAGTTGTTCATTCTAACTAACGTGTGTGTTTGCTGTTGTTGTTTGTGTTCGTCAGTCGGCGTGCGATGAGTGTCTTCGCAGTGCGTTGATCGAGCGCAAACTCACGTGCCCGCTTTGCAATGTAAGCAACATGTCGCCTGAGAAGCTGCTGCCGAACAAGGTGCTTCGAACTTCTGTGGACGAGTTTTTGCGGCGCGCGCGTACGGAGCAGCAGGAGCGTGAGCAGCTAGTCAAAGAAGCCGAGGAGAAGGCGCTGGCCAAGCAGAAGGCAGCAGAATTAGCTGCTAGCTCATCGAGCCGTCGGGCAGGTGACAGCGCGGATGCTACTTTGGAAATCAAGAAGGGCAAGAAAGGTGACGGTGAAGAGGAGGAAGAGGACGAATTTGGCGGCGACATTTTCGGTGATGGTGACGAAAATGAAGAAGCTTCCTCTCCCCAGAAATCGACTACACCAGCATCCTCTTCTCCTTCACATCAAGCACAACAACCCCCACTTCCGAACGATGGGGGCTCGACAGAAGCTGGTGACGAAGCTGCGGGTGGTCCCTCGAGGAAGGCGAGTGACGCATCGCCTACCGCTGGAGGAAAAGCACCTGACGGTACAGACAAAGGATCACCGAGCTCAGGACCTCAGCAAGGCCCACCATCAGGAAATGGTCAGGGCCCCCCAGGACACCAGATGCCTTGGGGCCCCGACGGTCCCCGTGGTCCAATGGGATTTAACGGGCCTCCTGGGCCGTGGTTTGATGGCCCCCCACGTGGTCAACCTGGCCCATGGTTTGATGGTCCTCCTGGACCGTGGTTTGATGGTCCATTCCCCGGCCCTGGTGGACGTGGCGGCATGAAGGGGGGTCGAGGTGGACGTGGTCGTGGTGGACGTGGGGGCCGGGGAATGCCCCCTCCAGGCTTCTTCGGCGGTCCAGGCCCGGATTACTTTGGCCCTCCCCCTGGACACCCAGACTACTTTGGTCCTCCCCCACCGTGGTTTGATGGACCGATGCCGCCGTTTGGTGGCCGTGGAGGTGGCGGCGATCGCTGGTTTGAAGGAGGAGAACGCGGTGCCCGTGGGCGTGATGATGACCGGCGACGCAACCGTTCCAATTCTCGTGATAGGGATCGCTCACGTGCCCGAGATCGCTCTAGTGGTCGTGACGGAAAGAGCGAACGAGATCGTCGTGGCGGGGATGCGAAGGATACCCGGGGATCGCGTAGCGG
This sequence comes from Phytophthora x cambivora, assembly GCA_033557925.1. NCBI lineage: Eukaryota > Oomycota > Peronosporomycetes > Peronosporales > Peronosporaceae > Phytophthora > Phytophthora x cambivora. The sequence goes on along the minus strand of JAUCEB010000016.1, from coordinate 6,068,886 downwards.
CGACCGAGACAAGGAGCGCAGCAAGCGTAGCCGAAGCCGTAGCCGAAGCCGCACGGCTCAAGCACGTGCTCGCACCCGTAGCAACTCACGCTCGCGCTCAGACAAGAAAAGGACTCGCGAGAATGAAAGCTCGTCGCGTGCGTCCTCGTCGCGTCGATCACGCAGTACAAGTCGTAGCCGCCATCGTCGTGACCACAAGGACGGCAGCAGCCGTGAGGACGCCAAATCAAGCAAGGACGCCAAATCAAGCGAGGACGCGAAATCAAGCAAGGACACGAAATCAAACAAGGACTCTGGAGCTTCTAGTGATAAGGAGAAAAAACCGAAAGAAGAAGAGAAGAAACAAGAAAGCACGGTTAAGGACGTCAAGCTGGACCAGGTTGCGGCGCCTGCCATTGACCTCGACTTTCTGGCTGAACCGATGGATGAAGACATGCCGAGTGATAATGAAACTCCTCGTCCGACCACCCCAGCAAAGCCGGATCAAAAGGAGAGTAATGAAAACATGACAGGCAAAGATGCCAAGGCTGATGATGATAAGAGCTCTCGTGCTGGCGACGCTCGTGAGAAGAAGGAAGACAACGGCCGCAGCGGTAGTCACTCCTCGTTCCGGAAGCGTGACGGATCTCCCAGCCGCTCTAGCCGCGGGCGAGACCGTGATCGTGACCGCGACCGTGGATCAACGTCAGAGAAGTCTCGTAGTCGTCGCAGTCGGTCCCGTTCGCTGTCTCGCCGTGAATCCTCGCGGCGCCGTAACGAGTCGTCAAGCAAGCGCGCTGAGGACACTAGCAGCTCAGCGCGCGCGAAGGACACTAGCAGCTCATCGCGCGCAAAGGACCGGGGAAGCGGCGGGGATCGAGACCGGGACCGCGATCGGGAACAAGGTGACCGCGATCGAGGACGTGATCGCGACCGTGATCGTGATCGTGCTAGGGAGAAGGACAGACTTCGTGATCGTGCTAGGGAGAAGGACAAACCTCGTGATCGTGCTGGGGAGAAGGACCGACCTCGTGATCGGGAAAAAGCCCAAGATCGTGAGCGCGATCGCCCTCGGGAGCGCAAAGAACGCGAAGGAAAGCGCGGTCGCGATGCTGCAAACGATGACGCTGCTGCTGGTGGGGACCGGAAGCGACGTCGCAGCGCGGAGAAGGAACGCGGTGACAAGGAGCGCGAGCGTCGCGCCGAGAAAAGTTCGGGAGGTGGCGGCAGTGGGCGTGTAGTTACCACGACGTCGGGATCCTCTCGCGGCTCTCGTGGAGGCCGCAACCGCCGTCGTGGAGGCGGTGGCGGCGGGGGAGGCGGCGGTGGTGATGACGACAAGCGCCGGATTGAGGTGGAAGGCGAAGGGAAAGGTGACCGTAAGAGACCCCCGCGCAAGAAAAGCGATGACCGTGGAGGCAAGGGCTCCGGTGAGCCTCAGGCCAAGAAGCGATCTGTGCTGGACCGACTTGGGCCCAAGGTTTGAGCGCATTGCAGCAGAGCAAGCCGTCGGGATGAGCGCTTGGATGTCTCTTAGCGTCTTTAATGCGACCGAGTTTTTTGGCGTTCTCTTTTGGTGGTACTTCTTGGCCGCATGGAGGTCAAACGCTGAATACGAACGAGACTTTGAGTAACTTCGTAGTGATGAGGCTGGCCAGATCGCCCTGCATATTCATGTTGCTTTTCGCAGCAATCAATCGAACAACAACCACTTTCATCTGCTCTGTGTTCGTGCGTTCACTAATTGTAGCCATCCCCGAAGAACAGTCCAGCGCTTGCCCGATTTCCCACCTTCAACATTGGAGTGCAGTGTTCGGTCCTGAAAACGTTTCGATGTGGACACCGGTCGGGGCTAAACATCGCTACATGTACATACCGTCAAGCGCTTCTTGGCGATATGCGTTATGAGCGCCGTAAGTTACGGCCCGTAACCATGCATTGCTCGAATGCCGAGCAGCGAATGGAAATTATTTCAAAAATACGGCCGGATCACATTATTGTGAAGCGCGGCTGGAATGTCCACGCCTTATTAGACTACATATTTATCTTAATCGGATTTGAATTTCCGTACATAAGGGTATAAAACTAGCTACAAAGCGAAATCGGTTAGCAAATAGAAGTGTGTAATCCTGCTTGGACAAGCTGGCGAGACTCGACTCGGTCTAATTTAGCGACGGCGGCTAAGAGCTACCGAGACGCCTTTGGGCCAATATAGCCCGAAGTTTGGAGTCGTTCATGTCAATAAGGCTCCGACCAGGTTGACTATCTAGTGCACCACCTCTAAATGCTTTGACACCTTCCACATTGCACGCTACAAAGCTGGTGACTTACACCGGCACCTACAGAGCTATAATTATTTAGCTCAAATAGCTCGAAATGTCGACTTCCACGGCGACATTCCGCCTTATTTACAAACAAATCTGTTGCTAATCGGATTAACCATGCAACGTGTCTTCCTTTACCCTGCACGCCGGGTTGGTCCGTATGCTCAGCTACCTGTCCGCTAGGACGCCAACTGAAGTCGTCAATGGCTTCGAGGAACCAACTGTTGTCCCTCGCGCCGGCAGCTCGCTTGCCCAAGCTCACCGCCTATTTATATTCTGTACTTCAACTACTGGTTGAACCTACGAAGCCTCGCTACCTACACAGACACTTCCAGCAACGCTCACCTAGCCACTCGGGTGCACGCCCACTGACGCCTACCCTTACACCGCAGCGTACGGCAAACTCGTCGACGCACTGGTCTCCTGTCCTTCCGTCTCCGTGCGCAGCTTTCGCCTCGCCAGCTCACTCCACTGGCAGCTGACCCGTCGGTCTGCCGCTGCCCTCAGTCGTCGTCCGTAGGCTACACCGGCTGCCGGTTCCGCCCCTTCGACCTTTCTTGGTCGGTCTGCTGCAGTGGTGGCTTGCTCGCCCCGCTGCAAATTCGATTGTGGCAGCTCTCTGCCTGCTGTCGGCCGCCCGCTCACCCATGCCCGACGTGCGCGATCTTTCTGCCGAGCTCTTACTTCACTTAGGCGCTGTCGTCTGGGTACAGCTTGCACACCATCCGACTCTTCGGACACGCCGACTGCTCCGGGCGCCTTCTCACCTCGCACGCCTGGGTACTCTTCCGCCAACCTATTACACGACTTCCTCACTCTAAGGGTCTTCCACGACCCTTCCGTCGTCAAAGAGCTGCTCGTACTCCGCAATAGACACCCAGCGGCGCTCTGCACGTCCGCCACTTCGTCGTTCGGACTCAAGCTCGTACTCCATGACGTACTGGCCTGCTCTGTTCCGCCGACGTCGTCTCCGTCGATCCACCAATCTCGTACTCGAGTCTTGTACTGCGTCTTCACGCGCCACTGTTGTGCGACGTCGCTTTCTCTTCCCTGCTGCTGCGGCGTTGACTGGAGCTTGCGTTGCTCGTACAGCCGTCGGTCGCGCCTCGACAATGCGCTCTGCCGTGGCTGTGCTCTCATCTTCCAGCTCAATTGCCAAATCCTCAGCTGCTGCCGCCAGCCATTCTGCCGAGCAATGGTAAGTCACGAGGAAAGATGCGTGTGCTATAAATTCCTCGGGCTTCCTCGTCTTGTCCTCTCGTCGCACTAAGAAATTTTCGTAGCCTGCAGGCTCCACAATCCGCATCGGTCCCATCCAACTGTGCACGAATTTGGTGGCTTTAGGACCTCGTGGAGGCCTGTATAGCCAAACGCGATCGCCAGCTCTCCATTCTCGCTTCTGTCGTACACGCCGATTGTAATACTTCGCCTGCCGAGCCTGTTCCTTGACACGCGCTCGTTCTGCACACTCGCTGCTCCGCTGCAACTGCTTCAGCAGCTTCTCGTGGTATTCTGTGAGCTCACCTGCTTCTCCTACCGCCGTTCTTCGCATTAACTCGTTCGGGGACTTCAACTTCTTGCCCATCATGAGCTCGTTCGGAGTCAACGCCACCGTGGAGTGCCTCGCGGAGTTATACGCGTACACTGCGTACTTCACCCACAGTTCCCAGTCAGTCTGGTTCTCCTCCGTCATGTAAGTCGCAACACAGTCTTTCCACGATCTGTGAAAGCGTTCAACAAGGCCGATCATCTGTGGCCGATAGGGCACCGGATTGATCTGCTTTGACTGCATCAACAGCACTAGTTGCTCAATTGCTTTCCCCGTGAGCTCGGGAGCTCCATCAGTCAACAGCTCTCGAAATGGTCCGAATCGCAACACCACCTCCTTCAGCAGGAACGTCGCCACGCTCTTCGCTGTGTGCTCCACCACCGTAGCCGCCACTGCATACCGAGTCACGTACTCGAGAGCGGCTATGACGTAACGCTGACCCCCAGTCGCTATCGGGAATGGGCCCGCCACGTCAAGCGCCCACCTGTCACCGACGTCTCCGCCTCTCAGACTTCGAAGAGGGGGGACGACCTCACGCGGCCGTACTTTTCTGCTTCCACACTCCTGGCAGTTGTTCACCCACCGCCGTACTTCCTTCTGCATTCGAGGCCACCAATAGAGCGCCGAGATCCTTGCGTAAGTGTGGGGACCCCGCAAATGGCCCGCCCACACTGAGTCGTGGTACTCCTTGAACACCTTCGGCCACAATGCTGGTGGTAGGATCACTCTGCGTCCCTGCAGCGTCTTGATCAACACCAAGCCGTACTTCTGCGTGACTTCCATGCCTTGGTGCTTGCCTGCCTTCAACAGAGTCTGCACCAACTTGCTGTGCGTCTGCGCCTCGCTAACCTCGTCGTCCGTCAACTGCAATGGCGTCTCGTTCGCGTACGTCGGCACCGACTCGTCGTTGTCATCCTGCGCCGCTTCCTGCTGCTTCTGTCCCGCAGCCGGCGTTCTCCGGTTCTTGTCAGTCGCTCCTTCGGATCGTCGGCTCACACTGTCCCGCAGCGTCTTCGACTTCTTCGCTGTCTTTTGAGTCGTCCTCGCTGCTGGCCCTTCGCCGTTGCCGGTCGCTGCTCGTCGTCTGCCGTCAACGTCATTCACTGCCACAGGGCTCGCCTCGCTCAGTACGGGGCTCGCTTCCACCGGGACCAGCGCTGCTGCCACCACACTCTGTTCCTGCCCACGCCGCGCTTCGTCATCTGCGCGTCGCTTTGCTGCTCTCGTGAGGGGTCGGGACGTCGCCTCTCGCGCTGCCTCCCTGTCGTTCTTGTCCATGGCCGCTGCGGCTATCGGGTTCGTGTCCTGTTGAACGTCTCCGATCGCCTCTCTCGTCACTGTCTGGACGTTCTCGACTTCCCGCTGCGACGTGGCATCGACCACTGCATCCACCTCTGCCGGCTCCATCGTCAATGTCACCACCGGGGCCGTCACACCGCTGTCAGCGACTGTATGCTGCTCACTCGCCTTCGTCTTCCTGCCCACGGCTGCTAATACCGCTGCGGGTGCGCGTGACAACGCATCTGCTACTACATTCGTGCTGCCGGGTCTGTAGGCGATGTCAAACTCGTACTCCTGGAGCGTCAACGACCACCTGTGCAATCTGCCCGCCGGGCTTGGTCTCGTCATCAATCATCGTAATGCCGCGTGATCTGTCACGATAGTGAAGACTCTGCCGTACAAGTAGGGCCTGAAGAGCTTCACTGACCAAACTACCGCCAAACACTCCAACTCCGTTATTGAGTAATTAGCTTCCGCCGAGCTATTCACCTTGCTCGCATATGCAATCGGCTTCCACCCGTCACCAGCATCCTGCATCAAACAAGCTCCCAGTCCGACTTTGCTGGCGTCGATCACCAGTCGAAACGGCCGTTCAAAATCCGGGTAGATCAGCAGAGGCTTAGTCGTCAGGATCGCCTTCATCCTCTCGAACGCGAACTCCTGCTCCTCCGTCCACTCCCAGTCCGTAGCCTTCCGTAGCAACCGCGTCATGGGCGCCATAATCGATCCGAAACCTTCAATGAACTTCCTGTAGTAGCCTGCTAAGGAACGAATCGCTTCACTTCCACGGGGTCTCTCGGCCTCGGAAAGTCCTTGACAGCCGAAATCAATCTCTCCACCGGACGTACCCCATCACAACTAAGCTCGTGCCCAAGATACTCCATGGATGTCGTTGCGAAAACACACTTCTTTAGTTTTAGCGTAAGGCCCGCCGCTGATAATCTCTCAAGTACACTAGCCAGTTCAATCACATGTCGTTCGATACCTCCACGTGTGAACACGACGATATCGTCGAGGTACACCAAACACGTCACCCACGTGAGTCCTCGAAGCACACCGTTCATGAGTCGCTGGAACGTTGATGGCGCGTTCATCAAACCGAAGGGCATCCTGATAAATCGATAGAGCCCCTTCTTCGTCGTGAAGGCCGTCTTGTCTCGGTCTGCCTCCGCCATGCGAATCTGCCAGTATCCGGCCCTGAGGTCTAGAGTCGTGAACAGTAGAGCGCCCCCCAATGCTTCCAGCGTTTCATCAATACGCGGAAGTGGGTACACATCTTTCTTCGTAATCTTGTTCAGCGCCCTGTAGTCGATACAGAATCGCACCTCTCCGTCCTTCTTGCGGACTAACACCACTGGGAAGCCCCAGGCTCCGTTGCCTTCTTCTATGACGCCCGCCTTCAACATCTTCTCCGTGTTATCATCAATGATGGCGTCCTCTGTCTGCGCCTGGCGTCTTCGTTTCAACATGATAGGTGCTTCGTTCCCAGTGTCGATGTGGTGCTCGACATCGAGTGCTGTGGCCGGAGGGCAGTCACCTGCGTTCGTCGACACCTTCCTGTAGGCCCTCAACAACTGCATGATCAACGCCCTGCCGCCCGCGTCTTTCGTGCGGATGTCCACCTCGTCTTCGTTCTCCAAGGGCTCGTCCGACGTACTGCTCAGCTTTCGTATCCATTCGCCCAGTCGCTCACGAGTCATCTCGCCGTTCAGGCTCAGTACCTTCATGTCATCATCAATCGGAACCCACGTGCCAAGCTCCTTCTGTGGGGGAAGCTTCACTCTACCGCCATTCGCGTTGATCACCGGCACCCACGCCTTACCGCCACGCGCCTCCGTCACTGTCATCGCCAACATCACCGCACCACAGTTCTTGTTCGGGATGAAGATGCCCTTCTCACCGTCTGCCGCCGTTACTGACACCTGCATGGGCGTCACAGCCCGTTTCGTGAGTCGCGCTCGTTCCACCGTACGAACCACTGCTATCCTGGACTTGCCGCCTTTGTCGAACGTCTTGAAGGGTATCACCACCTTCTTCCTGTCCTTGGCGTAGCGTATTTCGTTCTTGCTGAAGTCCATCGTGGCCTCGTGCGCCTTCATGAAGTCGACTCCCAACAGGAATTCGCTCGTGCAGCCTTCCACGATGCACGCCTGCACCTCCACCAACTGCCCGAACACGTTGTACATCTTGAACGACCACACGCCCAGCACGTCAAGCAAGAACCCTCCGATGCCCTCAACATAGTCCACCGGGGCTCGCCTCTGCTGTTTGTCGCCGCGCGTCATCCAGTCCGTCCCTGCCACCGTGTACCGTGCGCCACTGTCGAGCTTGACGTGATACTTGCCGCCCGCCACGGTCATCAACGCCGTGGGTAGTCCGTCGTCCGCCTCCACGTCACTCGCATCGACTTCTCGCGCCGTGGTCGCCAGCACTGTGCCTCGTCGTCGCTGCACCAGGCTCACTCGTGCCTTCTCTTCGGCCCTCGCTGCCAAACTTTCACCGCCTTCACGTCGTTGGCGTCGCCGTGCATCCAGCTCTCCTCGTGCCTGTTCGACTTGTCGCACTCGTACTGCTTGCTGGACTGCTTCTAGGGCTTCGCGTTGCTCAGCTTCTCGCTCGGCTTCGGTCACTGCTGCCCGCTTCGCTGCTGCACGCTGGACACGACGCTTCTTGGCCGCCTTCTTGTCTCCTCTAGGCGCCGCCCGCGTCGCCACCTCTTCTTCCGTCGATGTCGCGTCTCTCTGCAACGTCGTGTTGCTTTCGCCAGCATCCGTACCCATTGCTGACTGGCTGACTGGCGTCGGCACCGCGCCTTCCTCACCCGTCGGCACGTCCTGGCTCTCTGGGTGCCCGCCTTCCTCAGTTTCTTGTCCACGTCGGCTCTCGGAGTCGCCGAACCCTTCTTCTGCCTCCACTCGTTGGTCACTTCCACTTGGTGCAGCCACCGCCTCTGACATCTCCTGCTGGGGATCTGTACTGCTAGTCGGACGTGGTAGTCCCCTACTACGCCCGTTTGCCGTTTTCCGCCGCCCTGGTAGCTGCTCGTTGCTTCAAGTAAGCGTCATTGCCCGCCTTTGCTTCCGGGTCGGGGCACTTGTCAGCGAAGTGGCCTTCGTTGCCACAAGCGTAGCACTTGCTGTCAAACTGTCTTCCACCTCGATTCCCCTTGTCGCGCTGGTCCGAGTTGCCCGTGCTGTTGCTGGGACGATCCGTTGCCGCCGCCTTGTTCACCGCAGCTCGACGCCTTCGAGGCTTCTTGGCTGGTGGCAACGATGCCTCGGACTCGTCCGAGTCGTACTCGTCACTCGACTGATCAACGCCATGACTTGTCAACACCACTGCTTTCTTGTCGGGTTTCGCAGCTCGACCTTCGCTGCGCTTCGCCTTCCGCTCTGGTTTCGCTGATCTCTTCTTCTTCTTCTGCTTGGCTGTCTCCGCCCAGTACTTGCCGTTCCACGAGCGACCTGGCGGTACTTCCCACGTTCCTGAAAAAGTGCTGAAGATGCCTTGCGGGTTGGTGAAGAGTGCGAGCTGGCTGCCTTCCCCGCTGCCCGTCGACAACTGCGTCGCATCCGTCGACCCCGTCAATGCTTCAAACGAGAGCCCAGTGCCTCCAATGCCCGGAATCACCACCGTTTGCCCTGTCGTTCCGTTCATGGGCACTAAGCATGAGTTGGGTGCTGTCGCCCAGGGCTGCCCGATGTTTTGCATGCCGCGCGCCACGTTGGAGTTCGTGTCATCAATCGTCATAGCGTAGTCGACTGCCTCTTCTAGCGTGGTCGGCTCCTTCTGTTTCACTAGCTGCTTCACTGTCAGGTTCAGGCACCTGTAGAATTGGGCGAGAAGCACTCGTTCCTCCACCAGATTCCAACCGGTAGCATCTCGTAGCCCCGCGGCGACGTCCGCGTACGTTTCTCCAGGTATCATGCGCCGCTGGTTCACGCGCCATTCTGCTGCCGACATGTCCAATCGCTCTCCATAACGCTGCTGTAGCGCCTTTTTTAGCGTCATCCAGGTGCGCTCGCCGTCCGTGAGCTTGCGGTTCATCAACACCCACCATCTGGACGCGCTCTCGAGCAACTTGTTGCCCAGGATGTAATACAGCTCGTGGTCACTCCACTTGCCTCGTCCCGAACTTCGTGCGCCCTCCAACGCTAAGTCTACTCGCTCAATCCACGTCGACACCGACACCTTCGGCGATGGCGTGTACGTAGGTAATTCCAAGTCCTTGATGCTCCGCCGCTTCCCATGCCTCACGTTCTGCGCTGGACCACGCCGATGGCGGTCATCGTCATCATCACTGCTTCCGGGACCGTCACCGTCATCTCCGCCAGCGTCGCCGCCGCCTCCTGAGCCTGCTTGTGCGGGTGCTGAAACCTGCTCGTCTCCAAGTTGCCTGCCGGCTGGCTGCTGGTCGCTGCTTGTAGCTGCTGCGGTCGTCGTCGGTGACGCGCTGCCCATGTTGCTTGCTTCGATCGTGCCGACGCGGGTGTCCAGGCGCGTCACTGCTGTCAGAATCTGCTGCAATACTGCTCCGAGTCCAGCGCCTCCGTCTGTCGTTACCGTCTGGGCGCCTCCTGTTCCTGCTGTACCCGACGTTGCTGCTGACGCTGGGGGTGAGGATCCTGCTGAAGCCGCTGGCGAGGCTGGCACCTGCTGTCGTCGCGCTGCTTGCCTCGTCGTCGGGGACTGGGATGTCGATCGGGAAGCTGATCGTGTCGTGGCGCATGCTCTACTACGCGCCGGAGCTCGCCGCGTCGTTCTTGTTCTTGCCATTTTCGTCGTTTGGTTCGTGCCGCTAGGAGCAACTTAGTCTGTCGTTTGCTTAAGTCGCCCCTGTATGACCACCATGTAACGTGTCTTCCTTTACCCTGCACGCCGGGTTGGTCCGTATGCTCAGCTACCTGTCCGCTAGGACGCCAACTGAAGTCGTCAATGGCTTCGAGGAACCAACTGTTGTCCCTCGCGCCGGCAGCTCGCTTGCCCAAGCTCACCGCCTATTTATATTCTGTACTTCAACTACTGGTTGAACCTACGAAGCCTCGCTACCTACACAGACACTTCCAGCAACGCTCACCTAGCCACTCGGGTGCACGCCCACTGACGCCTACCCTTACACCGCAGTGTACGGCAAACTCGTCGACGCACTGGTCTCCTGTCCTTCCGTCTCCGTGCGCAGCTTTCGCCTCGCTAGCTCACTCCACTGGCAGCTGACCCGTCGGTCTGCCGTTGCCCTCAGTCGTCGTCCGTAGGCTACACCGGCTGCCGGTTCCGCCCCTTCGACCTTTCTTGGTCGGTCTGCTGCAGTGGTGGCTTGCTCGCCCCGCTGCAAATTCGATTGTGGCAGCTCTCTGCCTGCTGTCGGCCGCCCGCTCACCCATGCCCGACGTGCGCGATCTTTCTGCCGAGCTCTTACTTCACTTAGGCGCTGTCGTCTGGGTACAGCTTGCACACCATCCGACTCTTCGGACACGCCGACTGCTCCGGGCGCCTTCTCACCTCGCACGCCTGGGTACTCTTCCGCCAACCTATTACAACCACATGGGCCTGCTTGCTAATCGCCATGATTATTCCTTGTCTAAAATAGAGGCGGGGGATCTAATTAGGAGATCAGTCGAAATAAATAAGACTTCGAAGTCTAAATTAGCCAAAACCTTGACCGATTTACTATCCGATTAGACATTCGGGGTGCCGATCACAATATATAAATTCCATAAATATAAATTCCATAATCACAATTATATACTTCAGTATACATTTTTTTCAAAACATTTCGTGTGGTATTGAGGTGTACAATAATTGTGATTTAAAATCTAAAAAAATAACTCACAATTCCATAAAAATACACGATAATTTTGTTTGAAATCCATTTACGAATTTTAATTTTAAATATATCCCAACGATTTCATTTTCCACAACCCAATTATTTCATGTTTTGTCGTGCAATTATATTTTTTGTTCTCTGGATATTTATATTGGTAAATTTTGATACTTATCCATATCATGGTTCTACATGCTAAAAGATCGTAATAACTGATGTACTTTAATATCTGATGCAAAAGAGAGTGGATGTTGACCCAACCGGTAAAGAACGACATTCGCGCGACTGATACATGAAGCAACATTCGCGTGACGTTTGCACGATTTGTAGCGCTTTTAGGTGCAATACAATCTGGATCATGTAATAGGTGCCGAATGAACTCACTGCTGCTGCCGCACGAAATCAGTGAGCTCGCGGGCGAGTCTCTGGGTTAATGGGCTTCGGTCAAAGTAGAAACCCGAAAAAACTATCTCGGAAAACTGTGGGTACTTACTCCATGTAGTCTCTACACTAGAGTCAAATTGTAGCTAGGTATCTGCAGTCTAGAGCAGTTTGCCATAACCATGGACACCGACCCACCGATCTTCCAATTTATTTTTCTCCACCCCAAGAACATGAAATAACATATTACCTATATGCCTATACCTACATACATGTAGATGAATCGATGTTTCATGTTCTTTTTCAAAAGAGCCTTGTAAAATCATCGTTATACGGGCAAGCTCTGGATTACGTTATGAATGATCGACTTTCTTTCGCCTATCATCAAACTCCTAAGCTTACTACTGTAGTACTGGCGCCCCTGGAGGTACCAGGACGTACGCCAGTCTCAGGGCTCAGTGCACTGTCACTGGCAACCTGTAGGCACCTGGACGTCCCTGGAGGTACCAGGACGTACGCCAGTCTCAGGGCTCAGTGCACTGTCACACTGGCAACCTGTAGGCACCTGGACGTCCCTGGAGGCACCAGGACTATATTATAGTCCTGGTGCCTCCAGTGACGTAATACTGTAGTAATACTACAGTATTACTTAAATTCTCGTCATAAATGCAGAGAAATCGGGAGGAGGAAAAGAACTAGAGGTTAGATTACTAAAGAAAACTCGTGACTCACCTGGGTGAACTCAGCGATTCGTGGTGGCCGCGACAACATCCACCGAAAACTCGGTGTTGTTTTCTTGGTGATTTTCACACACTTGGCTTTTAGCCTTAGAATAACTACCAATCATATTAATCTAGAAAGCACACTGCTTGACGCCCTTTGTAGGTTTCTTAAGCCACGTGCTGTCAGTGGAGCTGCTGCTTGTGCTAGACGTGTAATTAGTGCCCGTGTAGTTGCCGCTCGTGTTGGGCGCGGAGTTGCTGCTCCACAGAAATGGGTTTTGTCTGCCTGCCGATAACAAAACAAAAAACTCACCTCGACCCCAGCAAAATTGTTGGAGGAACGCCACAGTTTTTGAGGTACACTTTTATCCAATTAGATGCATCCAAAATCTGTGACCTAAAACGAGACTTGACACCCTAATGATGTGAAACAATCATCTAGAACCTGCAAATACGATTCAAGAGAGAGTGCGACGAACTTTGTCTGAAATGTAGCAATTTACACCTTTTGCGAGTCGTTCTGCCCAAATGTCCGATTCAATACAACCAGTCAGAAAAAGGACATGTATACTTGATGTGTATACTTCTAGAACAGTCGATCGAAAGTTCGATTCGAAATGACCACAGGTTTGATTCGATATGCCCACGGCCTTTCATTTCGAAAGTTGAGTCATGGGGAAGACTTACACCTACGAGGAGCGTGCGAGAGTGCTGGAGGAAGCTAGCCAGGGGGGGAATTGGCGGCTCGTCGCAAAGCACAACGGCGTGAAGGTGGAAACAGCGCGACGCTGGGTGCGGAACGCAAAGCAAACGGGGGACTTTTCCCTTCACCAGACATGAGGGGCGGCGCCTACAACAAGAAGTTAAACGAGCAGCACCTCGACTTCTTAGAGGAGTGTCTGGCCGAGAATTGCCTGCTAACTCTTGGGGAAATGCAGCAGCGCCTATTGGATCATTTTGGGGTTCGTGTTGGGACCTCTACCGTTCGTGACAACCTCGAAGGACGCTGCTTTACGGTGAAAAAGACTCATCGCGACAACAACTACCGCAACACTGAGGTCAACAAGCTCAAGCGCCAAGAGTTCGTGATTGCTTTGCTACAGAAGGTTTCTGCTGATAAAAAGATCATCTACATGGATGAAACTAACTTCAACATTTGGGTGAGCCGCAACTACGGATGGAGCAAGTCGGGTCAGCGCGCAGTCGACATGAACACGTCGAGCAAGGGCAAGAACATTCACGTTATCGCGTCGATTTCTCGGGACGGGGTGGAGTATCATGAGGGGCGCTTTGGATCGTTTGATAATGGGGCTGCTAACGAATACGTGCGTGCTATGCTTCGAGATCAAGCGACGCGCGGGCCGCTGAGCAAGGTGGTTGTCGTCGTTGACAACGATCCGTGCCACAGTCGCGTTGAGGAGGTTTTTGAGGAGACCGAGTTTGCTGCTGCTGAGTGTTTGCGGCTGGGCCCGTACTCACCCATGCTAAATGGGATTGAAAATGTCTTTTCGGCCTACAAGGCCGCAGTGAAGCGCTACATGGCGGAAAAAAGAAGAGATATTTTGAACGTGCCAGAAGGGACCACAATTCAAGATCACCGGTCGTCGTTTCTCCTACACGCGGCCAACAACATCTTCTCCGAGGTTGTGACGGAGGAGCTATGCCGGAAGTGTATTCATCACACGTATTCTTTCGTCGCGGACGCCATCTTGCTGAAGGACATGGCGGTAGGCAAGTAGGGAACTGTACCAAAAGCACGGTACTGGTTGTTTTGAAAAGAGAGGTGGTCATTTCGAAACAGCGTTTTTTGTACCCAAGTAGGACGGTGTATAGTGCCCTTTTTCTGACTGGTTGTATTGAATCGGACATTTGGGCAGAACGACTCGCAAAAGGTGTAGATTTGGGATAACAGGTTAATTAACCTCAACACTCGGATAAGTTTTAAGGACAATTTTTTAAAAGGACACTAATCAATTTCTCTTGATTTTAGTACTTAGTACGGTTCCCGGCACTTTTGTCCTAGCAGGACCAATACTCAAAGCAAGATAAATCCTAAATTTGTCTTAAAACGGATGTGCGTTGGGGTATCATCCAGCGGGCTTCGTAGGCATGTAAAAACTATGAGCCAACTTTACTCCCAGTTTTCGTTTTTAAATTTAAAAGTGTAGCGCAACCGTTTCTTTTAGAAACTACGAATGAGTTTACTTAACAGAGAAAGCGCAGAGCTTCACGCAAACAAGCTTATACAAAAATGTAATCGGGTGAGACGCTAAATTGTGGTGGTGCGTTTCATCACGCCAGCATAATACTTCTACTAAGTAGGCAATATCTGAAATATTTCAAACCTTCTGCACCCACTCGGCCAATGACCATGTATATTTAAATATGAAAGCATTATTGTGAGCTCTACTTCATAGTTTGAAGTTCAAACTGACCGGGGCGATTGGTTGAATTGACCGAGCCCAATCGACGGCCAATCGCCCCGCGTACTGTATACTCTGTCGTTCATACAAGTTTTACTAAGTACGAGTGTACGTAGTTGCCATTCAGCTAATGACTTGGGAATTGTATGTGAGCGATTCAGCTAGCTTCTAGATTTAGCTGGAATGCACAATAATACTATTTTGTGAACGTGAATTAATGTGTTCGCGTCAATAATATTAGAGGCTTTCAGAAGGACCGTTTTTTTTAGAAAAACGGTAGTGAAATATACATAGTGTTGTCCACAAAACTTTTCTGGCACGAGCCTACGTGTTTTCCACTTCCGTTAAACGGTAAAGTTGGGCCTTCTTGCCGCTTTTTGTAATCCAAAAACACGTAGCAACAACACACAAGAAGCGACGCGAACTAAGCGATTCTAGGCAAGTGCAAGGTCACCAATACCTGAGAGGCGATGAAGAAGACGTTATGATGGCTGAGCGCTCGATATTTCTCACCCAAATGTGCTCCGACACCCTCGATACGTGTTTTTGCTACGTGATTTTGATCAACGATATTATTGAACCCAAGACTTTAGTAGAACAACACGTATTGTGCCTTTCACCAATTCTGCCGTGATAATTCTGGCGTAATTCTAATCCCATCTCGATCTTAATGGACCGATTCCCGTAGGATCTGTCGCGGCCATTTTGTACAGATTTCGTACAGAATTCCATAAAACGGCCATTTCTAGACAACTCGAGTCCGCCGTCGACTCGACAGATTTCACTTCTGTCGGAGGGTACCCCCCCTCCGACAGATTTCTAGATGTGTAGATGGTATAGCTAGAATGATGAATATTGCTCTCTCACTCCTGCACTGGTCACTGGGGCTGTTAACACTGGCAAGCATAGTGCGGACGACGAAGGCGAGTTTGCCGACAAGTCTACGAGCGCTGCTGCCATAATGCCGGCGCAGGGCGAGGCAATCCGCAGGCGGTGTCATCGAGGCAGAAGCAGTCTGATGAGGGCGGATTTACCACGGAACTCGAGCTCCCTGTAAGTACGCCCTCGTCAGACTGCTTCTGTCTCTGTCAGGAAATGATGCTGCGTCTGTTGAAGCTGGCCTCGTCGTCCACAGTCACGGTATCGACCTTTTGCATGGCTAATTTCAACCGCTAGAACACAAGTGGCGGGGGAGCGAGTCTTTCTACTTGGTGCCACCGGCATAGAACGTATATCGCGGCACTCGACTGCCGCAAGACGCCCATTGTAAAAATGGCGACCCCGATTCCATTCGTTCGAGCCACGTGGTTCATCACCATAGTTAGCAGCGCCATAGTACCGGTATCGGAAACTCTGTATCCTTGCGGTCCCTGTGGGCCCGCCGCGCTTGCTTATAGGTGTCATGATCGCTGCTGAGTGGTGGGGCGTGCCATGGAGTGCACTTGTCGTGCGTGAATGAGGGCTGAATGAGGGCCACTTCAGCTTGAAAGTGGCTCCTCGGATCTGTAGCGAATCTAGACATTTAGATGTGGTGAGGTGCGGGCAACTTCCCAGCGTCCAGAATATACCTTGAGCTAAACTTGAATCAGCAAACCTTGGGCCTAAGCTCAGGGGGTCTCAGAGTCTCAGAGTCTCAGCTGAATGATCTCAGCTGGACTCGACAAAGACTCAGTCGACACCTCCGAACTCGGACTCTTGGCTTGACGCGGCGTGTGCGCCTCCCTTGCGATCCCCTTGACGGTTCTGGCTGGGGCTACGCTTTGGGCCCAGACGTCAGCCAACCACGTCCACTTGTTCCTTGTCCAGTCGTCCTTGGATGTCCTCCAAACAAAGCCTGCTCAGGCCTTCGCTCGCACGTGTCTTGACCCGATTTGCCCCGGGGTTTTCCTTTATGTAGACACGACTCCACACGCACTTGTCTGCTTCTTCCGAGACTGCAGACCCAGTCTCCCTTGCTTCTCCTCTTCCTCCAGGCGGCTCCAGCTGAGAGCCGCGTACACAGGTCTTCACTCGCCCCCCGACCTAGGGTGGCTCCGAGAGTTGGCTCGGTTGAGCCGGTCTTGATCCAGGGTTCTCGCCTCTGCGCCCTGGGACTTCCTTGCGGCACTCAGGCTGAGCGCCGCGTACACAGGTCTTCACTCGCCCCCCGACCTAGGGTGGCTCCGAGAATTGGCTCGGGATGAGCCTGCCTTGATCCAGGGTTCTCGCCTCTGCGCCCTGGGACTTCCGCGCACCACGTCTTGACGTAGACGACACGGCCGAGCGGGGAACCACTATCCCAGGCTCAGCGCCACACGATATCCCTCCAACAACACTGAGAACCACTATCCCAGATGCTGTTCTGCCTGAAACCTCAGAGTAGATCGCCTTCTACCCGAAAATATGAAATACACGCTGAGTGCAGTCGCCTAGTTCGACATGTCGACGTGTAATGAAATGAAATAGCCAAATGAGTACCCCTTCACACCGAGGTACACCCACAAGGACTATATGGGGCTTGAGTTTTGGTTGAGCTCTCCTTAGACACCCTCTTCCGCAGCAACACACTTAACGCTGTGGTCTTCGGGGCAAATTCGATTCTGATTAATACTTTACACATGCAAACAAAGACCTATCAAGGGGGGGGGGCGCTCGGCTTCCTTCGGAGCGCACCCAAACAAATACAGAAAGATTATATGGCGAGCGGGGGAAAGATCGTCTTGCGCGCGGCCTGCAGGCTTGTGTCGAACGGAGCTTCAAAGTGATAGTGGCTCGCAAACCAACGGCGCGCAGCACTTCCACCTGAGACCGGGCTTGATGATTGGACGGGTCGCGTTAAAGTCGCGCGTGGTGGTCAGTAATATCCTGATCACAAGTCGCCCAACCCCTGATTACGCCACTTTCCAGGTCTGTGATTGGCTGAGAGGTGTGCGTCACGGGGATGCGACAGAGCGTCATCTGGGTTCAGCCGTATGTCGAACCTGATTTGTGATCAGCAATCATTTGATGACCGCCTCTTCGCAGCGACTGTTCCCAACGCCTCATCGCCCATGTCAATCTGAGCCAACGTGAAGTGTCCTCAAGTGTCCAACTCCACTACACTGAGCCTCCTGAGATTCAGCGAATCATCTCTGAGCTTTGCTTGGTCTCAGAGTGTCCTCCAAAGCTGGACAATTCTGAACCTGGGGAACTTCTGAACCACCATAAGCTTAGCAATCACTCCGCTGAGCATCCGAGCTGCTCGTTGAAACCCAAGGTGACTTGCTGAGCTCGTGTGCACACCTCTGCGACAGCTGAACTCCATCGTGATTAAGCCAGGCACTTCTCCGCTGAGACTCACCATCTTCAAGACCATGACTTCTGAGCTCCGTGAGCCACTGCTGATGTTGCTGAAGCTCGGCCATCCTCGACCTGGGCACCTCAAGCTGAGCGCAGATACCTTCGGCATCACCACTTCTGAGCTCAGCGAATAGGCATCGAAGCCGGGCGAGCTCAGCTATACGTGACTCACAGACTTCCAGCACATCAGGATCGCTCAACTGCTTCGGGCCGAGAGTGAGTAACATCGGACTCACCGCTATTGAGATCAGCAAGTATCCACTGACTCATGGTAAGCTCAGTCATACGTAGCCCACAGATGTCCAGGCTCAGCGGCTTCAAGGCGTCGTCGCCCAGACTCCTTTGCAATCAGCGTGATCCAGAGAGGCCCATTCAGAACAGCTGAGCTAATGCGGACTCAGCTCCAAATTCCAGCACGACGTAGTCAAGACGACTCGCGTGGGCACCGTAGTAGCCTTGGGCTAAGAGCTGAGACTCCACGTGCTGACTGACGTCTTGGGTACGTGCTCCGAGCTAATCACCGTAGAAGCAACCATCAGCTGCTGCCAGATCTCCTGTAAGGCTAAGAGGGGAACAAAGCCAATCGATTTACGGAGTCCGCTACAGAATCTGAGCGCACTTCGTCACAACCGTCCCTTATGGATGCTGAGGCCACCGAGAACTCTTGCGAGTTGGACTCGGCGCCCATAACCGAGCATGCCACTTATCCACTCCTTGGCTTAACCACATCAGCTTCTTTCTCAAATTGCTGCGATCGCGCGTACCTTCGCTCACCTTGCAACCGTTCTCCATATCCACTTTTCGAAATCGTAACACAAATCAAACTCGAGCATTCACAAAGAGACGCCACGCACATACACAGTTCTCAGCAGGGACGTGCCTATTGAGCGTTGGGCTCAGGTGGCTCGTCCCCAACTTGCATAAGAAGGAACCGTGCTTGCGCTTCAGCGGCCTCAGCAGCGTCCCTGACATTGGAGTCAGGATCGACCACTTCGACTTCAGTGGGAGTCTTCTCAGCTCGAATGCAACTTCGGGTAATCACGAATGTGTTGGATTTCGGTGAAAAACACTCGTCTGCCTGAGCGAGCGATACATGGCCTCGAACAACGTCCACTTTAGCGTCAGGCACACTGCTAGGCTCCAGGTCAGGTTCAGCTCGCTCGGTTTTCTGAGCGCGGATCAACTTTTCGGTAATACGGCTCAGCCATCTCAGCTGAGCCAACCCCAACGAGTTATCGACAGAGACGGAGTGTCGAATCGTCCAAATCTTCGACGCCAGATAGTTAGCTGCCGCGTTGAATCCACGCTTAACATGAATCAGCTCGATCGACTTAAATTGCTGGCGCTGATCTTCGAACTCACTGATCAACATCCGAAGCCTTCGTTTCAGACACTGGATGAGACGCCGAGTCTGCTGAATAGCAATCCGAGAATCTCCGACGATCACCAATTCTGAAATTCCTCTTGTCCAAGCCGTCTTAAATCCTTCGATCATGCCACGGTACTCAGCATCACTAACCGTAACGTCTGCGAAATGGAAACGACGAGCTTGGACTACGTCCCAAGACAGCAGCTCCCAGAGAATGCATCCTGCTGAACCCCATCGATCTGATTTCTTGGCGTGACCATCGAAGCTGATTAGCCAACCTTCGCAACCAGGTTCCAGCATCTCGAGGCGGACCGGAGGAGATTGGATAACGCCTCCCGTGACTGGGATGAGGTTGGTAGCATTTTGGTCTAGCTTGTCATGGGGGGTAATCTCAGCTCCCATGATTGCGGCCAGACCATCGTCATCCTGCTGAACCTTGAGAATTTCTAAGGGCCAGGAGGCTAAGCACGCAGCCCATTGCCTACAACGTCCCTCAAGCGACTGCGATGTGCATATCCACTTGAGCATAGAGTATCGGGTATAGACTTTGATTAGCTTCGTCCCAGCCAACATCGTACGGAAAACCCTGAGAGCTCGGATCAGCGCCACCACTTCATTTTCAGCCGGGTGATACTTGAGCTTGTGGTCATGCAGCACCATCCCAGTAATATGAACCGGGAAAAATACTCCACCAGAGTCTTGACTCAGCACAGCATAGGCTGCCCATGGATTGGCATGGATGATGACTGCGAACGACTTCTGAGAATCTGGACCTCTGAGCAGAGGTGTAGACACAATTTTGCGCTTCATGATCCCAAAAGCTTCCATGGCTCGACCAAGGTCTCGGCCGGACCGGATCTGCTCGTCAGTCAACTTCTTAAGCACAGCTGCTATAACTGGTAGACTTCCGATGAACTCATCGTAATAGTTCAGACTTGCCAGAAATGGCTGAACATCTCTCAGTGTTGACGGGGACGGGAGATCCATCACACCGATCTTTGACTGAGCTTGGATCCTATCAGCTTCAATTTCGTGGGGAAACCTTTTCTTGCCGAACTGGTTTTTGGGCAGGCTCACTGATGTCCCCCAGTAGCTCAGCCGGTACAGACGTCGATCCAAGTTGACGCACAACTGCTCCCAGGTCTCAGCTCCATAGCCGATGTCGCAAATATACGGACGCTCCCCTCGAACTGAGTTCAGCTGAGGTGACGACGGGACGTTTCTTCCAAAAACAGTCATACCTTCGATCAGCGTAGACAAATCCGCTTCTGCTGAGTCTCCAACATCAATTCCAAGAAATGCCAAGCCATCGACATCCATCTGAGCGGCTTCAGAAGCTGGGAGGTGTACGAAACTCCACAGGCAGTTGACCAACATTTGTTGACAGATCGGCGGAGCATTCTTCAGACCTAATAGCATCTTCCTCCACTGAAAGTGTCTCAGCGGACAGATCAAGACTGAAATATGCTTTGCCCAGAGCGTCATCGGCACTGCCCAGAGTCGTTTAGCCATGGCCAAGCTCAAAACCCACAGCACACTCTCAAGCCCAATCAACAAGTCGTCAATCAAAGGTAGAGGGTAATGCGTAAGCTTGATCAACTGAATGGCGATACAATAATCGATGCAGGTTCTGATATCACCTCCATTCTTCTTCATCCTGATCACGATCAGCGATGCCCATTCTGAATGCAAATACTCTATCAGCTCCGTCTGAAAAATCTTTTCGAGCTGATTATACGCTTTCCGAAGGTGCTCGGGTCTGATTGATCTGAACCTCCGAGCCACAGGCTTGGCGTCGCCCACATTAAAATCGCCAATTACTCTCCTGGCTGGAGCCAGCACAGCATTTCCATCTTTCAGGAAGTTGTCATGATGTTTCTCCAAAATCGCGCGAGCTTGGGCTTTCATAGCTTCAGTCGTCACTCCGGTCTCACCAATATCAGCCGTAGTCGGGTCAGCTTTTGGGCTGAGATCTTTTTGCTTAAGAAGCACAGCCAACTCGTTTCTGAGACCATTTAGTAACTCCGTACCTTCGTAGAAGTACACGGTCGCTTCAGCTTCATGGGAGAGTTCCATTTCCAAGCGCATGCATCGTCCGAGAGACTCTTTCAGCCGAGACACAGGTTTAGCTGCAAAATCAACCGGCTGAGCTTTGAACACTTTGGCCAATTCTTTCTGAGCTCCATGAGTGGTAGTACATTCATCGACCATCACTCGTGATACCACTTCCGGCTCAGACTCATCGCTGGCTGGGTCGTTTTCAGTCTCAGCCTTCGCAATTCTAGCTTCTCCCTCAGCTCTGTCGGACTTAGTGAACTCCGACGAGACGTCTCCTGGAGCCACGCTTGTCCGAGAGGTATACCACCAGCTTTGAGCCGCATCATCCTGGCCAACTTGTCTTGGCACTCCTTCCGATTGTCCCTGAGGGAGTGCATTCATCCGATATGCTGAAGCACGGGGTTCAGCCCCACCAAGTTCATCACCATCCTTCCTTGGAGGACGTTTAGCCCTGGCTGGACCTGGCACAGCGTTTCTTTCTCCTTGGAAACTTGAGTGATGCCTTTCGAAGACAGTTCGGACTTGAACTTCCACCTCAGGAATCGTTACTCCAGGTTTTCCTACGTCAGCAGTGGTCAAATTGGCCTCAGGACTGAGGTCGTTCAGCTCAGGGAGTGCGACCAGCCGATCTCTGAGATCATTAAGCAGTTCGGCGCCTTCATGTAAATACACCGTCGTGGCGGCTTCGTCTGAGAAATTAATCTCTAGTCGCATACACCGGACAAAAGACTCACGCAGTCGATGTACAGGGTCAGGAACGAAATCCAGGGGCTCGGTTTTAAACACACTCTCCAGTTCAAGCTGAGCTCCTTGTGTCATGGTACCTCCTCCAGCCATCATGTGTGAAACCACCTCAAGATCGGAGTCATCGCTGATCGGAATGCTCTCAGCCACATTAGTCTCAGACTGTGAGTCTTCATCAACTTCAGTCAGGGTAGTCAACTTAGGCTGAGTCCTCATGAACAGCGGATCTCCAGGAGGTAGCGGCGGCCAAATCGAAGTATTGCGTCCCTGACTGAGCATACTCTTCGGCTGAGCCGGAGGGTTGGTGTTCACCATGTACACCGAGACCTTGGGTTCGGGTCCGTCTGACTGTACATCATCCTCCTTCGACGGTCGTTTCGCCAACAACAGCTTTTTCGGCCATGTATACGTCGGCCTCTCCACGGCAGGTGGTCCTCTTAACTCCGCTTGACGTGCAACCAATTCTTCCAATCTCAGATATTCCGCTGAGGGCTCAGCTGCATAGGCCAGCGCACTCCACTCACGATACTTCCGAGACCACGGCCGCACAAAACATTTTCCTTGAGGGAAGTGTTCATTCTCAACCAGGCAGGCGACCACAGTATGCTGAGTAATGTGCGCTACTTGGTCTGAGATATTCACCACCTTGACAGCCTTGGGCTTTCCCCCAGATCCATAAATAAACTGTGTCACCCATTGATCACCTCGCCCAGCCCATGCCACAGTCTTATCGGGCTCAGCTTGATGATACTTGACCGGGAGAATTACCGATCGTCCAGGCTGAAGTCGGATAGTCTCAGCCAGTGACACATCGATCTCAAGTCCAACATGATCGAGCTCAGTACCTCCAACCATAAACAGAGATTCCTCGTCTGGAAGTCGGACGACACCTTTTCGAGTACAGAGTCGGATACCAGCAGCAATCATAAAGTCCATCCCGAGGAGACAGTCTAAGCCCGCACCGATGTTCCCAACCCAAATATCCATGACATAGATCACACCTACTCCGAGAGTCAGCTTGATCGTAGCTTTAGCGGTAGCATACTTTGGAACATCTCCAAACCCGGTAACTCGGAGTCTGTAACCACGTCTGAGCTTGAGTTTCAACTTTCGTGCAAGGTCTAAACTCATGATGCTCATCATAGCTCCAGTGTCCATCATAATCTGAGTCCGATGGTTGAAGATTGCTCCATGAACCATCGCCGTATCGCGTTTCCCGCCGACCAAGACGTGATTACTCCACCAACCGTATCGGTCACCATAGGTCAGAGCGAATTCGACATTGTTTTCGAACTCCAGCTCTGAGCTCGAGTCTTCGACTTCAGTGAGACTGGGATAATCACTGGCTTGGTTAGCTGAACTCATGCATTTGGAGATATCGTTGCACCAGCATGGAAGGGCTGGGCCCACATATGCAAACGCGCACAACGCTTGGGGTTTAGATCCGTCGCGAACTGGTTCCCGAACCAGATATATCGGTTTCTCAGAGTCTGAGCTGTCCGCCAAACGCCGAATCGTCTCAGAGTAGTGCATCCCCATGGAATTCAAAACGCTCAGCTTTGGAATCAATACTGCGGCACCAATCCTTCTTGAACACATGCGATAACTTCTTCCAGTCTGAGCGTGTTGAATCGGGAAGCTGAGCACACCAGTCTTTCAGAGAACCTGAGAGCCTCATTCTCAGCTGAACAATCCGAGTCTTCTCATCCCATGGCATCATAGTCGCATAGTACTTGAAACGCTCCCACCAATCGACACGATTATCGAGAGAGCCTTGTTCATCGAACTTCTCAAGAGCGTCGCGTGGAACTATAGCTTGGACAACAGCACGAGTTCCCAAACCAGCATCCGACCTCTTAGTCTGAGCTGCGGCATCAAATTGTCCTTCGAGCTCGTCCTGAGACGAATCCCTCGAGCTCGAGCTGCCCAATCCCCAGTCATTATCATCAGGTATCGTAGATCTTGAAGTGCAAGCTTTGCTTCTTCGCCTTGATACGGAAGCTGAAATCCGAGCTGAGGACTCGGTCCGATTGTTCTGGGATGAGTCTGAGCCGTGGTTGTCTTGTCGCGTAACTCAACAGGTTCAGCTTGACGTTGATTCGCGTGTACCATCCGACACATGACATCGACCAATTGGCCGAGCTTCGCCAAGACAGGAGCGATCACTGTCGAGACTCTCAGCGGCTCAGTCTGGATTCCAGCGGAATTTAGCAGACTCGTTGAATGACTCATCTGGATTCGCGAATCAGCTTTAGTTTTAAGCTGATCTTGAGCTGATTGGAGCTGGCGAAGCTTCCCCTCTCGCTCAGCTACGGCTTGCTCATGTGCTGCCTGCGCTTGGGCATTTTCCTCCATCAATTTTAGCAATTCCACATCATATTCAGCTTGGATCTTGGCTGCACGCTTATTGTGAACTCTTTGTAGCTCAGCTTGTCTGGCATTAATCTCAGCTTCCTGAAACTTCTTCTGCACTCCCCACAACCACTGGGCTCGGACCTCATCTTCCTTGTATTTGTCAGATTTAGCTGCGACACGTTGCTCGGCTAGTCTCTCCCAGCCTTCCAACTGCTTACGTTGTTCCATCTGAGTCCGGCGTTGGGCATCGGGCAGCTGGGCATTCATAACCTGCAATTTCTGGTATTCTTCGTGAAGCTTGACTCGTTCCATTCGATGGTCATCTAGAACGGCTTGCAGTCTAGCTTCAGTAGCATTCCGCTGAATCTGCTCGGCATTGCAATGAGCCCAAGCAGTAACCTTACTCTGAACCGAGTCTCGCTGGGACGATGAGTCATAAATATCCACCTGGGCGACAGGGTCGCCAAACGAAATATGTCTCGTCTCCAAACGAACACCGGAATGATATCGTCCCAGGCCTGGTCTTGTCTCAGCAGCTGCAACACTTCGCTCAGCTGATCGGTTGGACTCCGGACTGCTGGGCAACGGGATCTGGGCCGATTGATCAGCCACATACATTCCTGCTCCAACTCTTGGTCGCACAGGACCAGTTCGGGGAGGGTCTGGGGTAGCAGACATCACCATCCCTGGGACCGAGCTCCGAATAGCGCCCGTCACAGATCCGTGCATCGCTGTAGCGGTTGACACGGGAAGATGCGTCCCCGTCCCAAGCATGTAATCCGTAACAGACATCAGGGACGAGCCAGAAGAGCTGTACGACATGTTCCCACGTTCACCAATAACCAACAGGGACGGGTGAGAGTTGGGACCTGCACCCACCATGCTGGACACTGAGTCGCTCATGTCATCACGCCGAGTTTCAGAAGCAACATCGCTGGAATTACGCCAGCTCGGAAAAGAACCTCCAGTCGAAGCCTTTATTAGCAACGGACGCTTACGCGTCAACTCCTCGTCAAGGCTTGAGGCTGGGCTTCTGGGCTTGAGACCAGTCAGCTGAAGTCGCACGACCACTTCAGGACCCAGAAACAGCTGAGTGTCCTCATCCATGATAGCATCACCGTTCTTATCCAGCGGAAACCCAACTTGAGACTCACTCGTCTGAACTGAAGCTATTAATAACGAGTCTGAGGGCGATCGAACGTAGTACGGCGTCGACCCAACTGCAAATTTCCAGGCAACCAGCTCAGCTCGAATAAAATGGCCAATTCGCTCGACTTCCAGTCTGATTTGAGACTCGGATACACTTGACACTTCAGACAGAGTATGCCAAGCCGGAACTTGGTTCTGGAATTCATATCCGGCCTCAAGCAACATAGTCTGAAGCAAGGCGACGCACGCAATAGGCGGCATCAGCCCCAGCGAGACTCGGACTGCTTTGAGATCAGATACCACAGGGATCCGACGACGCTCAGCATTAAAAAGATTCAGTCACCGAGCTGCAGAAGTCTGAGTTGCTGACATCAGGTGTCTAGCAGTCGTTCCAGCTGCTCGGATGAACCCCCAGAGGTCATAACCTTCGTAACGCGGCCCATACGCTACATCAATGGGATGGACCACTCCAGGAGGGAGTGACACCCACAGATCGAGCTGGGATCGGCCATACGCGATCATTTCAATCTCAGTCATCTCAGGCGGGTGAGTCAAGCTCAGGTTCTGAGCTTCTACACCTTCAGGGACGCCTCTCAGTCGCTGAAATGGTCGTTGATCTAGCGAAAGTGAACTTGACCAGGCTCCATCACTTGTTGAGTGGAAATAATCAGACTCAGGGGTATAGTTGAGTCGAACAAGGTCAGACCCAGTCCAAGCTGGGCTCTGACCTCTCAGCTTCATCTCACGACTTCCCAATATGCTCAGTGCACCACCCTCGACTTGGCTACTGCGAGGATTCGCAGCAGTTGGCTCCGGGTTAGCACTTGGCAGTCGGGAAATCGCAGTCGAAGCCTCGGGTTCATCTTTAGGCACAATATGCTGGGGCTCAGCGGACACAGCTTGGCTTCGACCTTCATCATTTCGGGGACTCGGCTGAGCACCCGTTTCATCGCCTTGACCATCCCCAGACGGTTTCATCTTGGGTGAACTCAGCGATGGCACAACATCTTCCGGTATCGGGGGAGCTTCGGGTTCAGCACTTGGTTCAGCTTCACTTGGACGTGACGCTTCCACTTCAGCGCTGAGAGCTGAGACTCCTAAAGTCGAACGGCTCGGTTCAGACTTCTCAGCTTCCGTAGGCTCCACCTCAGCCGGCAATCCAACAACACGCGAGCTCCGCCGAAGCGAAGACTCGGTCTTCTCACCTTTCATCTTCGACGCACTTGGACTTGGCTTAGTCGACATAGTTGACTCTCGTCCGTCCAAAGTCGTATCCTTATCCGGGCACGCGCACCAGTTGTGGTGAGGTGCGGGCAACTTCCCAGCGTCCAGAATATACCTTGAGCTAAACTTGAATCAGCAAACCTTGGGCCTAAGCTCAGGGGGTCTCAGAGTCTCAGAGTCTCAGCTGAATGATTTCAGCTGGACTCGACAAAGACTCAGTCGACACCTCCGAACTCGGACTCTTGGCTTGACGCGGCGTGTGCGCCTCCCTTGCGATCCCCTTGACGGTTCTTGCTGGGGCTACGCTTTGGGCCCAGACGTCAGCCAACCACGTCCACTTGTTCCTTGTCCAGTCGTCCTTGGATGTCCTCCAAACGAAGCCTGCTCCCCGCTTAACAGGCCTTCGCTCGCACGTGTCTTGACCCGATTTGCCCCGGGGTTTTCCTTTATGTAGACACGACTCCACACGCACTTGTCTGCTTCTTCCGAGACTGCAGACCCAGTCTCCCTTGCTTCTCCTCTTCCTCCAGGCGGCTCCAGCTGAGAGCCGCGTACACAGGTCTTCACTCGCCCCCCGACCTAGGGTGGCTCCGAGAGTTGGCTCGGTTGAGCCGGTCTTGATCCAGGGTTCTCGCCTCTGCGCCCTGGGACTTCCTTGCGGCACTCAGGCTGAGCGCCGCGTACACAGGTCTTCACTCGCCCCCCGACCTAGGGTGGCTCCGAGAATTGGCTCGGGATGAGCCTGTCTTGATCCAGGGTTCTCGCCTCTGCGCCCTGGGACTTCCGCGCACCACGTCTTGACGTAGACGACACGGCCGAGCGGGGAACCACTATCCCAGGCTCAGCGCCACACGATATCCCTCCAACAACACTGAGAACCACTATCCCAGATGCTGTTCTGCCTGAAACCTCAGAGTAGATCGCCTTCTACCCGAAAATATGAAATACACGCTGAGTGCAGTCGCCTAGTTCGACATGTCGACGTGTAATGAAATGAAATAGCCAAATGAGTACCCCTTCACACCGAGGTACACCCACAAGGACTATATGGGGCTTGAGTTTTGGTTGAGCTCTCCTTAGACACCCTCTTCCGCAGCAACACACTTAACGCTGTGGTCTTCGGGGCAAATTCGATTCTGATTAATACTTTACACATGCAAACAAAGACCTATCAAGGGGGGGGGGGGGGGGGCGCTCGGCTTCCTTCGGAGCGCACCCAAACAAATACAGAAAGATTATATGGCGAGCGGGGGAAAGATCGTCTTGCGCGCGGCCTGCAGGCTTGTGTCGAACGGAGCTTCAAAGTGATAGTGGCTCGCAAACCAACGGCGCGCAGCACTTCCACCTGAGACCGGGCTTGATGATTGGACGGGTCGCGTTAAAGTCGCGCGTGATGGTCAGTAATATCCTGATCACATGTCGCCCAACCCCTGATTACGCCACTTTCCAGGTCTGTGATTGGCTGAGAGGTGTGCGTCACGGGGATGCGACAGCGCGTCATCTGGGTTCAGCCGTATGGCGAACCTGATTTGTGATCAGCAATCATTTGATGACCGCCTCTTCGCAGCGACTGTTCCCAACGCCTCATCGCCCATGTCAATCTGAGCCTCTGAGCTTCTGAGCCTCCACTGGACCGGAACGTGAAGTGTCCTCAAGTGTCCAACTCCACTACACCGAGCCTCCTGAGATTCAGCGAATCATCTCTGAGCTTTGCTTGGTCTCAGAGGGTCCTCCAAAGCTGGACAATTCTGAACCTGGGGAACTTCTGAACCACCATAAGCTTAGCAATCACTCCGCTGAGCATCCGAGCTGCTCGTTGAAACCCAAGGTGACTTGCTGAGCTCGTGTGCACACCTCTGCGACAGCTGAACTCCATCGTGATTAAGCCAGGCACTTCTCCGCTGAGACTCACCATCTTCAAGACCATGACTTCTGAGCTCCGTGAGCCACTGCTGATGTTGCTGAAGCTCGGCCATCCTCGACCTGGGCACCTCAAGCTGAGCGCAGATACCTTCGGCATCACCACTTCTGAGCTCAGCGAATAGGCATCGAAGCCGGGCGAGCTCAGCTATACGTGACTCACAGACTTCCAGCACATCAGGATCGCTCAACTGCTTCGGGCCGAGAGTGAGTAACATCGGACTCACCGCTATTGAGATCAGCAAGTATCCACTGACTCATGGTAAGCTCAGTCATACGTAGCCCACAGATGTCCAGGCTCAGCGGCTTCAAGGCGTCGTCGCCCAGACTCCTTTGCAATCAGCGTGATCCAGAGAGGCCCATTCAGAACAGCTGAGCTAATGCGGACTCAGCTCCAAATTCCAGCACGACGTAGTCAAGACGACTCGCGTGGGCACCGTAGTAGCCTTGGGCTAAGAGCTGAGACTCCACGTGCTGACTGACGTCTTGGGTACGTGCTCCGAGCTAATCACCGTAGAAGCAACCATCAGCTGCTGCCAGATCTCCTGTAAGGCTAAGAGGGGAACAAAGCCAATCGATTTACGGAGTCCGCTACAGAATCTGAGCGCACTTCGTCACATAGACAGCAAGTGGCCTGCGGGCTGTACGAGATCTGTACACGATTTATTAGACACGAGATCTGTACGAAAATAGCCCACGGGAATCGGTCCAATTATGCCTCGGGTTAGCTAATTCCATCGTTAATTCAAGGTCATTCGATCGTGGCCGAATTAAGGTGGCGATGGAGAGCATGAATTGAGGCGGAATAAGCTAATCCAGCCCGAGTTAGAGGAAAACACGGCGATTGGCGGTTGGCCACCCGCCACTCTGTGTTTATCCGCCGTATCTTCGAATGGCGTTACTGCAACCATAAATACGACATGACTACAGGAATTGTGGCAACCTTAGGACTAAACGCAACCACAAAGCAGCTGGCGCCCCGTAATATATTTTAAATTACCAAAGCCACGTGGCCTCCGTCACAAAGGAATGTCTATATTTAAAGAAGCTATATCGATGTGGTCGACACATATTTATGTGGAACACCACGAGATCTGACACTTAGCGATTTTTCTTATTCCCCAGAAAGATTTTGCGTGCAATGAACCAGAGAACGCTGGCAAGTGAGCTGGTTCGCGCGCGCATGGGCGAGCTGGACAAGTTGAGGGACATGTTGGAGAAGATACAACGCAGCTTGGGTGACATCTTGGCGGTTCAGCTGGAGTTACAAGACTGGTTTGAAGAAGAACAAGAGCGCATTTACGAGTTGAAAGCAGAATTACACGAAGTGAGGGCCGACCAAGACGACGACCTTTCGTTTGGAGTGCTGCTGGAGATGGCTGTCAACAAGCTGAAATTGTAATGCAATGAACACGACCTGTATTGAAAGCTTAATACAGGTAAACCTACTTAATCCAGTTCTTTCTTAAGCTTATGAAGAAGTGCACTTGTCGTAACAGCATCAGACTTGGAGATAGCTCTCTCCTTGGAATGGTGGGTAATGACCCACAGCATGCGCAAACGCATGACCTTGACGTCGTTCTTAGAGACTGTATAGTCCTGCTGCTCAAGGTTTCCAGTGATGTAATTGTGCGCCTGGGCTACGATCAAAACGCCACAACTCGCTGAATCCGGTTGTTGAGGGGTGAACAGCCACTTAACCTTTTGAAATAAAAGTTTCCCATCGGGCATGGAAGCTGCGTGCCATCGTTTCATGTATCCCTGGAGTCCTTATTTTCCTCCTTCGTTCTTGACCTTTGGTATGCCCTCCCAAACTGTGCGCATTCCATCATGGTAGCACTCATTAATTAGAGGCTCGTACATGAAAACTTGCGCCCGTAAAACCGCCCGAATTTTGGAGCCGAATGATGATTATCCCCCAATGACTCTCGTCCAGATTTACCGGGTGAAGAACAAATTTGATATCTCCAAGTGCAACTTTGGGTGTACTTGGCCACCCAATATCCCACATCAGCGATGAGATCACGGGAACGCCACTCTCCATGCTTACAAGTGTCCGCAGGCAGAAGTCGACGTGGATGTCGTTAAGCCACCCCCGACACAGTCCTGTGTCGGGCAACCATGTTTTCAAAGGTGATGGTTCCACCACCCGACTGTGTGATGAACTCCGTCCGCAGTCTGCTTGAAGCAAACTTGCTAATCACTTCGTTGGCCAGAATGCGGTGCCTTTAGCAAGCAGCATCTACAGACATGCCTGTAGTATTGGTCTGACGGCAAAGAGGTTCACCTTCGATTCGACCCTCCGCAAATCTTGCTCCAGCCACTTTCTGTCTTCTACCCACATGTCCCATTTGCTCTTGATGCCATGGAACCCCGTTAAAGCACCCACGAATCGCCTGCAAACAGCACATATAGTTAAAACGACCACAATATAGCAACTTTATAAAACAACCTTAGGGTAAAGCAACCATACCCGCTGAGCTTCCAAAGCTTTGGGTCGATTGTAGCGACCACATCCAGCACAAACCCTTGTGCTTTCACGCTGTCAACAAGCGCTGGTGGACTGCGCTGTTCTTTTCTTGCTGTCGTGATCGCGGCCTGGAGAGAGCGTGTAAGATCCACTGGAATTACGAACGAATGCATGTAGTCCGAAGGCCGCTTTGCTTCCCAATTGCACTCGATGCTGCGTCCTCTCAAATAAGCATCTTCAAACTGGATCGGGTACTTGTCCAGCATCTCCGCCACGCACTTCAAATTGGCAGTATTTCGAGCCCAAACCACTAGTTGATCTAGCGTCACGGAAAGGCCACTTGGATACTTGTGAACAGCAAGGCGTTGCTGTCCCGACGTCAGTGTCGTTTGTCTGAGTTGTTTCGTCGTCACCCTTCAATTTCCTCGACGTTTTGGCTTTGGGATATTGATAATATCAACTGCGCGGATTGGGGTGGCAGGTGTCTGCTCCTCAGACTTCTATTCGTTCTTATTGTTCGTGTCGGCATCGCTGCCGTTTTTGTCGAGATCTGCATTGGAAGGTGGAGGTGGGGATGGGCGAATATCTTCTTGTAGTGCTGAGATTTGCGTAGGTGGAACATTTTCTTCCGACTCAGACTCGTTATCATCATCTGTATGGCCGTCCATGGCAGGCACATAATTATTCCAGCTCATCCATAAGCTTCACTGTCTCCATTGCGTCCGAAGGGTCCAGAGAAGAGAAGCCACCCTCTTCACTCTCGTCATCACTGTCGACATCGTTTTCCGTCTCGCCACGCTTCTCTTCATTAGCATTAGAACAATTTAGGCCAACCTCCACCGTATCTCTCCATGCGGCTAGCTCTTGGTAAAAGTCTGCACTTGATAAGCACGACAAATGCTCGAGAAGTGGCTCCAACATCGCTTTTGCATAGGAATACTTTTCTGACGACGACAAAACTACCTGGTTGGCACGTTCTTTCCGGTACAAGCGGACGTATACGACCTCTTTCGCTTTCCTAGTCTGTGTGGGAGCTCCTTCCTGATCACCAATTCGTTCATCTGCGTGTTCGTCATCGGGCAACTTTATCTTCGGCGACTTTAACTTGGAAATTTGTACAATGGGCTTCAGTAAGTCGGCCGCTGCTGCAAGCTCTCGTTTTACATCCAATGCGGCGTATGTACTCCACCGATCATGGATCGTAATAGCAGGTAGAACTTTAAAATTGTGCCCGAATTCACCCAAGTGCATGATGTGGCGACATGGTAGGCGATGACTTTTTGTAGAATAGGCAAGTACATGTCCAATCAATGTCGTGGCACACGAAAGTATCGTTGTTGCAGTGAACTTTCCAGCATGAAACACTTCCTACAACTCGCTTGCACGACGCGTTTACCATCAAATTAACAAAGCGTTCCCACTCCTTTTTCACTTTCGCAAAAATATCAGCAGACAACCTAGTTGCAACAGCTCTTAAGAACTTAGGCACAGTCTTGGGTACGCATGATGTTGAGTGTTGTTGCCCAATAGTCAAAACGATATTCTGAACCACCGTGATTTGATGCTGCAACAGCCCAGCGATAGTCTTGTCAATTCTTGTCTTGTGCCCTAGCAGCATCTTCACTTGGTTCCAGTTCGACTCGACTCTGTTGGTGGTGGTATTGCCGGCGGTGAAGATTTTTCCTCTAGCAAAATTGGCCCACATATCCCGACAGGAATCCCAGTTTTTTTTCGAAATATTCAAAGAATGCTTGGCGTTTCTGGGTCTTACAGTATCGACGCAACGCATCATAGCGAAAGTTGTACCGTAGAAGAGATGTGCTAATCAAACACACAGATACAACGCTAGATATAGTCTAGATTAGCGTTCACAACCCTTTAAGCGGAAGCATGCATACCTGTAAAGCAACTTTGTCATCAACACCAGCAAATCCTCACACTGGGAAACTTTCAGGCGAAATACAGGACGCCTCATCACTTTCTTCCAGTAACTGATCGCGTGAAATTGGCACAAAAGTATCTTGGCTCTTGGAAACAATTCTTTCAGTACGCTCCACTCCACGTAATCCTTATCAATCACGACAGATTCAATGCGCCTCCAACCTGGATTCTTCTCCTTGAAGTAATTCAATATCGTCGACACTGTCAGGGCCTGCTCGTTGAGACAAACGAAATCAAAAACAGGGAACCCTCTACCCGTAGCTGTTGTGACGACCAAACTTCCTAAATAACAATAGAAAAATGGAGCTGTGTTAGCAAAGTGAAGTTGCTGTATAATAAATATGGTTGCTATACAAATATCAATAAAGTTGCTAGAAGAAACTCTATACGCACCCAAGTGATAACCCAGGTTATTTGTGCCATGCGTGAAGTCCATCGCCAACGTCTCGCCCCAGTGGTCGAACATAATCTTCTGCACTTTAGTCTGCATTACAATCGCCGTCGTGAGTCCCAATTGGTCTTGCAGTACGAGAACATCGCTGTCGTCCACTTGACGAAGAGCATGCAGCATTGTCTTCAAGCGCTCTTCTGCGGAATCATTGCCCATGATGAGGCGGATGAGGTTGCGGGTCTGTTGGGGCGTAACTTTGCAGCCTAGCGCATCGAAATATAAAGACAGGAGGAAAGCAATTCAAAGAAACGTGTTAAATCAAATACCACTAAAACAATAAATAGAAGCTCCCTTTGTCCACCGATTCGCTCGTTCAAGAAGTTTGGGATATGCTTGGAAGAAACTCGTGCGTCCGCCAAAGTTTTCACATCTTCCCGGTCTTGTTCATCCAGAGGGAGCGTCTTGGTTGTCGGGTATGACGAAGCTTGAGACGCAGTCGTAGGGTGCGAATGGGTATGGTTCTAGTCACAAATTATCAAAGTTAGAATAGCACGGTAAATATACAGCAACATTAGCGTACCTCATTGATGATTTTGATAATAAATTCACCGTCATCGGTCGGAGCCACAACTGCAGTGAACCGAGCATTGCATCCACAGTAACGAGTCTTGCGGTTGCGGTGGCCTTTCGAACGAGAACTCTGCGAAACGCCGTGGGTGCAGCGGAATATCTTGTGTGCCCATAGAAAATCGGTCGGTATTGGGTCGTCGTGAGTGCTACAAAGCAACAAAAGATCAATCGTGTTAAACCATAGTCAAGAAAATACGATTAAAAATACATACCTGTTGTAACGCTCCGTCGATTCCGAGCTGCGGACTCGAAACTTGATATTGTTTTGCTCCGTGTAGGTCTTGAGAACGGTCGCAAACTCCTTCCAGTCCACGATCGAGCTGGATGGAAACGGAGGGACGACGTTGACAATTTTATCGCCGTGTGCACGCATCGCCTCCATTTCTTTCAGGTGCTTGCTGGTACGCTTGCGAGGCGTGTATTCGGGGCGAGTCGAAGCAGTTGGCCCGCGGTCAGTGTCTCCGCTTGCACTGCCATTGGCCCTGCAAGTCTCGTCCTCCAATCCCACTCTGCGCTTCTTGGAGGGGCGCATCTCATGTGGAGAAAACCGTCGCTTCGAAGATGCTTGCTGCTGGTTGGCGTCCTTGGCAGCTGTCAAAAGCAACAATCACAAGTTATATCAGGTCCCTTTATTCGTACAACAACCATAAGGTTAATGCAACAATAGCAACAATACCGGACAAGTTTCCACTCGACTTCCCGCCTTTGGTTGCCTGCATCTTCCCTTGGCGACCTAGACGTAAAGACGTAAGTTACTTTCCACGTTCAGATCAAACAAGCAGATATAGACGTACCGAGCTTTGGCAATTCTTCCGAATCATCAGAAAAATCGTCAGAGACTTGATCGTCGCCCCCATCCTCGTCCGCGTCGTCCGGAACGAAGTCGTCGTCGCTGCTGTCGTCCCGCTCGATGCCAAGCATGGCATAGATGTAGTTTAGCTCGGTCCCCTTCCGCTTTGGGGTGCTCCGCCCTTAATACATACTCAAATAAAGTCAAATTTCGCACGCTTCGATATAACCAAGCAGGGATCATCTTACCGGTCGACGTGCCACTCTCTGCTTCAGCCATGCCCCCCCCTTCAATGACGCGCAGCGTGTTGGGCGCCTCTCCGTCGCTGTTCTGCCGCTCTCCGCACCGTGCGCGTCGAAGCTCCGGCGGTCCCGTGTCTGGATCCTCCCCGTCGAGCGATTCTGGAAATGAACGGGAAATGAACGGCTCTCAAAACATCGTACTTAGTAAAATCGTATTTAATAGACCTTGTACGCTTCGGAATACGTATTTAACGGGGTCTACCAAATAGTATACCCATTCCAAATAGAATACCCTAGGTCATTTTAAAGGTTTACTATTTGGTATTATACCGTTCCAAATACTATACCATTCTCCATCGAGTTGTCGCTCAATTATCACCGATTTTGATCAACGCTACCTACAATTGGCTCTACACCTCCAGTTCTCTCTTTAAAAACGGCCACGGGACCGTCAAGTACTACTGCACTCTCACCTCCTTCCTATTTAACGTGCGCATAATGGCCCCCAAACGAGTCTATGAAACCAGTTCCAATAACCGAAAAGTTATCGAGCAGATTAAAGACCAGGGGTTGGTGTGTCAGCGCGTGCTGCGCAGCCGATTCAGGCTGGTATCCGATACGTGTCCGGCGTTTAGACTCGCTACATGTACTGAAGAAGAAGAAAAACAAGCACACCATCATCAAATAATTAGCACTCCACTAATGCCATCGTTAGCCACCCAAAATTACTATCTCTATAATACCCTGCCAAATTGTATACCCTGGTACACTTCAACGGTACACTATTAGAATAGTATACCGTATACTATTTGGTAGACCCCGTTAGTCGGAAGTGGTAATTTAAAGAAATTTAGAGAAATATATTCTCCTGAAATTTTTGAAACCTTCGTACAGCAACCATACATGTCTCAGATTCGTTAAAGCGACCATAGGTTAAGGTTGCAGGAACCACTCCCCGTATCTTCGTCGATTAGCTTGTAAAAGCCGATCGCGGGCGTTAGGGGAAGTGCTCACAATCATAGGTAGGATTAGCATTAAATAAGGTAGGTCGCCCTTTTATGGGTCTAATTCCGCATGAATTAGCAGTCCACCCGCCAAAATCGGTGAAAGGCAAAATATCAAGAGTCGGTATTCGTCGATACGTGTATTTGGCTACGTATTTTTATTTTGCGGTGCTTCTGAAAGCCTCTAATATCCAGAGCTTTCCGGGCAACGCACGGCATTAGTCATCATGTGGCAGCGAAAAAAAGATTCAGGAGGTAGCGGCAACATGACGTCCGAGTCGGACGCGACGGGGCCGCCTTCGCCACTGTGGCGCCGCCTAGCACGGCAAAACGAATTGGTCACTCTGTGGACTGCGACGGCCTCTCGGGTCTCCACGTAAATGGCAGTGAGCATGCTACTTTCAGAGTAGAGATTCCGCGTACAGCACGGACGGCCTATTGCTCTAACTAACGGAAACTCCCGATTAATACCCTCTACCCGAATAGTACCCCATCAGAGTAACCCGATAGTAACCCTACGGTAACTCACGTACCCTACCCTGCTCTGATGACCAGTCATCTTGTTACACCTCACTTCACTATACTACAGTAGAACGCAGCCCCAGCCATTCCTTAGCGCTGCCTGCACACGTTCGCAGCACCCCAACACCGCCTCATTCGGCAAAATGCCATCAAGAATCCCCATCAGCAATTGGCGCAAGCAGCAGGTTCTCCGCTGGATCGCGAGCGAAAGCGGCCAAGTCCCTACCCGAGCCATCAGGCACTTCCGCGCGCAGGGTTTGAAGCTGGACGGTGGCAGCGTGCGACGGTGGTGGCGCGACCGCGAGAAGCTGCTGGCAGCAGACCCAAGCATGCGCCAGCTTCCAGGTGGTGGTCGGCGTCCCCTTTCGGCTGCCATGGAGGACGCCCTGTACGACGAAATTGTCGCCAAGCGGCTCCGGAAGGAAAAGGTTACGCGCGCCTGGATTGGTCACATGGCCAGGGTGATATATGCCTCTCACCACGATGAAGACTCTGTGTTCGGTGGCTTCGCAGCCTCCCCACACTGGATCACCGGCTTCATGCGCCGCAACGGCCTCTCCTTGCGGCGACGCACGAACCTCACCACCCTGACGGACGAGACGCTCGTGCAGCGCGCGGTTTCCTACATGAAGATCCTACGCAGCGCTGTCCCTGCCATGGACTTGAACCGCACCGTCCTGATGGATGAAACGGCCGTGTACTTCGAAGATGCGCGCAACCAGACTGTGGACATAACCGGTAGTCGCCACGTTGTGGTACGCTCCACGGGGTTTTCGTCCATGCGAATTACGGCGGTGCTGGCTGTATCGGCCACGGGCAGAAAACTTCCACCTCTTTTGATTTGGAAAGGCAAAGCCTCACCCACTTTTGCTAAAATTGGTGGAGTGTACGTGGCAGCCGCGCGCATGGGTTGACAGCACGTTGCTCAAGCGCTGGATTGATCTGGCTTTTCCGCTGGTCGACATGCGCGAAGG
Source organism: Phytophthora x cambivora (assembly GCA_033557925.1). Classification (NCBI taxonomy): domain Eukaryota; phylum Oomycota; class Peronosporomycetes; order Peronosporales; family Peronosporaceae; genus Phytophthora; species Phytophthora x cambivora. The sequence goes on along the minus strand of JAUCEB010000016.1, from coordinate 6,031,305 downwards.
AAAGCATCTGGTTTGGGATTCGATGCGCGCTCACATCTCCAAGGATGCGAAAGCAAAATGCGCGGCTCGCAAGATCAACATGTGCGTCATTCCTGGGGGCCTCACGCCCTATCTACAAACAGGCGACATTGGTATCTACAAGACGTTCAAAGATCTACTCTACATGGAGATCAACACCTAGAAGGAGAGCGACAAGGTCGAGTACACTCGCTTCGGCAACCCGCGCATGCCGGCGGTGGCTGTGGTTTGTGAGTGGGTAAGGAAGGCATGGCGCGATACTGACAGCAACACTGTCATTAACTCAGTCTCTGCTGCTGGGTTTGCAGACAGCTACCTGGACTGGCACGTTGCGAAGCACGACGTGTATGGTGAGCAATTCTGTACAAGCTGGGAAGTCGCTGACGAAGACCACGAGGATATGGACGACTTTAACCTGAACGAGCTGCACGACGCTCTTGATGATGCTGCACTGATCGACGAGTAAGTTGCTAAGGTAGCGATGTAACCTTTTGGTAATACAGAGTAACCTTTCGAGATTTGGTGAGGGTACTATTATTGTGCCTTTCCAAACAAATGGCCAATCGGACTACAAAAAGTAGGTCCTAAGCAGGAGGTGTTAGGGCTCTCGGTAGGATTTGCGATGCAGATGGCTAGGATTTACCATTTTATCTGACGGATGTCAAGGTCCTACGTAGGGGCTCACCTTTGGTCTAAAGGGTACCTTTTAAGCAATTAAGGCCCGAATGGCCATTTTTCGCCGGCCATTTGCTCCTACGAACGAGCTGCTGCTCAGGCATCTGACATTTCGACTCTTGTAACAAGGGACATGCTCAGTATTGCTGACCATCAGGCTGTCTTTTAGGAGGTCTTACGTAGGACCGCTACTCCTACGTAGGACCTTAAATCTGAGGGCATAATGGCCGAAAGGCACAATAAACAGTGCCCGGGGTATTATTCCGTAATTTCCGTTAGTGTGTGTTTAGTTTCGTCAGGTTTCGTTTGCGTTTAGGAAACGAAACCATTCTAAACCGGGTTTCATGGACGAATCCGCTAGTTTCGTCCATTAAACTCGCCCTCGAGATATTTAAGGAAAATATTCAGATATATAGGCTTATTTTTGAAAACAAAATGGATCGGCTTGCGCACTCACCACTTCAACATTCCGCATTCACCGCACTCAGGCCTCTGGGAGGCAAGCACGACAAGGCCTGCCGCGCGCGTGCGGACAGCGTGGTTGCTCGGAGAGTGAGGTGGCTGTGGTAAGCAAGAATCCAAGACATGCTAACCGGGAGTTGCTAATACGTCGTCTACATAATGCCTGGAGGGCGCCCCAATAGCCAAGTCTGGCAGCTCTTCGACGAGCACGCCGATGGAGTGAAGTGCAAGCGTTGCCCTGCCGTCATCGTCAACCCAAAGCCGCTCAAGCTGGAGAGGCACTTAGCGAAGTGCTCGGGGTACACGCTTCTAGAGAAAAACAATAGGAAGCGCGTGTCGGAGGAGCGGGAAGAGGAGCGAGTTAGGCGAAACAGCAGGGATAATGGAGCTGCCGTAACGCTAATTTAATTAATTTATGAGAGAGAGAATTGCATCTTGCATCTTGTAGACTATTAGAAGGTGGCGAGCAATGAATTGCACTTTGATAGTCACTTGTGCCGTCGGTGTCAATCAGTTTATTGAGCAGAACAACTTTTTCGTGAGGCCCGTGAGTTTCATTCGTAGATTCAACAGGATTCATTTCTGTTTCATCCATGAAACTCAGTCAAATCTGCGGACGAAACACACACTAGCCCTACCAGCCCGTTTCGATGCACGAACGGGTTATAGCCACACCGTGGGCCCTGGGGGTCGCGAAGTTCGGAGTCCAAACTCCGAACTTCGGACTAAACTACATGTACGCGTTTTAATGCAGCAGCGCTGAAACAGTGCTGCGAGGTACCGGTACTGTAGGCCGAGGTGGTCGCATACGACACGCTCCTGGACAAGTTCGCTTTCGATTGCACGCTGCGTCACCACCACACGATTTGACTGCTGACCTGCATCTAAGGTGCAAATCTTCACGTAAGCTTAGTGGCTGCGTGTACAGTGTGAAGACGAGTAAAGGAAGTGATTGAGCTGTACAGTACATGTCGACAACCAAGTGCTTATATTGAATCCTGTGCACGTCGCTGTAGTGGCACGCATGCACCACCAAGCCAGGTGGGCGTCCTACCAATCCAAGTCCAACTCGTCGGGCGCTTCATCGTCGGAAAGAGACACGCGCGGGCGGAACGGATCCAGTGGACGCTTGAAGCTGAACGTGCGGCTGAGAAAACTATCACGCCGACTGCTTCGACTGCTGCTCAGGCTCATGCTGACGGTCGAGCACTCGCTCGTGTCGTAGCCCGAGAGCGACGAGTTCGGCTTGGGGTCTAGATGGGACTTGCCTGTGACGTTCTTGACGCACATCGCGCAGAATAACCGCTTCTTGGCTCGGCCGGACTTGCTGAGCTCGAAGATGTAGTGCTGCTCGGAGCAGTCCTTGCACACGCTCTGTCCATGGTCCACCAAAGTTTGGTCCAAGTCAAATGTCAGTCTCCAATTTCATCACGACGCGTTTGTTTGCAGGCGGACGCACCTGGTGACAGCCCGAGCAAAGCGGGTGCGACCCGAGCTTCGGTTTGCGGCGGCAACAGACGTGGCAATTCGTGCTGCGCATGATAAACAGGACGAAGATCAAAGGTTAGCTTTGCGTTGAGACAGCAAGACCCTGGGTGCAATGACACGCAGCCAGCGTTCGTTGCACCGTACACGTACCTGGAGGGCATCCACTGGTGGCTGTCGGCCTCGTCCATGAGGGCGCTGAATTGCTTGGCGCGGCCTCCACGAGGACTGCGGACGACGTTGAGCCAGGTGCTGGCCACGCCGAGTTGAATGGCCTTCTCGGGCGCCGAGCCGAACTTGAGGATGGATCCCCATAGGAAAACCTCCGTCTTGTTGGTGCGGTGGTGTCGCCGATAGAGATAGCACGATGCCGTGTGCTGGCGCAGCATTCCGGGTGTGGATTCCGACGGCCACTCCGGCCGTTTGATGGACTGCAACGTGTGATAAGTGAGCTCGTGACCACGCGCGTCGGTTGTGGTCCCCATTCTCTCGTAGGTGAGGGCGTCTCTATCGTGAAGGAGGCCCCAGGCGCATTTCCCAGCGAACCATTTGATGCCGGCGAAGCGGAACGGGTCTTCCGGCGTGCGTCGCTCGTGCGCGTTGAGCACGGAGCCGTCCTTGAGGTCGTAGCCCAGTAAGACCTTCGCAGTGCGGAGCTCGTGGGTTGTATCGCAGTAGAGTCCGCCCATGACGTCCTCCAGCCGACCGTCGATGAGTCCTGTGCCCACCATTGTAATGATGGACTTGTTCGTCGAGCCGGGGACGCTGCTGAAGATGTTGACCTCCTTGCGGCGCTTGACGAAGGCCCAGTGCTGCGGGTCGATGTTCTTGGCGTTGAACTTGGCGCGCTCAGCCACTGTGTCCTGCAGGAACTTCCTCGCGGCGTAGTCGTACATCGCGCGGTCCTCGGGCGAGAGTTTGATCTGAGGACACCGATCGGGGCCGAACATGGCTGTACAGTAACTTCACTTCTCTTTCGCGTGCCGCAGCAAATTGCGTTGTGAGCCACAACTTGTGAACGCTTGGGGCCAGGCGTGGGACGGCCATCTTAGTCTGGATTGTCTATCGGGCGACATCGGCGCCATGTGTGACTGCCTCACGCGCGCTTGAAGTCTCCTCGCTGTACTCGTCTGAATCAGCACCTGGCTCTGCAACCCGACGCGGCCAACGTAACACATCCATCACTGACCGCCTTACGCGTTGGTGGTGGTCAGGATTAACTCGCTGCAATGGATGACTGGTAGCTGGCCACACAGCAGCAGCGCTGCTCGACTCGGTGCTACACACGTGACCGAATCCGAACTCCATCTTGATACCGTGGTAGCTTACAACGTCCTTACTGGACTCCAATGGGACCCATTGGAGACGTTATGGGAAGGTTGTAAGCTTCCAGTCTGAAGACTCTCCAGCACGAAAGCACTCAAGCTGGCGCCTTGATGCCTTTCCCTCGGTAGGCACCAAGTTCTACGCACAGTTCACGGCCGTCCAGTCCAGCTTTGCGCATCAGCAGTACTGACAGCACTGCAGCCTGCACCAAGTCCCTACGCACAGTTCACTCTCGCAATTGTTCTGCATGCACCAAGTCCCTACGCACAGTTCATGCGCTCAAGTTGAAGCGCTCCAAAGTGTGTGTCAAGGGCCGGGACTGCACATGCACTCGCACTTAGCGCCGCTGAACAGCAGCCCCTTGTCACTTACTCGAAAATGTCTCCTGCCCCGAAGCTCTTCGTGTTCGGTCTCGGCTACTCCGCATCGCGCGCGGCCCGCGCCTTCCACGCCGCGGGCTACTCTGTATCGGGCACGGTTCGCTCCGTGGCCGCGGCCACTCAACTGTGTCAATCGGGCCCGGACATATTCCGGTTCGAGGCATCGGAGACCAGTCCCCAGAGCGTGTTCCTTTTCGACGGGGACGAGTGGAGCCCCACCAACTCCCAGACGCTGGAGGCCGCGCTGAGTGGCGTGACCCACGTACTGGTCTCCGTGCCAACGGGCCGAATTGATGGCCAAGAGGACCCCGTTCTGGCCGCTGTGGGGGACCGAATCATCCGCGCCACGAAAGACTCGGCCCAGTGGGTCGGATACCTGTCGACCATCGGCGTCTACGGAGAGACCAACGGAGTGGCCGTGGACGAGTCGGCCCCGGTCGGCTCGGCCGTGAAGAGGTCCCAGATGCGTATCAAGGCCGAGCGCCTTTGGCTCGATTCCGGGCTGCCGGCCCATGTGTTCCGGATCGCGGGCATCTACGGCCCGGGCCGCGGAACCATCACCAAGGTGCGCAGCGGGACGGCCTCGAGGATCCACATCCCGGGCCGCGTGTTCAACCGCATTCACGTTGACGACATTGTCAAGATTCTGTTGGCGTCGGCCGCGCGGCCGAACCCCGGAGGGGTCTACAACCTGTGCGACGACGAACCGGCCCCGGCCGATCAAGTCACGGCCTACGCGTGTGAACTGCTGGGAGTGCCCGTGCCTCCGAGTCAGTCGTGGGAAGAAGCTGAGAAGAACATGAGCGCCATGGCCAAGAGCTTCTACGCCGAGAGCAAGGTTTGCGTCAACCGACGGATCAAGGACGAGCTCGGAGTCCAGCTCAGCTACCCGACGTACCGTGAAGGACTTCTCGCGCAGGTGCTGGAGGAGGAGAAGCTGGCCAAGGGCCAGCTCAGTGATGGAGTTCACCCTCCTCCAGCTCCAACGGCGCTGCAGCGTCTTGTGGTGCTGGTTAACATCGGCTCGCTGCGGGCCGAGCCGTACCTGGACCTGCGTCAGATCAGCTTCCGGTTGAGTCGTGCATTGGGCCAACCTGTGGTGCCGTGCAGCTTCCGCTTCTCGAACCGCGTGGACCCGCAGGAGTTGAATGGACTTGAAGCCAAGACGTTTGAGACCGTGTTGACGGAGCACCTTGCTGCTCGTGGCCAGCAGCCTACTGAGGTTGTGGTGCTGCCGCTGTTCTTCGGCAAGAGCTCGACTCTGACCGAGTTCATGCCCAAGGTGATTCACAAGGTGTGGGCCGCAGCGACGCCGGCCCCGCTTACTGTACGTGTTGGTGGGTGCCTTGTGGATCAGGAGAACGCGAACGACACGCGCGTCGCTCAGATCCTCTTGGAGCGCATCCACGCCGTCGTTGATTTCGAGACGGTGAACGAGGAAGTGGCCGTGCTTGTCGTGGACCACGGCACGCCGAACATCGACGTCCACGAGTCTCGTGAGTTCGTCGCGCAAGAACTGCGCGGTCTTTTGAAGTCTCATCAGCACGTTAAACTGGTGGACACGGCGTGCATGGAGCGCCGTGAAGGTGCCGAGTACGACTTCAATGACCCGCTGCTGGCCGTAGCTCTCGATCACTACACTGTGGAGAAGGGGATTGTTGTTGTGGCCAAGATGTTCCTGTCTAACGGGCGTCATGCTGGCGAGAAGGGCGACATTGAAGAGATCGTAGACGACGTGAGCGCGAGACACCCTGGCGTGGACGTCCGCGTCACAGACGCACTGGGGACGCACGAGTTACTGTCCGAGATCCTGCACGACCGATACCGTGCAGCTCTGGCCAAGGACGCCCCGGACTACACGTTGACAACGGACAAGTAAGGTGAATGAATGAATTCAGTGCAGGAATATCGCTCCATCTCTAGTTTCTATGCTTCTGCTGGTGCTCGACGAGAGACGCGTGTTGCGACTCGCGTCACCTCAGCTTGAATCGTTTTTGGTAGCTCGCCATGTTGAGTACGAGCGATGCTGATTGCCTTCACAAGAAGCAGGTTATCCGCTTCAGCACGAACGAGTTGGCTCTGAAGGCGTGTCTGATCCGCCTTGAGGATACTCAATTGACCGCGATCGCTGAACGACGGCGACTTTCCTATCGAGTCGTCGGAGTCTTCGAGCGCGGATGAGCTTGAGCTTGAACGCTTCCCTCCAGTTCTCGACGAATTCAACACATCGTGCAAGTCTTTCGAGCGCCGTTCACGTCGGTAGCGTCCGAACTCGTTCTTCATAGTCTCAAGCTCGTTCGTCTTCTCATTAATCGCTCGGTCTTTCTCGTCGAGCACCTTCTGCCATTTGACCAACTTCTTCTTCCAGTCGACCACCAACTTACTCACATCTTTCGTGTTTCGTTCACTTGATTCGAGCTTGTCTTGGAGCTTTTGGTGACGCTTTTGTAGCTCCGACCTCGCTTGAATCAGCTGCTCGCGTTCACCCAACACTTCACGAAGTTTGCCTTCCAGCTCGACAGCTTTCCGCTCCATCGCCGCGTAGTACTTCCTCCAGTTCTTGTTTTGCTTGAACAGTGTCATAAACTTCTCAGGGGATCGAGCTCGAACGCGATCGCGGCAATTGCGAAGCATCTCGAAAACTAGTTGCTCCACTGCGGAACAAATAAAAAAAAAACAATTATCTTTAGCGAAAAGTTCATCAAATGCGATGCAATCACCACAAACTCACCGTAGAAGCAGCATGTCTTGCTGTAAAGTTGCGTTTGAGTGACAAGCACACGACGATCAATCGAAGAGAGACTTGAGGTGGAGAAAGCCACTTGAAGAACACCATACGCTGCTCCTAAATCCAATAAAACACAAAACACAAGTTAGTACCCGCTCATTCAATATGCTTCCAAGTTCTACCAACGAACCATCAGGAGATGTAAGTGCCGTCGACACCATTCCAACCGTTGGCTTGACAGCATGCGCGTTTGGCCGAGTCGCCATCATCAGTGTTGAGGTGTCGTCCTGCCTCAAACCGCTCAACACGAATTGATCTACCATCGGATGGAACCGCGGATCCGATGAAACTTCCGTGATGACCATCGTCGATCCACTTGAAAGCGTGCTGCCAGCAATGCCGAGAGAGGCTGGCACTTGGATGAGCTGGTTTTCTTCACGTTGAGTCCAGAGTTCGTTGCTACTGGGATCAAATAGGAAGAGAACTGCAGCACTTCCGTGTAGAATTTGAGCAAATGTGCTACCCACGCTGACAAACAGGTCCTTCACAGTAGTGGGCTGGAACAGTCGACGGATGAGTGTCTGTAGTGCTTGGAAGGAAGCTCCAGCGGTCAGCTGCTCCTCCGCAGCCGACAAGGCCCCCATTTCCTCCTTGGCTCGAGCTTCACTATACTCTTTGACCTTGGCGAGGGCAGCATCACTGCTCCGCTGCATCTCTTCGATCACGCGGCGATGTCTTGTAGCATTGTTCCGAATAGAGTTGGCGTAGCAACGCGAGAGGAAGGCTCGCATCTGGCGTAGACGATGATGATACGCGATCCAGCACCACTTCCCAAGAGCTAGTCTTCTCAGATGTCTCGAGCATGAGTCTTGCTCATTTCGCAGTTTTTCATGAAGTTCTGCTACCTGTTGAAGAGCAGTAACTTGTCCGGACCTGGTTTTCCAAAGCCTGAACGCGATAGCAGTGGACACACCTTGACTTGAGCTCGAAAGCAGGCAGCGCTTCGTGAGAAACAACCTGAGTTTGGCTTGAGTTGTAGAAAACTTCCTCCACCGCCGCATGATACTCAGCAGATCGTGTCGTTCCCATAACCTTTTCAGAGAATCAAGCTGCCGCAACCGCAGGGTCTTGACCTTCCACAGCCAAAACACAAGCGAGCGCGTTCTTCTCTGTCGAATATGAGCCACATTTACCAGCGCACGCTGTTTCCTTCGTAGATCTGTGAGCGTGTTTTTCCACAACGCAAACGCTTCCGACGCTTCCCTGGACACCATTTTCTTCAGCATTATCTTGCTCAAAGCGTTCAGACAATTCAGCTGCCTGCTTCTCCTCGCCTCTAATGACGTGGCTTCCAAACTTACAGCTGATGATCTGGACTCAGCTTCGTAAAGTTTGTCTTGCAGCTCCATCAACTCTGTCGAGAGCTTGTCAACACTCGTCGACGCGTTCTCCAATCGACAATTTGATTGTGCGATTTGGGTTGCTAGATCTTCTTTGTCATACTGCAGCGACGCGATCTGGGTCATAAACCGATATCGCCTCCATCTTGACATGGCAACACGATGGTAATAGCGCGTAGTCATTGCTACCAAGCTTTGAACCGACTTCCGTTGAGTCTTCACAGTCCGTACCACTAAACACCAGTTTTGCCAATACTTCGTGAGCATTGCGTGGCGCTTCGTAGAGTACCGCTGCTGGGCTTGAAAACGCAGTGCTTGCTTCGATCGATGAAGCTCTTTCCACGAGTGGAATGTACGCACCAGCCCAGCTTCTTGACGTCCCATGAGAAATTGCATAATTTTCCTGTGTTTCTCTCGCTCTTGAAGCACTCGGCGTCGCTCCTGGAGGCACTTCTGATGCCACAGTGAGAGCGTGGACCTCAGCGTCAATCTTTGAGCTAGAAGCTCTAGTATGTCCATAGCTGTGATGATCCTCCTCTCGCGATGAATCAAACGTTGCCACTCTGCAAAAATCGTCTTGATAGTACGCAAACGCACTCGCTGCTGTAGTTTACATTGTTTCTGCTGTACCACACGATGCAGACGAGCAGTAGCATGCCATTGTCGTAGCACAGTGCGAGTGAGGATATCTTCACAACGCTTAGCTTTCTGGTCAACAACCGACTTCAAGACACGACAATTCTGGGAGAACGAATACCAGTTAGAGAAAAGCTCAGCAAGACACCGCCGTCGAGCATTCTTCTGACTAAAGTAAACCGCCTGCTGCTGGTACCTCCTGATCGAAACCTTGAGCTTCAGAGCGTTAAAATACTTGGCCACCAATCCGCACTCCGTCAGATACTGAACCTTTGTCGTCGATGCGTCATGTACGTCCGTGACATCAGCGAGTTTGCGCTTTGTATCAGCGGATGTTTGTACCAGCGACAAAATCTCTTCTCTTTGGAGCTGTAGCCTCTCCTGTTGTGTAGTTTGTAGCTCCTTGAGCTCATGTAGATCGCGGATTTGGTTCCGGATTATTCGCATTTTCCACAATGACATCGCACGCTGCTGCTTTCGCCTTGCAACTTTCCATAGCCAGCGAGCAAAACGCTGGTTGCGGTCTTCGTCTCGCCTTTTAATCATCACAAACTCTGCCCACTCGTTAAAGATCACAGTCACGAGACGGCTTTGCTGGAACTGGATGAGCTTCCTCTCTCCTTGTCGCTGCTTCATCTTACCCTGTACCATAAACTTCCACTCGGAGAAGCAAAGACGCATGCTCGACACAGAGCGTTTCCACCATACCTTCGCTCGAATAGCAGTCAGCGCGACATTTCGTTGCACGAGTTGCTCCTTTGTTGCCTCCGCCTTCGTGAACGCAACCCAATGTGTGAATTGCTGTCGCATTCGCGCGTGCACGGAGCCCAGCCAGATTTTCTCCAGCGTTCGACGCAGTAAATGGTTTTTCCGTGCCATATTTCTCCACTCTGAGAAGACTTCTCGGCAAATGAACACGTCCGAATTGCGAGCAAACAAAGCTGAGAACACCTTCACCGCTCTGCTTCGTCGTCGTGCTTCGTTCCAAGCTTGAAAGCATTGAACTCGCCACCAATCCGCGTGACACAAGTGCAGCGTCTTGAAAACAGCTCGAAGTCGTATCTGCTGCACTGCAACTTGTCTCCACATCCCCAAAACACTGCGCGTTTGTCGAGTATTTAACATGGCTTGAAATGTTTGCACAACTCGGCGATTCCCAACTTTTCGTCGTACAACATTTTGCCACGCTTTGAAGTGCCGAAGTTGAGTCGAACTTCTCTCTCGCGTTGAGCACAGCGTTTTAACAGCTCCAGTCAAGCGTTGAGCTCGCTTAGATTCCTCCTCTAAGCGAGACGCTGTCTCTTGTAGTTTACGTGCTTGCTGCGTCTGCAGTTTTTCAGCGTTCTCAAGCAGCGTCTGCTGCGTCTTCCGGTACGCATCGAACTCAGCTTCGACTTGTTTCAGCTCGGCGTCTCGTTCTTGTTGAAGCCGTGCAATTAAAAGCTGCTGCTCTTTGAGAACGATTTGTCGCTGCCAACGACTCCACGCGTGCTGCAGCAAACTGGTCCGGCAGTGGTCTATCCATCGTCGTACAAGATCTCGCTGGGCCTTCCGACACTCGACAAATTCACGCCAGCTACCGAGCACTCTGGCCAGTGAACCATTCTTGAGTCGAGCCACACACTTCTTCGCTATTGTCTGGCGCCTCTGCTTGAGCATAATCACTTCGTGCCAGCGAGTAAAGCACTCGCGCTGGAAGTTCAAGTCTCTCTTGGTCTGGGCCAGCCGCGCTTCCCAAGCCTGTTGAATCAACTGCTGCTGCCGGATCTGCGTCTCAATCTTCCATTCAGTCACCCGCTCTCTCCACAAGCTGTAGAGGGAATAGACTTGCTGCTTCAACGCGTACTTTGTGAGAACCTCGAGTCCGCGTCGAAGAGAATTTCGTTCAGATCGAAACGCTGTCCACTGCGTGAAGCATCGAGCTACTCCTCGGTTCCGTATTCGATTCACAGCATGTAGCAGAGCTGTTTTCCGCGTCTTCTCCACATGAACGTGCTCTTTCCACGAGTTAAAGCACTTGAGGACCTCCAGCTGACGCATTCGACCAAGAATCTGCTGCTTCTTACGGCTTTGACGTGCCGTACAACGCCATTTGAACACGGATCGCTGAAGCTTGAGGGCCCCCAGCTTCGACCGAGCCAGACTTGAGCGTTGATCTCGTCCCTTTAGATATGTTGCTGTCGTTCTCCACTCACGTAGAAGCTCCTTCAAAAGTTGGCGGTCGCACTGCTTGGTAAAGAATCGCCCAAGTTTCTGTCGTATCGCAAGCTCCGTCGCCCGATGCGCCTCAACATTCGCAGTAAACGCCGCCTTTTCTTCCTCGTAGCGTGACCTCATCGCTGTACTTGCGTCACGTACTTCCTCGAGCGCACTCTCTAAATCCACAATGGCCTTAGCCTGTACCTCCATTGAACCGCTTAACGCCTCGAGCTTCCGGTCTTTCTCCGCCAACGCAAGTCGAAAAGTTGCAACACGCCACCTTTGCATCCCCCAGCGACGCGAGTGACACGCCTCTAACCGCGCAATCTTCAGAGCTCCACTACGACAAGCACTTGCCTTTTGATACTCCACGCGCCAGTAGTTCATCACACGCTGGACGCTCCTCCGAGCCCGCTGTTCAGCGAAGTATCGCCCCTTACGCCGTCGCTCCACCCTCTCCCGAGTCGAATCTCTCCAGCGGACGAACGTTCGTCTAGCGGATTGTTGCAGCAGCTTCATGGCCAGCACCGCCGCTTGATTCCCTTGGATCTTCGCCACACGTGCGTCCACCTTGCGTTCGGCACTTGCGATCATCTCGTTGCTCTGCTCTTGTCGCCGCTTGTCCTTCGTCAACGCGAGCCACTTGAGCCACGCAGTCTGCACGTGGTTCGTCGACCACTGAGCCAATGCATTAACAACTCTCTGCTGTCGCTCCCTCACTCTGCGCTGCTCGAGCGCTGCCACTTGCTTCTTCAAGCTCTCGACGAGCGCCACCTGCTCGCCGTGGAACTTCCGGTACTGCTCCTTGAGGTCTCCGTACCGGATACCGAGCTCCTCCTTGTCCAGCATGACGCTCTGCAGCGAGTTCTGCATCGTCTTAACCGCCATCGCCGCTCTCTTGGCTTCCAGCGGGTCGAACTCGAACCGCTCCTGGTACTTGGCCACTAGCTGCTGGTGCTGCGTCTCGCTGCGGGCAGCTCTGGCCTCGAGCTTCTGCAGCTCCAGTCGATGCGCCTCCTCGCCCCGCAGCTTCTCACTGCGGAGCAGTTTGATCTCCTGCTCCAGCTCTTGCCATCGTATCTGCTCCTCCGGCTCTTGCAGCTTCTTCTGCGTCACTAGCAGCTCGCTCTCATGCTGGAGCCGCGTCTTCTCCTCCTTCAAGGCCTCGTTCTCTCGCTGCAACTGGATGTACGAGTCGTACAGCGACGTCACGCACTGCGCGGACTTCCAGTTTGCTCCCAGACCTTCCTGCTCGCCCAGCAACGCAGCCACATGCCGTTTCTCGCCTGGCATCCTATCGGTTAGGCAGTCAGTGCAACAGCTTCAACATGCCACGACGTTCGCGTCGTTTCGCGCTCCATGTAGCCATCTCGCCATGTAGCCATCTCGACAAAAAAACATCCGTATCCATCTTGTCCAAATCCATGTGTACCACACCACTTCCTTCGAAATGGCTACATTTTCATTGTGTTTATGGTCATCATGGCATCACCTCCGGCGTCGCCGGACTTCTCCTTCACGTCGCCCGCGCCACGCCGCCAGCGCTTCCAGGATGACGCAGACACGCCCAGCAGCGACGCGTGGCTCACGCGGACCGACCCTAGCCCCATCGTGGGCCCGCGCTTCGAGGCGGACGAGAGCAACGGCGACGACGGCTGGAGCTTCGCGCACTCGCACTTTAGACGGCGCAACCGGCTGGAGACGCGGCTGGAGGAGCTGCAGAAGGACGTGGCGAGCCTCACACTCAAGCTGCGGAACAACGGCAACCGCAGCGGGTCTTTGGACGCGTCCAGCTTCGTGTTGACGCCTGCAGAGGAGGTTTCAGGCTATAAAGTGAGAGATAGAGCAATGCTACGACGTTGAAAGAGGGCTCGTTGGAAAGAGGAGACGCTGATTGGTATGTGTGTGAATTTTGGTGGTGATCAGACGCCTAGAGCCGCGGAAAAGCGGCGGAAAAGTGTCAAGGAGGGACCTTCTGGACCTGTTAGAGGCGGCGTCAAGACGCTGAGGGAGCTGCACCACGTGACGACGGAGAGGGACCAGCTTAAGTTCGAGCTGGAGAAGACCAGGAGGGCGCTGAGTGCGGCGGAGAAGAAGTGCCAGGAGGCGCTGAGAGCCAAGAAGACACTTGAGAAGCTCAAGACCCACTGTGACTCACTGCAGGAGAGTCTCGAGCTGTCGGAGAGGATCCGAGTGAGACAGAAGAAGCTGCTGCAGCAGTTGCAGTTGCAATTACAGCAGCAACGCAAGGAGAAGGAGAAGGAGACGAAGGTGAAGAAGAGACCGGCGAGTGCTGGGACCAGATCAGTGGAGAAACGTGGGGCTAGTGGACTCAAGAGATCAACGCCGACGTCGACGACGCCCAAGCACGCGGACACCAGCATTCGAGACTATGCACACACACGTTACGACATTCTGGACTCTCTTGTGGCGTCTAGTCACCACCAGGATGAAGACGAGGAGGAGGAGGAGGGCCGTGAAACCCACGAACAAGCTCCTAGCGAACCGACTGCTGCTGCCTCTCGACCGAGGACACCGCGTTCTGTTCTCAAGCACTCCGCACCTGCCAAGCAGTACCGACCCGACTTTGACTCTCTGCTCCAAGTGGATGACGTCCCGCAGTTCAGCACTAGGCGGCCGAGTCGGATTGCGACCGCCACCGCTCGAAGACCGAGTCAGACCCAAGTGCAACAGCGCGATGCCATGCGTCAGGCCGCAAGGTGGGCACGCAGCAGAGGCGCTGCGGTCGACATTTCCACCTCGACGACTCAACTGCCGACGAGGAGAACGCCCACTGCCGCTCGAACGAAGAACAGCTTTCTCGCTCCTACGCAGGCCAGTATGCGCCGTCTCCATGATCTCCCGCGTCGAGGTGCTCACGAAAGACCTCCGTTCGTCGTCTAGCGCATGCCGCTCCAGCGTGTCCATGTCCGAATATGTCAACTACAGCGATTTTGATTTTTTTTTGACTGGTTGGTGACGCGGTCGCCCTCCGTGTTGGACATACAAGAAAGGTAACTACTCAAGCAAATCTACTGTAGTCTCCTTCCCAGAACGTCGTCTCGGCCACGGAGGGCTTCTCGTTAGAGTGTCCAATGCGAGTCGGCTTGCCCGCGCGGTACGTGTGGTGAGTCGGCTAGTTTTGTTCTTACGACGCAGCTCGCGTAGTTTGGCTTGGAAGTCTGCAGACATCGCCCTCTTTTCCTAAAGTCCGCCGCCCATGCTGGACGTCGATCCCTTGACTCGCGAGCAGATCATGTTTCCAGAGTGGCAATGGGAGCCAACATCTCGCCGAGTGTTCCAGAGCGACTAGCAGGCTCCGTCACACCATCTTTAACTGTTGTTGTTGGTTGGACCCTGCAACATGAGCGCATTTTTTACCATTCGCCAAGGAGATCGATGGTACCAGTTAGTTGATCTATCCTGACATGGGAACACTGAAGTTCGGGCAATTGAACAACATCGGATCACAGAATCGATGTTGGCGGTTATGATTCAAAAGCAGTGATACAAATACATGTATTTTGATGTTTACTCGATGGCGACATACCCCAAACGAGCAGCGCAACCTTGTGCTCCTCCACGATGTTGTCCTGAGACTCCTGCACTTGATAAGGACAGAACCCTTAAGATTGAGCTGAACACTGGCATCAGACGCGTCGTTAGGTGGATAATCTCCTTCGTACGTATCGATTCTTGGAGATACCGCAAAGCGGGGGTATCAGAATGTTTGGATCCTCTGGCGGTGTTCGACGTCTTTTGCGACCAGCGTCTCGAAAAGCTGTAGCCCCTTTCGTTCTTCGATACATCGTGAGCACGAGCGGAAAGAGTACTTTGCCACAAAGCTTTCCTGGGGTGAAGAACTTGTTCAAGTGATCTGCTCGAATAACGCTCATTCCACTCATGTCATCAATCACCACATCCAAAATGGCCATCTCCTTCGTCCACATACGACGGCTCCTCTTGGACATCTTTGACGTGGCTCTGGTACTTTGCTGAATTTTCACTTGACATGTGCCATGGAGCAGCTTCGTTTCCATGAAGGTACCAACTTCGTTCCGGAATTTGTCTGGACTATCCAAGATGTTTTGCCATCGCAATGCCAAGTGAGCGCATTCACGAAAAATCGTTGCCGCCACCACGAAAACAGTGCACTGGTATTCGTGCGAATCGTCTGCTTGATCAATCATTTGCATGCGAAGCAATAGAACTTCATTCACAAAGATGATTTTCGCTCTCGCGCTTCGATCCGTCCAGCCATAGAGAGTTCCTTGCTCGGGTCGCCGAAATTCCACTTTGACATGACGAAGATTTCTTCTTGTCGTATTGTCTGCGCTTAACTCCAATTCAAAGTATTTGTGGTGCGTCAACATGATGTTGGCAATCTCAATCGCCTTTTTCAGAAAAGCAGGATAGCTGGCATAAGCTGTCAATCTCAGCGCAGGCGGTGTCTTCACTACCACGACGAGTGCCTCCCTCTTCGTTGAGCCGACCAAACCAAGTAGAGAATCCTCGTCCAAAGACTGCCCATTCTCGTCCTCATACACTGCTCTGTTGGCGTAAATGCGCAGTTGGCCCGCCACAACGCCCTCTAGGAGATCCGGGTTTTCATGGCGATACTTTTCTCGAATCGCCTTTCGTAGATCATCAATATCACTGACACCGTCAGACGACACGAACGCTGTCTCGATATCCGCGTACGCTTCGCGAGTTGCTGCATCCAGTAGCTGGAACCACACTTTTCGCGTCATCTATCTTTCTGATCACAACATTCTTGTGAGTCCTGGTCGCTCTGGACATTCCTACTGGTTCATCGCTTACCTGTTGCTCCTGCTTGCTTCTGACTGAGAACAATCACAAAATGACCAATGGGGTTTTGATGCTAAGGTCCGAGGTTCCAGAACCGCGTCCGAAACCGGTTCCAAAACGATGTCGTTCTTCCTGGAGTTGCTGTGGTGCTTCAATTCTGGCACCTGGATGTGTCAATATTTTGGTGGAGCTCAGCAGGTAGCGACTCCGCTGTGAGCTCTTGTTCACCTCTGGCGTCAAATACGCAGATCTTCTCGACTAGCGACATGGTTCGATCTAGCGCGTCGTTATATTCCAGCTTACCCGGCAGGCACTACGCAATTGTGATCATCAGCTCCACTTGCAATTGCGAACCGATCGTCAACCACACTTCCATGATCTCCCATGTCGTGGTGCTCACGAAAGACCTCCGTTCGTCGTCTAACACACACCATCCCAGCTTGTCCGAGTCCGAAGATGTCAACTACAGCGATTTTATTTTTTTACTTACTGGTTGGTGACGCGGCATGTCGGACATACAAGAAACCACTCAAGCAGATCTAGTCTTCTTCCCAGAACGTCGTCCCGGCCATCGAGCGCTTCTTGGCCCACTCGGAGGGGTTCTCGTTGGAGTGTCCAATGCGATTCGGCTTGCCCGCGCGGTACGTGTGGTGAATCGGCCACTTGTACTTCCGACGCAGCTTGCGTAGCTTGGTTTGGAAGTCCACAGACATCGGGGCCAGCTTGTTCGGGTGCGGGTGCAGGTTGCCACGGTTGAAGACGACTTGATAGTCCCCTTGTGTCGTCTTCGTTCGGCCGGTAATGAGAACCCCAAGCTTGTCCTCGTAGTATTCGGGCTGCTTGTCACTACTGCCGAGCTGCTGCAACGCCTTCCAGAGCAACTTGTGCTCGCGGCTGGCACTGTCACGAATAAGCGCGAGGTGATCCAAGAACTCATCCATGGACGACGCCCGCGCGGTTTTCAGCGCTCGACTCCACCTCTGCTCGGATACTTCGTTGGTTCGGCGCGCGCGCAACTCCCGCAAGAACGTATCGTACTTCTTGCGCAGAACCTGCATCGCCAGCTCCTCGTACACTGCACTATCAAGACTCTCATCCAGCGTATCGTTCAGCTCCCAGTTGATTTTCCCGTTCGCTGCGCCGGCATCACGGACGATGCGGTACCGAGCCGATCGCTTCTGAAGGAGCAGGAACTTGGGCAGTTCTTCAGCGCAGGTCGGCCACAGTTCCTGCAGAGTCGGTATCGCTTGTGTCGTGTCTCCATACTTGGTCGGCGACACTACCACACAGCGGATGAGGTTGTTCGCGCACTGCTCGAACGCATGGAAGAACGGTGTCTCCACCGCAACCTGAGCCTTCTTCGGTCCAAACTTCCAGACATCTTGGTCCAGTGCGTGCGGGTCGAATGCATCCTCGACAACACTCTCGTGCGTGTACCCGACCATGTGCTCCACCAGTTCGAGATATCGAGCCTCATTGAAGCGGATGAACTTGTGCACGCGCGTCGCCAGCAGCTCCTTGAGCACTGCAACAAGAGCTTCACCGTCGTACTTGTCGTCTGAGCGGCGTAGAAGTCGGAAGAGCAGCTTCCCCATCGCTGCTTCTGGATCAACCGGCATCTTCGGAAGACGCTCGAAGCTGCCCATGATCAAGCGAATCGAGTGCACCAACTTCGCTACCAGTTTCCACTGGAAATCGCTCAAAGGTTCGTCTCGCTGCTCCAGCAGAGACATCAGCGAAGCTGAGACCGTTCCTCGGAACATGTTGGGGCAGAATAGACCAGCAGGAGCACCCGACAGTAGACCTGTAAGGATATCAAGCAACTGAGTCCCTGATGCCGCCCGCACGAGTGCGCTGCCCAGTGCATCGTCAGGATCAGCAACAAGTTGTGCGTAATTGTAGGCTCGAGCACGGATGCTGAGGCCGCCGGTAGCTTCGTCACTGCCGATGAGTGTCAAGAAATCCCGCGCTGTGACCACGTCCGGCGAGATTTTGGTGATGACAGCCGACCACGCGTCCATGAAGTCCGGCTTGCCGTTCTTTTCCGGAAGCTGCAAGACGGCGAGGTGGGCGAGGAACAAGCTCGCTACTGTCTGCAGTACGGTCCTCGGATCAAACACGTCGTCTTCTTCCAGGGCGTCTTCGGTCGCCTCTTTGGTATTGAGCAGCGTAATGGCACTTTCAGACACCTCAAGCTCGCTGGATGTGTCAATCTTTTGCTGAAGCACAGCAGGTAGCGACTCCGCTGTGAGCTTCAAGTGACTCTTGTTCTCCTCTGGTGTCAAGTCTCGGATCTTCTCGACTAGCGACGTGGCTCGATCCAGCGCGTCGTTGTATCCCAGTCTACCCGTCAAGCACTGCGCAATTGTGATCAGCAGCTCCACTTGCTCTCGCAAACCTGAGGCTGCAATGGCGCGCTTTGCGAACCGATCGCCAACTACGACAGTGGCTCGATCTAGGAAGGCAAAGAGGACGTCACGCGTGTCTCCAGCCTTCGGAATCGAGTTCTTCTTGACACCGTCCTCGTTTGACGGGATGCTCAAGTCTTCCACATCGTAGAAGATGAACGAGTCGAGCGCAGCTTCGCTCACAGTACTCTCGCTCTCAAGGGCAGGCGCGAACGTTCCTCCGGTGCAGCGGTCAAACATCTTGGACAGGATGAGCATGAGACCGCTTGCAAGCTGCTGTGCGTCGCGCACCTTGGGCTCGATCAGCACCCCGCCGAACTTCTTGGCGATGATGCCGTACATGCAGTGGTCGCTGTTCTTGACGTACTTGACGATGTTCACAATGAGGTTGCCTTCGAAGTGCGCCTGGACCAAGGCAAGCACGTTGAACATTTCCGAGTCCACGATCGAGTGCTTCTCCTTGAGGAAGTTGATCTCGTGCTGTGCTTCGCGCGTTCTGGTTTCAGCGAGAAGGTGTGGACCAGCGTCAGTGATGAGGAAGGCGATTGTGGGCATGGTATTGTCTAAAGTCAGCAGCTCAGCCAGCGCCGCCTTCTGGTTCTCGTCGCCGTCACCCCCGTTGGCGACCACACTCGGCTGACCAGGAGGCGTGCACAGGTTGACCGACATGACGAAGTTTGAGGCCTCCTCTCCGTCCGTGAAGCTGTTGCTCGTGACGAAGCAGCCCTGCGAGCTCTCCGTGAACGTGACGATGGTGATCATGACGGCGTAGTCCTCCTCAAACACCGAGTCGACGAGGTGGCGCACAGTTCGCTTCACACCTTCCAACTCGTCGGCCATGGATCCCGTGATGTCGAGCAGGAACACCAAGTTGATCATGGCTGAGAGGCTGGTAGTCTTGACTGGTAGTGGGGTGGGTGGTTTGCTCGAGGCAGATTGAAGAATGAACTGACCCAGCGAGTTGAAAGCACCGAGGACGTTCACTCACGGCAACAACAACTTCAACAAGTAAACGGGTGCAACCCATTTTTCGTGAGTGAAGGTTAACTTCAACTTGTGCCACAAAAATGGTAGCAACGGATCCCCTTAAATTAGAGAGGTGCAGTGTTGTCCTGCGTAACGCGTCGTTGTGTTTCTCGAGGTCACATCAAATACCAACCACGCAATTATGGAGAACGATGCTCGTGTGGAACGGACGTACCAAGCGCTCATGGGGGTCGTCCAGACCACCGCAGTGAGCCGAAAAGTGCTGGCGAGACCGCCGTTCACGTTCCTGCACAAACTGCTGGTTGAAACGTTGGCTGAATATGACCTTTTTTCCGAGCACCAGCTCCAGTTCTCTGCCATGACCACGAAACAAGCCAAGGTACGAAACTAATTGAACATTTTACGGTGCTGATAGATAAGTATCACTCTCCACTAACCTTTCGATTCAATTTGGTAGGCTGCCTTCTTGACGCGCGCAATAGCGTTCGTGACTTTCGTGATGAGCGCGCAATCCGAGCATCCGCATATTTCCTGTCTTCTGTTGGTCAGCCCTGTCCAAGTGCTAGCTGGCGTCAGCGTCCCCGACACACTTGAATTTCTTCTTCAGCTCTGTGAAGTTTGTCGGATGCCCAATCGTGACGTCAAAGAAGCGGCGGCACAGGAAGTTCGTGAAAAAGGAGACGCACAGCTCTATTCTTCCGGCGTTGTCTTCCGGAAGGGGCTAGTGCGAATCCAGGGTATTATCCGCAGTTTTCTCCGACGTCGAGTGCGAAAAGCGGCACCGCGACTCAGTGGCACACCCTTGCTCGGACAAGAACTGCCGATGACGGAAGGGACTCGTTTCCTCAAGGAGCTAGCCGACGGTCGTATTTACAACGGCATCATCCAAAGTGTGCAGAAGAATATATACGTGCTGGGCTACGAGGAAGACGCAGAAGCTCAAGACAAAGTCAGTAAGTAACTCGTTATGGGTAAGTTCTCTACCACCTCAGCACATGCTCACTGTGATGCTCTTTCGTGTCCACTAGATGAAATCGAGATGAAAATCATTTTGGAGGAGTCTCAGCGTCTTAGTGCAGCTCGTGAAGGTCATCGTCTTACACGGAATGGCAGCAATGAGCGAGCGGATGGTGATATTTCTCTCACCGATCTTCCCGACTTGACGGAAGACGCACACGCGCCTGGATTCATCAAGCGCGTGTCATCACGAGACTCTGGGGTGGCGCTGCTGGGACCCAAAACGAGCAAAACCAGTCTGCTCAAACGTGCTCAGTCACAACGTCCATCTAACGCGGATATCGGGTTGTTCAAATTTCCCTCGAACGAAGCCAGAAAGTCTACGAGCAGGAATTCTTTCAATGCAATCGATGAATCCACTCAGGGACAAGCTGATGAAAGTGATAACCAACAAGACCCAAACGAGCTTCGCCATCGAGGCTCAAAACCCAACGATTGGCAATCTTCGCTCAAGAAAATGCTCGCAGAAGGCCGAGACCACCTTTCTCCAGCCAATTCGTTGGGTCCTGAAGTTGATGGAGACAACAACAAGTCGCAGCAAGGGGAAGGACAAGATACTCAAGATCGGTAAGTGGCCGTGTTTGATTCTTGTTTCTCGTAGACTCGTTGTTAATCTTCCCTCATTTTCCAGAAGCTCAGGTCATATCCCAAGTTTTCCGAAGCTTGGCATCCCTGGTACAAAGCCACTGGTTCCTCCTCTCAGGCGAGGTTCTAGTGGGTCAATCCCCATTGGCGACAACAGACAGCAAAAGGATCAACCACGTTCTACGCCGATTGCTCAATCGAATGCTCCGGGCCCCACGCCAGCTTCTCGACCTGTGCCATTGCAGCGCGGACCCAGCGCGCTGAATATGCAACGAGTGGCTTCGGTTCCTCCTTCGAATGCTGCGAGTGCTCCTTCTCCCTCTCCGTCGTCGGTTGTACCTAGCAGCGAAGGAATGGTCGATACAGCGTTTGCTGGTCCCTATCAAACGACTGACCAGCGCACTCAAGAGAAGCAAGCGATGATTCGAGACATTGTAATGCGCATCGACAGCTACATGAAGCGCAAACGACTTCGCGTGATCGACCTCTTTCGCTTTTGCGACGCCGATGGTAACGGTAGTATTTCACCCGAGGAGATGATCGACACGCTATCGCAGATGGAAATTCAGCTGACACCCTCTCAAGCACGAGATTTCCTCGAGCACATCGACAAAGACGGCAACGGCTCAATCGATGTCGACGAGTTCGAAGAGCTCGTGCGTGCTGCACGTCGCAATGAAGCTCAACGCGAACAGCTCAAGAAAGAGCTCAATGGGCCTCGGAAGCAACCCGAGACCAAATCGTCACTGAAGTACAATGCGGTCATGAAAGCCAAGGCCAAACAGACCATCCTCGACGAATTTAAAGCTGCACAAGAGGAGGATGGCGATGGGGTTAACGCCCATCAATTGCGTGCAATGATCGTGCGATTGGCACTCCCTGGAATGAACGAGACGTTCGTAAGCTCGATCGTGGATCGCGCTGTTGAAATCGCCACCGGGAGTTCCGTCATGCCTTCAACCCCTTTGCAAATGCTAACACCTCCAAGCTCTCCGTTCGTGCAAACCCGGAGCAGCAACAGCAGAAGCTTGATCTCGTATCATCACCTAGCGAAGGCCTTGGACGAGCTCGAATGGACAAAGAAGTCGAACCGATTCCTTGATCAATCCTGGATCCGACAGTTCGACTCGCAACTCGAGCGGGCTATCCGTGAATATGAACTGCTGTGACGGGAATGAATAAAACGTGTTACTTCACACCATAAACCAGTCCGTTGCATTACCATAGAGACCGTAAAGTGAAGACTTCTAGGGTGGACACATCTCGAAGCCTCGGCAATATCTAACTACGCTTCCGGTGCGTTCGGTGTTTCTTGCAGAACGCCTGTAGCTGTCCCCCGTCTTTCATAAACATATCGTAAGCTCCTCTCGTTTCGCGACCGCACAGCGGGTGGAAGTACGTCGGACATCCACCGCGGAAGCATTTGATGCAGCCACCCTCCTTTTCGCAAAGGGTGCAAGTCGAACCCTTCATCTCTTTGACGGCAGCGGCCACGTGCTTTACTCCACTCATGCGCTCTACGTCAGAAAACTGGACGCCAGGGGCCCACAAGGCGCACACCACATGGACCCATTTTCCTTCCACAGTCTTCTTGAACGCGCTCTTGGCGCGCTTCAGAGGACACAATTCGCACGTCTGCATTTATCGAGCAAAGCACACGTCAGATCGTCATATTAAACCGAATATAAACACGATACAAATGTCCGTACCGCATCAGCCGGAGACCCTGACGGCTTGACGCAGAAGTCGCAAAACCACGGCTCATCGCCTTCTGGCACTGAATCAATACCATAGCAATACTGTAGCAAGCAACACTGTTAGGAACACACTCAACCCTCGCAAGATGAGCAAACCCGAGAAATGCCTACCTGGTGAACGGCGACAGAGCACTTCTCACACTGGACAATGGGGTCGTCAAGGTAGCCTTGGTCACTGAAGCACACACGGCACCACATCTCTTCGTCCTCCTGGGGGTCAACGTCGTCTTTAGAAGCCTTCCGAGTCTTGCCACTTGTTTTCGTTTTCTTGCGCGGGCGGCTCCGAGAAGGTTTCCTCTCGGCTTCCTCCTCGTCTTCTTCATACGCATCTTCATCCTCTTCTTCCTCTTCCTCCTCTTCTTCATGCTCCTCCTCGTCTTCATGCTCCTCCTCTTCCTCATCAGACCCACTTGCATGCTCTTCATCGTCCTCTTCAACAATCTTCCTCATTTTATCAGGCTGTTTGCTTTTAGCGGGTGTAACCTGTGGTGAGTCGGTATCACTGGAAGATTTGTCAAGCTTCTTCTGAACTTTACGAATCGTGCTGGCCACCTTTGAGATGCTGAAATCCTCGGTGCTCTTCGATCGTTTCAGAGAAATATGGATACCACTAGACAGACGCCCGGTAGGTGACGAAGCTCTGGAGCTCCTACCACCAGACGCTTGGCGAGCAGCTTTCTTTCTCTTTGGCAGATCAACCTCATCTTCCGCAAGTTCTTCGTCATCGCTCTTGTAGAGCTTGCGATCCTTACTCTTACCATTCGCCTTAGGTGTTCGCTTGCGGCGAACGCCACCTCCCTTCTTGCCTTTCGGTGATTGTCCTTTCGGTCCGTCTAGGAACTCGAGATACATCAACTCCTCGCCAACGTCTTGACTACGCCGACGCCTCGGTCGCTCAATCACTTGTAGCCATTCAGTAGCCACCTCACGAACATTTACTACGCCCTTGATAACGCATCCCGTGACCTTCAGCTCGATCAGGATTGCCAGCACTTGGTCTGCGTCAGCTAGAGACTTGCCTCGTTGCCGCTCTTTAACGACAGCACGAGCCAGCTCACGTAACTGCGACAGGAATTCTTTAACGTCATCCTGCGAAGCCGTTTTGAGCCAGCCTTCTTGAACCTTCGTCATGAGAACTTGCACAGGCTTGGGCCCAAGAACCTTCTCCCAGAACTTCTCGTCGTTGAAATCAATCGTTGCGTCGGCCGATTCTGAAGTGAATGTCGCCTTCGAAAATGATAAAGCACTTGTCTGAGAAGCAGTTGCCGGCTTAGCACTGTCACCGCCTCCACTATTCTCCTCATCTCCGTCAGCATTTTCACCAGTTTTCGTCGGGTCGTATCGAATGGTTCGACTATTCGACAGCAAGTGGTCAATATCCAGCTCATTGATAGCACGGTTCTCAGGGTCCTGCTCATCGTCTTCACCCATGATGGCGTACGCTCCGTATCTGATCATCATCTCAACCTTTTCGCGATCCAAAGACATCAAAGACATCATGTTGCCACTGCTGTCATCGTCGCCATCGAACTCATTGCGCACTCCGCCGGTCTCGAATACAGCATGGTGCATTCCAAGCTTCTTCGAAGCAATTTCAAACATCTGTGCTTCGTAAGTTTTCTTCGTCACCAACCGATAGATGTTCACCGACTGAGTTTGACCGATACGGTGACAACGCGCGACGGCTTGCAGGTCGTTCTGGGGATTCCAATCGCTATCAAACAAAATCACTACGGAAGCAGCAATGAGGTTAATACCCACGCCACCTGCGCGAGTACTCAGCAGGAAGGCAAATGTGTCGGACTCCGGACTATTGAACCGATCGATTGCTGCCTGACGCGAATTTCCGCGAACAGAGCCATCCAGACGCTCCATGGTGTACCCCCGTAACTGGCACATATCTTCGATGATGTCCAGCATGATCTTGAACTGCGAGAAAATAAGTACCTTCTTGTTCTCTTGACGGAACTTCGTAAGCAACTTGTCCAGCAACACTGTTTTGCCACTCGCCTGAATCAAAATCTTCGTTCGCAGCTGCTCGTCAAACCCGGCGCACTCTTTGTCCTCAACACCTCGAATCAAGAACGGATGGTTGCAGCATTTGCGCAGTTCCATTTCCACGTTAACCAGGTTAGCGACTGTGCCCGTTGCCCCCATGTTCAAAAACGAGCGGTTCCGCTCAAAGATTGCACGGTAGTACTTCTTTTGCATCGTGGTAAGCTCCACATCGACGATCGTTTCTTCTTTTGGTGGAATGCTCTTTTCCACATCCTCTTTCACGCGACGTAGCATGTACGGCCGTAGCTGCTCGTGCAATTGGGCAACTTGCTCTGCTGTATTCAAATCGCCGAACTCGTCATAGAATTGTTGCTGGCTGGGGAATTTATCAGGCTCGATAAAGTTCAGTAGACACCAAAGCTCAAACACACCGTTCTGCAAAGGAGTACCCGTCATCAGTAGGCACGAATCCCATGTAAAGCCGTGAAGCACCTGAAGCAGCTTCGCCTCGCGGTTTTTCAGTTTGTGCGCTTCATCAATCACAAGATATCTCCAGTGAATCGTTTCGAGAAATTCTGCGTCCATCATTAACGTTTGGTACGATGTGACCAAGACGTTAAACTTGTAAATGCCGCGTCTGCGATGCGCTTCGCTCGCGAAGTGAAATTCCTGCTCTCGAATGAAGGCCCGAATGTCGGACCCTCCCTCCGAGTCGTGGTAAACAACACAGTTCATCGAAGTCCACGTTTCAATTTCACGCTTCCAATTGCCCAATGTTGCAAGTGGGGCAACAACCAAAAACGGACCTCGAATAAATTCTCGCTGGCGCAAGTGCTCTAGGATAGATGTTGCTTGAACAGTCTTACCCAGGCCCATTTCATCGGCGAGAATACAGTTGCGACGGTTGTACCAGCAAAACGTCATCCAGTTAAGGCCTTCAAGCTGATATGATCGCAGGGTGTTCTGGTTGTTGTATACAGGAGACTCCTGATACTTTGCCCATGTGCCTGGTTCCGGTCGAACATCAGCATATGTCGCAGGATGAGCACCATTAATAATGGGAGGGTGGTTAAAGCGATGGAACGCAGCGATCTTCCGGTCGTCCGTAAGCTGGTCTTCCCACTCCCAGGTGCAATCAACATAGCTCATATCACGCCACTTTACAAGGTACTTAATTCCCTTCTTCTTTGGCACCTTCGGCGCATCATCTTCTGTATCGCTGGCATCCTTCTCGATTAGATGAACAAGGTACGGGTTCGATTCCTCGGGCTCCTCCACTTCCTTTGCGTTCAAAATCCGATCCACTTCGATATAGGAGTCACTGAAGTAATTGCTGAGATCTTTCTCTTTTCCAACAACGACCGTCTCGCGTGCATCCTCGATCAGGCGGCTGTTCTTCTGAAGATAACGTTTCATTCGCTGAATTGCATGTTGGCCAAACTCTTCAACTTCTCTGACAGAAAGCCAGTTCACATGGAGGTATGAAGTGTCCTTCCACTTGATCAGGAACTCCATAGTGACCTCGGTATCCTGTGGTGTGACTTTGTGGAACCGCACGCTAACAATCGTGTCAATTTGCGGTCCCTTCGGACCTTCCTTCTTCTGGGGCGTTTTGGGCTTCTCTTCATCGCTGAGCCCAAAATCAATCTCCTCCTCCACATACTTTTTCTTCGCCTTGCCAACATTACGTCCCGATCGTCGAGCCGGTTTTTCTTCCTTTAGAACCTTTGGACCGGAAAAATCATCGTCAGAATCCTCAGACTCTTCATCTTCGTCAGAATATGCCTTCTTTTTCCCACGACCCCGCTTTGCTTTCTTCTTAGCTGGTTTCGCGATAACAGTCGGAGCGAAATTCTTCCTCTTGTTCCGATTAGCATTGGGCTGGATGTAGTTGTGGGCTGTTGTTTTCAATGCACGGCTAAGAATCTCGTTCGGAATGTTGCCACCAGTAGACGTGAATTTGAATACCATGATCTGGGCACGTAGTTGTTCCTTTTGTTCCGCCGTAAAAGCAGCACGCAGAAGTGGCCTCCGAGGCTGTACGTTGGGTACGGCAACAGGCATGTTTGCATTTGCGCCACTGCCAGCGGGGTTCATGAACTGGATTGCGCCGTTGCCGTAAGTTTGATGGATATACTGGTTGTACGCCATTGCTGCTTCTTTTTCACTAGAGAAGACACCCAAGCGTCGAATACCCCCGCCATCCACGTGCAACTCCGCAGCCCATTGATTCGGCGAAATATACCGAACGCCCAGGTGCCACATTCCCGATGTGAACATCTGCGGGTTATCCAATCCAGCGATTGACGTTTGCTGTCCTTTTCGGTACCCGTGCACGTCGCGGTTGATGCTGCTGACAAGACCATTGCCACCGGGTCGCTTGAAACGAAGTAAAACCGGGCGAAGTGATTTGAGACGCGAAACAACACGTGCGAAGTCTTCCTGGCTTTGAACCAAAAATCCGTCAACTGCAATCAAGTCGTCTCCAACGGTAATCATTCCACTAGCTTCGGCGGGTCCCATCATGATCCCGTCCGGGCGTCGAAAGCTCGTTACAGTGACGGAGCCCATTCGAACGCTCATGTTCATGCATAATCCGATAGATCCCTTTTGAAGCAGGACCTCATACTCGTCACCAGGGAATGGGTTTTTCCATCCATGAGCTCTGATATTTTCTGCACCAACTGACGCGCGTAGAACGTCAACAGCAAGGGCGCTAGCTTGGGCTGGAGTAGAAGCATTTTTCGCGTACGCTCCCAAGCGGCTCAGTTTTGCACGTTCCAGAGCATACGTGTTTTCATCCAGACGCTGTGGAACGAGAGACTTTGCTGGAAATGGAGCTGGATTCAAACCCGGTTCACCGCCTCCTTGGCGCTACATTTGCATAACCAAAAGGCAAAGAATGAAGCGTCAGTAAGCAAAAACAACTCAGCAAGAGCTGCTCAATAAGTCAGTCAACACTTACGTTCGGTCCCGCTGATGGGCTTCTCGTGGTAGGAGCTCCCTGCGCCTGCACCTGTGGGTTCCAGTTCTGGTTTTGGCTCTGATTCTGGTTGTTCATGTCGCCAGAAGTCGGTTGGCCTTGCCACTGCTTGTCCGCCGATTGGTCCACCATCGCGGGTCCAACCGGAGGACCGTCCTGGGGCGTAGTGTAGAACGAAGGAGCGTTTGTCTGGTGGTAGAACATTTGAGACTGCGACACGGGGTTGCTGCTCGCAGCAGCGTTAGTACTGACACCCGCGTCCGAGCCGCTGGAAGAAGCGGCGCCGTTCGCGCTCGTCGGCGTGCCAGCATTGGCAGTCGAGTCGCCCGCCTCTTGCGGCTGCTGCTTCATCCGCGGATCTCCATCCAGTGGGCGAATGGGCGTGGGCGACGGCGCCAAGAAGTTGGACGGGGCGAAGGGAAACTGCATCTGGCTCTGCTGCGTCTGCGTGTCCACACTCAGCGGCGTCGCGTCCTCCTTCTCCTTCTCCTGCTCCTCCTCCTTCTCCTGCTCTTGCTCCTCCTCCTTCAGTTGCTTCTCATCCTCCTTCTCCTCCTTGGGCGCGTCTTCCTCCTCCTGTTTCTCCTCCTTCTTCTCGTCCTTGGGCTCCTCCACTTCTTCTTCTTCTTCCTCCTCCTTCACAGCCTCCGCCGTCTCCTCTGCGGTCTCCTCCGTGGTCGTGTCTTTGTCCTCGTTCTCTTCTTCCTCCTCGTTCTCGTTCTCGTCGCCCGCCGACTCCTGCGCCTCCTCCTCGGGCTGTGGCGGCGGCTGCTCCTCGTGGGCCTTGAGGGCCGCGGGCTGTGGCGACTCGTCGCGCGCCGCGTCCTCCATGGGCTCTGTGCTCGCTCTGTCGCTGGCTCACGCGGCTGGGGGACGCCCGGCTCGTGTCTCTGCGGTCTCCTTCGTGGCGGGGCTTAAGCGCAGGATCCGGAGAGTGAATGCGCTCCTCCTTTCCTTTGGCTTCTTCCGCTTCCGCATTATGACCGCGCGGCTCGTCGTGGCGCGCGTGGCGGCGGGAAAAACCTCTTGAACAATGTATACTGGGGGCGGCCGCACTCGGGTGAAAAACCTCGTTTTGGATCGAAACGGGACACTCCAACGGTCACCTCTGTCCGGGATCGTATGTCTCCAAAGTCATCACGGCACAAAATGCAGCCATGATAAGCTTATCACCACTCTTGGTGACGCCCCTACTTGGCTGCGCACACATCGGTTGACTCTGATTTGCGACGATTCAGTGTTTTGTATGTGTTGTGATGGCTTTGGCCGACTGAATTTCGCTGGTGCGATGTTAAATGAATGCCGTGCGGACTGGTACCTACCCGACCTCGGACAGCAGTCCAAACCACCAGGTGCATGCATGGCATGCCCCCTTTCTACCTCGCCGCCGCCGCGGAGTGCATGTTTGAAGCTGTACAGTATCCATCAAATCGCAACGTCGGACCAAAGACGAGCAGCAACGTTTGGGGCACGGGATGGGAAGGGCCACGGTCTCACCAATTGCTCCACGCCCAAGCAGCATTGTCCCGATCTTCGACCGACTGATGTTCGTAACCGCGCGGGACTTTCGCGTTCCAGTGCTTGACTGCGCCCATACATCTAGGGTCACTGTCGAGTGCCGACCGAACGCCTCCGATAAGCTTACGATGTGATCAGCGACGTGCGTGATGATAGTGCACTTGTCGACGGACAGCTTGCCGGTGTTATGCGTCAGCATCTGCTGCCAGTTGTGTGACCGTAAGGCTGAGAAGTCTATCGACCTATCGGTGGGGTGTTAGATGTGTACATGTACTGCAGCACCCGATGGTCAACCACGACTATTATATAATACCCAGCATCTCGACCGCCATGTGACTTCAGCCGACCCATTCTGGAGTTACTTCATTCGTTATGGCCTTCGCAAGCTGACGATTTTTATTATCCAGTCTGTGATTAGCGCGTTAGCATATCTCTACTAGGCTTAGTGCATGCAGAAGTATTAGCTACGACGTCGAATAAAGCTTACACACCGATTCCTATCAGCAAGTTCGTGCATTACCGTTAGAAATCTAGCCATCAAACCATTCACACCACTCCTACTCTCTTCGAATGGTGAGGAAATGAAGTCCGTGGGCACTGAGTCCTGACTCAAGGCTCGTCCTCCAGAGCGTCCGCGTCTCCGTTTGCCTTTTCTCGGCGCTTCTTGGCCTCCGCACCGACGCGATAGAACTTGGCGCTCTCCGTCTTGTTCAAACCGCGGTGCTTCTGCTTATCCCAGCGCGACATCAGCTTTTTGTTTCGGCACCCAGTGCCTCCTTCCCAGTGGTGGGTCGTCACCTTCTTCGAGGCAACGTCGTTACCGCACGCACAGATTTTGACCGAGCTGGACTGTTCCTTCGAGCACAACCCGCAGATCATCCGGCTGGCAAGCTTTCCAAGGTTGGCTTGAGGGCAGTCGGTCGAGTCATGGCATACGTCGCATGGGAACGCTTTGCCGCAACATTGAAACCGGAACCAACGCAGCGAGTGTCTGTAATGGTCACAGGCTCCGTTCCGAGGAAGCGGTTGGCCCAATTCGAAGTTCTGCACGACTTGCTTGCCTCCTTTCTTGCTCTCACCAGCCTTCACTGTGCTTCCGTTGGGTGATTTACTCCGCTTCCGGTTCGCCCCCTCCAACTGCCTTGCCAAGAAGCGTTTTGCCATAACTGCAAGTTTGGTATGACAATCAAAGCAGGCTTGCTCTGATCTCTGCATTGGCGCAACTCTCTCGAGCAATGCTTCACATCCACACTCCAGGCAGGTGGCCAGCATGTCGGACGGCAGAACATCAACAATCGAGCAGTTCTCCGTGTCCACATAAGCTAGCACGGGACTCTGCGCGTGGGCGAACACAGGCCGCATCAGGACGTGATGAAGTACACTGCACCGGGGACACCACTTCTGAGTCTCTGCTGAGTCCAAGCTCAGAACGGCGTCAAACGTGAGCGGGCAGTTATCGCACTGCACCTGGCAAACAAGCCGATGAGCGATCAGTGTGCCCACCTTGTGCAGCAGTAGATCTTCGAGGCATATCTGCGTGCCCTTTGCTTCAGGTTCGGTCTCAATGATGATACGCTCCTCAGGTGGGATGATCCTGGAGTTACGGACGCTTTCCTCGCTTTCAGTCGAGGCTGGTACTTTGCTTGCAGCACCGGCGGTGATGTCAACACCGCGGCGCACGAGGTCGCACAGCAACTGGAAGCGGTCGATGCACTCGTTCAGAGTGCGGCCGTCCACTTCGCTTGCTATGCTCGTCCAGCGCTCTTCCTTATCCATGGACGCTGGGTACTTCTTCAAGGCCGTATCAAGTGCGCGCTGCTGCACGTCAGACCACTCATCACTGTCCTCGTTCACTGTCATTTGTGCTGATCCATTGGAGCCGCCCAGCTGCACCACAACGGCACGTTGCGGTTTGTCCTCGTTGCCACCCTTGA